>CM052722.1:62414950-62474012 GCA_028551405.1 Uromys caudimaculatus
TCTCTCTCTCTCTCTCTCTCTCTCTCTCTCTCTCTCTCTCTCTCTCTCTCTCTCTCTCTCTCCCAACCTTGCTTATAGATAAGATATGAACTCTCATATATAGTTTCAGCATATGTCTGCCTGTCTGTCACTATGCTTCCTACCATGATGCTTATGGATTCTTACACTCTGAAACTGTAAGCAAACTCCAAACAAACACTGCCTTGTATAAATTGCCTTATTCTTGATACATTTTCTCCTATTCTGGTTAACCAAGGCAGCCTAGTTAGGGTAATCAACCCCAAAGGTCAGCAACAGAGTCAGATCCAGCTTTTGTTCCTGCTGAGTCCAACATGAAGATTGAGCTGAACAACTGTTTCGTATGTGTCAGAGGCATGCGTCTGCCCCATGTATGCTCACTGTTTGGTGGTTTATCATCTGTGGTCCCCTATGGGCCAAATTAGTTGGTTCTGTATGTTTTCTTGTAGTGTATCTGACTTCTCTGACTCCTTCAATCCTCTGTCCCTCTCTTTCATACAATTCCTGAAGCTCGAAAGTTCGGCAATGGCACCCTGCATGTTTCCATCAGTTGACAGGTATGCTAGGCAACAGTCTGGAAGGATAGTAGAATATCATTAATAGTGACATGGGTGGGCTTTTTTTCATGGCATGGGTCTCAAAGTGTTCCAGTCATTAATTGGCCATTCCACCAATTTCTACTCAATCTTTACTATGCACATCTTAGCAGGAAAAATTGTGGTTCTAAAGTTTTGAGTTGGTGTCCTAGTCCTTTCGTTGGATTTGTTTTCTAGTTACAGAAGGTGGCCTTTTCAGGTCCCATATCATTCTTTGCTAGGAGCCTTAGCTAAGTTCACCCTCATAGAATCCTGGGAGTTTCCATTGTCCTAGGTTTGTAGCTCATCTCAGAGATGCCATCCTCACCAATTCCTATTTTTTCTTTCAGTTCTCACTCCCTTTATCCTCTCAGTACTTGATATCTTCCACCCCTTTCCCTAACCAGTTCCATCTTTTCATCTTTCCCCAAAGTCTATTCCTTCTCCCCTTCTCAAGTAGATCCAAGCATACCCTCCCATGGGTCCTCTTGCTACTTGGATTATTTGGGTCTATAGATTGTAGCCTGGTTATTTTGTACTTTATGACAACCGCCCACTGGGTTAGCTCACTCAGGATGATCTTTTCTAGTTCTTTCCATTTGCCTGAAATTTTCATGATGTCATTATTTTTATAGATGACTAGTATACAACTGTGTACATGTGCCACATTTTCTTTATCTATTCTTTGGTTGACAGACATCTATGTTGTTTCCAGTTTCAGAATATTATTACCAAGAAAGCTACTATGAACATATATGAGCAAATCTCCTTGTGATATGTTAGAGAATTTTTGGGTATACGCCCAGGAATGGAATTGCTGAGTCTTGAGGTAGAACAATTCTCAATTTTCTGAGAAACCACCAAATTGATTTCCAAAGTGGTTGAAAAAGTTTGTACTCCCATCTGCAATAGAAGAATGTTCCCTGTATTCTACATCCTTGCCAACATATGCTGTCACTTGAGATTTTGAAATTGACTATTCAGAAGGGTATAAAATGAATTCTTACATTCCTATGGATTTGTGTTTTCCTGATGACTAAGGATATTTCTTTAAGTGCTTCTAACCCATTAGAGATTCCTCTGTTAAGAATTCTCCTTAGATCTGTACACCATTTTTTTTTGATACTTTATTTACATTTCCAATGTTTCCCCTTTTCTAGGTCTCCTCTTTGGAAACCCCCTATCACCTCCCCCTCCCCGCCTCTATGAGGGAATTCCACCTCCCACCCACCCGCCCACCCATTCCCATATTCCCATGTTGACATTTCCCTTTACTGGGGCCTCTAATACCCTCAGGCCCAAGGACCTCTCCTCCCCCTGATGGCCAACAAGGCCCTCCTCTGCCACATATGTGGTCCAAACCATGGGTCCATAGATGTGTATTCTTTGGTTGGTGGTCCAAACTCCAGGACGACCGGGGGTGGGGGGTCATGCCCATTGACATTGTTGCTCCCTCCATGGGGCTGCAAACTCCCTCAGCTCCTTCAGACCTTTCTCCAATTCCTCCATCTGGGACCTCACTCTCAGTCCAGCGGTTACTGTAAAGTGAAACTTGGGCATTCTCCTGGGCATACACCCAGAAGATGCTCCAACACGTAATAAAGACACATGCTCCACTATGTTCATAGCTGCCATATTTATAATAGCCAGAAGCTGGAAACAACCCAGATGTCCTTCATCAGAGGAATGGATACAGAAAATGTGGTACATTTACACAATGGAGTACTACTCAGCTATTAAAAACAATGACTTAATGAAATTTGCAGGCAAATGGATGGAACTTGAAAATATCATCCTGAGCGAGGTAACTCAGTCACAAAAGAATGAACAGGGTATGTACTCACTGATAAGCGGATATTAGCCCAAAAGTTCAGAATGCCCAAGTTTCACTGTACACCATTTTTAAAATTGGGTTATTTGGATTGTTGATGCTTAGTTTCTTGAGTTCTTTCTATATTTTGGATGTCAGCTCTCTATCAGAATGTAGTGGGTGAAGGTGATTTCTCTTTCTGTAGGCTATTTTGTCATGTTGGCACTGTCCTTTGCCTTACAGAAGCTTTTAAGCTTCATGAGGTCACATTTATTAATTGTTGATCTTAGTGCTTAAGCTGCTGTTGTTCTGTTCAGGAAGTTGTCTCCTGTGCCAATGCATTGAAAACTATTCTGCATTCTGTCTTCTCAAAGATTTAATGTATCTAGTTTTATCATGAGGTTTTGGATCTACTTGGACTTGAATTTTGCATAGGGTGATAAATATGGATCTATTTTTATTTTTCTATGTGCTAACATCCAGTTAGACCAGCACAACATATTGAAGATGCTTCTTTTCTCCGTTGTATGCTAATGGATTCTTTGTCAAAAATCAAGTTTCCATCATGGTGTGGGTTTACTTCTGGGATTTTAATTAGTTTACATTGATAAACCTGTCTGTTTTTATGCCAGTACCATGTGTTTTTTATTACTATTGTACTGTAGTATGTCTTGAAATCAAGGATAGTGATACCTCCAGACATTATTATTACTATTAATATTACTAATTACTACTACTACTACTACTACTACTACTACTAATTATTATTATTATATATGATGGTTTAACTTTACTGGGTGTTTTGATTTTCCATATGAATTTGAGTATTGATCTTTCAAGAGCTATAAGGGATTGTGTTGGAATTTGGATGGTAATTGCTTTAAATCTGTAGATTGCTTTTGGTAAGATATTTCTATGTTAAGCTTACTGATCCATACACATGGAAGATGTTTCCATCTTTTGATACCATCTTCAATTTCTTTTTGCAAAGGCTCAAAGTTCTTGTTATTGAGGTCTTGTGCTTGTTTGGTCAGAGTTACACCAAGATTATGTTATGTTTAGTTAATATGATAGATGTTGTTTCCCTAGTTTCTTTTCTTGCCCCATTTATCATTTGGATATAGGTCTACTAATTTTTTCTTTTTAGTTAATATTGTATCCAGACACTTTGCAGAAGGTACTTATCAGCTCTTGGAGTTCCCTGGTAGAATTTTTGGTATCACTTATGTATATTACTACATCATCTACAACTAGAGATACTGTGATTTCTTCTTTTCCAAGTAGTATGCCCTTGTTCTACTTTAGTTGTCTGATTGCTCTATCTAGAATTTCAAGTACTATGTTGAATAGATATGGATAGAGTAGACAGTCTTGTTTTGTTAGTTATTTTAGTTGAATTGCTTTAAGTTTTTCTCTGTTTAATTTGATGTTGGTTTTCATTTGCTGTGTATTGCCTTTATAGTGTTTAGGTATACACTTTGCCTCTCTGATCTCTCCAAAATTTTATCCTCAATAGGTGATGGATTTTTTTCAAATGCATTTTATCATCTAATGAGATGATAATACTTTTTTTTCAGTTTGTTTACATGGTAGATTCCATTGATACATTTTGGTATGTTGAGTCATCCCTGCATCTCTGGTATGAAGCCTACTTGATTATTGTGAATGAAGATTTCTATGTATACTTGGATTCAATTTGCATATTTTTGCATCAATGTTGCTAAGGGAGGTTGGTGTGAAATTCTCCTTCTTGTCTGAGTTTTTGTATGGATTATGTATCAGGATGACTTTATCCCCATAAAATGAATTTGACAATGCTAATTCTGTTTCTATTTTGTGGAATAATTTGAGGAATATCAGTATTAGGTCTTCATTGAAGGTCTGATAGATTTCTAGACTATAATTATCTGGCCCTGGCCTTTATTTCTTTCCTTTTCTTTTTTCTTTTCCGTTCTTTTCTTTTTTTCCTTTTCTTTCTTTCTTTCTTTCTTTTTTTTTTTTTCCCTTTGGTGGTGGTGAGGTTATAATCATGCTTCTATTTCCTTAGTTTTTATAGGCCTATTTAAATTGTTTACCTGATTTAACTTTGGTAAGCTGTATCTAACAAAAAAATCATATATTTTATTTAGATTTTTCAATTTTAAGGTATACAGGTTTCTGAAATAAGATCAATGGATTCATTGGATTTCTTCTGTGTCTGTTGTTATGTCCTTCTATTCACTTCTTGTTTAGTTAAATTGGATATTCCCTCTATGCCTTCTATAGTTAGGGTGGATAAGAGTTCTTCTACCTTGTTGCCTTTCTCAAATAAACAACTCTTGGCTTCCTTGATTCTTTGTATCATTCTCAGTGTTTCTAAGTTATTGATTGCAGCCCTGAGATTGATTATTTCCTGTCCTCTATTCATCTTAAGGTATTTGTTTCTTTTTGATCTAGAGTTTTCAGTTGTGATGTTAAGTTGCTCAAATGAGCTCTCACTAATTTCTTTATGAAGGCAATAGGTTTCCTATTAAAAGTGCTTTTATTTTGTTCCATAAGTTTGGGTTATATACTACAGGTAAAAAAGTCCCTTTCAACAAGTAGTTCTTGCCACATATCCATGTTCATTATCACTGTACTCACAATAACAAAGAAATAAAATCGATTTAGATGCCCATCAACAGAAAAATAAACAATGAAAATTTGTTTTATATACACAGTTGAATTGATTTCAGTTGGAAAGTAAAATGGATCCATGAAGTTTGTGAGAAAAATGAATGAATCTGGAAAGTATTATATTAATGGAGGTAACTGAGACTTCATAAGGCAAAAAAAAATTTGCATGTTTATTTTTATTAAAACCGTAACATATAACACATAGATGTATATGAATAAATGGAGGTTAGGCTATAAAATTGTTAACAATAATATAAGATGGGAAATCAGTATTGTGGAAAAGAAAGCAATAAGAAATATGTCATATGGAAGTGGAAAAGAGGAAGTAGAGCTATGGAATTGGAACAGGGATTTTGTGAAGTACAAGGCCCTAAAAAATACAAAATAATTTTTGTTTGAGTATGTCATAAAGACCCAATAATGTATATGCTAATTTAAACCTTAAACTTATATTTTCTATGTGCATGACAGTTTTGTTTCCATGTGTATATACACAATATGCATGCTAGATGCTCAAAAAATCCATAAGAGGGTGCCATATTCCATTGAAATGTAGTTACAGATAGTCCTGAGCAGTCATGTAAGTACTGGGGCTTCAGCAAGAGCAATCAGTGCCATAGCTGCTGCAAAATTTCCTTTCCTTAATTAAAACATTTGAGAAGAGAAATATAGAAAAACTATAAAAAGAGATTATATAAACAAAAAACAAATTGTGGTCTTCTATTTGTTTGTGTATTATGTGTGTGTATGTGTGTTTCTTTTTGGTTTCTCTGTGTATCTCTAGCTGTCGTGGACCTTGCTCTGTAGATGAGGCTGGCCTTTAACTCAGAAATCTTCCTTCCTCTGCTACATGAATAGTGGCAATAAAGGCATGTGTTACCACCACAAAGGCAAGAAATTGTGATTTAACAGTTGCAATCAGTTTCTGCACAGATAATTTTGAATGCTATTAATGTCAAGAATCAAACAATTGCTTTAAATAATATTGAAAAGTGAACCATATATGTGAAAATTAAGCTTATGATCACTTATAATATTTTGACATAATCATACATGTTGCAAGGTTCTAAATATGAGATATTTACTACAAAAATGTATAACCATTAATTTATCATATGACCTAAACTATAAAATAAACTCCTTATATACTTGTAGAAGGTATACAATCATTTTAAATTATAAGAATTAACATATGGATACAAAGAATAACTACTTCCTTCAGATAGTATGCAATTATATCAATAAAGGCATCTATAATTTATCTTTATATAGTCCTTTAACATTTGATAATTTTCAGAAACAAAACTATGAAAGAAACTGATCATGTCCAGTGGTTAGAATGGAAAAGGGCAACTGTCAGTTGTATGTCAGTGTTTCTCATCCTTCTATGAAGACCTCCTTGTGGGTGAAAAGAGCCTTTCACAGGGGTTACCTAAGACCATCACAAACCACACCTGTTTACCTTATGATTCATAAAAGTAGCAAAATCACTGTCATGGAGAATTAAGAAAATAATTTTATAGTTCAGGTCACCACAACATAAGGAAATGTATTATAGGGTCACATCATTAGGAAAGTTTGGAATCACTGGTATGAGAGATATGTAAAGATTATCTTTAACCTTCAGAAATTATTATACTCACATTTTTTCAAAACTATTTGAAAATCAAAATTTGGCAATAATGCTATGGTAACAGGTAAATACTTCAAAATGGTATCTAGTTGTCATAATTTTTGGAAATCAGACAGAAATAATAATGGAATAAATTGCTTTAAATATTTCATGTGAATTAACCCAATTCTTACAATAAACTTCTCAGATTAATATTATAATCATAGACATCTTTCACTTGAGAAAAAATGTAGCGGGATTTTAGTCCAGCAACACAGCTGCTCTGGCAAGGGATCACATTGAAAGTTCAACTCAGTCTAAGTGGTCCAGCTGGAATACAGACATGTTCTTAGTACACACCTTTAATCCCAAACAATGTAGATAAGATTAGTTTTGTAGAACAAAGCAACCATGCTTGAAGGTGACTTCTAATTAATGACAAGACAAAGTGAGAAATCAGAAAAATATTTGACAGAATGAGGTACAGATAGGATACGCCCAAGTCTCATGAGAAGAGTTAAAAAAGAGACTGTTCTGTTTTAACAATGTCTTCTATGGTATCATCTATACCTGAGGTTCTCTTTTCTATCTCTTATATTCTGTGAGTGATACTTGCATCTGTGATTCCTGATCTCTTTCCTAGGTTTTCCAACTCCAGGATTGTCTCACTTTTTGTTTTTGTTAATGTTTCTATTTCTGTTTTCAGATTTGGGATGGTTTTCTTCAATTCCTTCACCTGTTTGTTTGGATTTTCCTGTATTTCTTTAAGAGATTTATGTGCTTTCTCTTTAAGGGCTTCTACTTGTTTACCTGTGTTCTCCTGTATTTCTTTAAGAGAGTTATTTATGCCCCTTTAAAGTCCTCTATTATGTTCATGAGGTGGGATTTAGATCTGAATCTTGCTTTTCAAGTGTGTTGGGGTATACAGGGCTTGCTATGGTGGGAGTACTGGGTTCTGATATTACCAAGTAGCACTAGTTTCTGTTGCTTATATTCTTTTGCTCTATCCATCTTGTTGTCTCTGGTGCTAACTGGCCTTTCTGTCTCTGACTGGAGCCTGTTCATCCTGTGATCATGTGATCCTGTGACCCTGGATGTGTCAGAACTCCTGGGGGTCAAGATACATTTGGGTGTGAGCAGAGTGGGTGCAGAGCCAGAACCCAGTGTCAGCTCCTGGATGCGGGTGCAAACAGTAAAAAATATGTGACTCTGGCTGGTCATGGTTTCCTGTGTCCCCTAGTTCCCAGTGGGATCCCATTTGAGCCAGGTATTGAGGTGGGGGTTAGGGCCTCACCTGTAATCCTGGATGTGTCAGAACTCCTAGGGATCAAGCTACTGCTGGGTGTGGGCGGAGTGAGTTAGGCCGGAATCAGTGCTAGGTTTGGGGCCTCACCTGAGATCCTGGGTGTGTCAGAGCATCTGGGAGTCAAGCTGCATCTGGGTGTGGGCTGAGTGGGTAGGGATCAAGAGCCCAGGTTCCACTCTGGGCTCAGGTGCAAACCGGAAGGAATACTTTCAAGTCTTAATATCCATAGAGCTACTCATTTTAAGAAAGAAAATATAAAATTATAATTCATAATTTTCTTGTGCTTGAAAATTGGAGTCATAATTTAAAGACCACAATTTCATAAAATTAAAATATTAAGGTCGTTCTAACATTTTAAATTGGAAACATATAATGTTTAGATTCCTTAAAATCTTGCATTTCTTACTTGAGGGCATAGTGTGTATGTACTTGTAATATATTGCCTTGTTTTAGATAGTAAACTCATGTCAAGTTTTCTTCCTATTGTTTATTTAATGACAAGGTGCAACAAAAGTGTCCCTGCAGATGAGAAGAAAGGTTACAGGTTTGTGCATCCTGGTAAGATATATTTAATAACTATGTAAACAAATCAGTTTATCTCAGAAAGAAAAGGAGTGTGAATTCATAAGCATCACTTGTTATTCTATTGAGCAAAGCAAACCTATTTTCTACAGAATATAGGACAAAATGTTTAAATCTTGCGTTTGAGATATGGATATATAATAGGTGTACCACCATATAAAGCTGTGTATTCTTAATTCAGAAAGAGCAAAGGAGACATAAAGCCTCACATTATTTACTGTTTTCAGCAGACAATAAGCATCTGCAACACGATTCAGAATTATAATGTGTTGCTTCAGTCCCTTTTGACACATGAATTAAATATTTTACATCAATTCATTTCTTATGATGTGAACAGGCAGAAAGATATTTTTGTAACGTAAAGCGATTGGCCTTACATATTTTGAACATTTGTAAAGTATGGAAAGTTATATAAAATAATTTTAAAATTTGTAAAGTTTTAAAATAAACTAAGTATTACAAAATTTTCTGAAATATATAATTTAGCCATTTCGGTAAGAAACAAGTGAGATGGCCACTTGAGAAAAAGGTACAAGTAAATAATTTTTTAATCCCAAATTACACCAATATTTTAATAGTCACAGTAATATGACATTTCTAGACAAATTTTCAGAGCTCCTTTAATAGGTTTTCTATTTAAACATATGTGCATTTTAAATATAAATTTGTGAGTCCAGTTGTGTGACCTTGATATTGTCTCAATTTTTCAATAATTAAAGATTTATTAAATCAAACAAAAAAAGAGATTTGTAAAATTAAGCCAACAAAAATATATCTTCTACAGATATTTTATAAAATAAGAATGATGGTCGTAATGGATCAGATTGATATTCTAGATAATGAAATAATTTTATCAGAGCAAAGCATTATAGGTTGCACAGATGGTTTCCTGAATTTTCATGGTCTAGAAATGATATATTGTGATGGAGGTGTTTTATATGTATACAGATCTAGTAAAAAACATACTTACCCATTACTAAGAGTTTACCAAATCTATAGAAGTTTCTAAGGACTTGCAGTTGATAGATGTAGCATTGTTTTTCTACTTTGTTTTACATTTGAAAATTAAAGGATCCTGTCTTAAATTTCCAGTTGTTATAAATGGAAATCTGCTGACTCTTGTCTCTGCAGACTTTCTATTTTTTCCTGAAATCCAATTTTTTAAAATACTTAATTTTCAATTAAATTAACCATTTAAATGTTTTTAAACTTAAATATTATTGTTATTATTTGTTGTTGTTTGCTTGTTTTGTTTTTTGTTTGTTTGGTTTTGGTTTGGTTTTGTCGAACAAGCCCAATTTATACTATTAATATAGTTTTAGCTGTGTCATTCTAGTGGAACATGGTCAACTTACAAGGAGCTATATATTATTAAATAAAACTGATCTTTCTTTCATTAGCTATTAATTGTTAAGAGCTCCTCTGCTAGTGGTTGGACCAAATGTCCACTTATTCATTATATCCTTTAATTTGGTTTGATTTAGAACGGGTCTTGTAAATGCTGTCACAACCTCTGTAAATTCTCATGTGCAGGGACTATATTATGTCTCAAAAATACTGTTTTGTTTTGTTCTGATTTGATTTATTTTTGAGTTATCTTTCATCTTTGTCTTATAGTCCTTTGGCTCTCCCTCCTGCAAAAATTCCTGAGCCTTGGAAGGAGTAGATGTGATATAGCTGTTCAATTTACAGCAGAAAATTCTTTACTCCCTTATTATCTGCACCTTGACCAGTTTTAAGCTTCTGTGCTCATTACCAACTACTTCTTCTTAGATAAGGGTTAAGAAATGCATTAGCCTATGGGTTTAACTATAAATCATTAAAAATAAGCTTACTATCATGTGCATTTAGAACAATAATAGTACTGCATTCTGTCCCATGACTTGTATAGCCATTGTTTCCTGACCCAACAATGATGCAGGAATGGGTGTCAGCCTGTAGAGCAGAACTTAAACACAATCTGAAAGTGGTTGCTTGCTCTTATAAACTCCATGCAACCATATCACGGTGCATCTCTTGCCAAGACAGTCATTAATGTAACTTAGAAATTTACAACTAGATATCATCAATAAATACTTTTATCTTCTGGTAGCATTCATATCAACTTCGAGCACTATAAAACCTAGCAAGTAAGGATGAAACTTCCAGGTCAACACCACTTTGTTATCTTTATATTCTATTACTCAAGTATGTGGTACTTTCAGCAAAAGGTCTTACTCTCGCATTCTGAAGGATAAGTAGTATTATTGGGAATAGCCTGTAGTGGTCATACATCTGTGGGTGATGCTGGCTAATGACTCCAAAAGATGTACACTACTTCTGAAAAGATGCTTTCTATTTATTTTCCTGTGAAGTCTATGTTAACCTTGTTACTTCTTTAATAGGGTAATCCCATTCTAATAATAAAGGGAATACAAATAGGAAAGAATGAATTCAAAGTACCCTTATGAGAAGATGCTATGATTCTATATATAAAAGACCCAAAGATGCCACCAGTAAATGTCTATAGCTGATAAACACATTCAGTATAGTAGTATGATAAATATTAAATCAAACATTAGTAGCCTTCCCGTATGAAAATGACAAACATAATAAAAAAGAAATCAGGAAAACAATGTCATTCACAATAGCCTCAAAAATAACTTGGAATAAATCCAACCAAGGGAATGAGAGAATTATATAATGAAAATTTTAAGATAGAAAAAAAAAGAATAAAATACTAAAAGAAAACCCCCCTATGCTGGGTTGAATGAGAATGATACCAGAGGTTTAGATGTTTGAATACTTGGTCCACCATTGGTGATGCTTATTTTTGGTGATATAGATCACTTAGGCCTTTTGAAAGAAACATGTCAGTAGATGTTGGGCTAAACATCTGCCCCGCCCCAGGGATAGGGCCACTCAGGGTGGCAGGACTAGGAAGTTTGACCATGCTCACCCCATGCTGATGCTGGGCGGGTGTCGGGCTATGAAAATCTGCAGGCCACTGCCTGGGGTTGAAGGAGCACAGCCTGGGGTCCCCCAGGCCTGCAATGAGGCCTCAGATGTTCTGGTTCTCAGGATATTGGGCACCCCAGGTGCCGCTGGATGCCAAGGAAGAGCTGAGAACAGAGTGAGACCCTGCAGGCTGCATCTATCTGGGCAGAAGGGAAAAGGTGGGGAGGAGCCCATCTGGGTCCCACCAGGGACCATGTTGGTGGGTAGTTTGACTTGGTGGAGGCCGTGGCTGAGAGTGCTGAGAGGTCTTCTACAGGAGACTAGGCGACCAGCTCTTTAGAGGAAGGCCTGTTCCATTACTCCCCACAGTGGGTCCCAATGAAAAAAGACAGTCCATGGTTTTAGGGTGTTTATTTTCATGGTGGAGAGTGGCAATAAGTAAAACCATACCCTACTTTCTCAGGGCAGGCCTGAGGATAAATACCTTTTGCAGGGAGGAGTGTCTGAGAAGAGGAGTTTATTGGCTATGCCTCCAGGCCTTTAGGTACCCTATTAAAACGAAGACCTATCTTGAGGCTACATGACCTGTTGCCATGTCCTCTACCTGTGGAGGGGTTTGAGGCATTGCCCTGACATGACTGTTAGCCACAAACCTTTGGAGAGCTGTGGCCTCCTGTCAGGAGCCTGGGGCCCAGGAGCATGGCAAAATGCTTACCTTCCCTTGCAGGATTATCCCCTGCTGCAGATCCTCTGCTGGGTCACCAGGGTTCCAAACCTTTGTTCAACCAGAAACCAGGCTGCCTTTCATGGTCCTACAAGTAGAGGTAAACTTTGAGAATTCAAAGACTCACAACATTCTCTGTTGGTTCTTTGCTCCTTGTTTAGGGTTTAAGATATGGGGTTTAAGATGTGTGTTTTCCACTTGCTGATCTAACATTATGTCTACCATGGTGGTAACAAATTCATATCCTTCTAGAACCTTAAGCCTAAATAAATCATTCCTCTGTAAACTGCATTGGTCATGAAGTTTTATTGTAAAAACAGAACAATAACTAATACACACTGCTTATTCATTGTTCAGTGACATTAATATTGTGATGATGGTCATTGTACCCTAAACAGTGTACACATTCAATGTTTAAACATTTTCATATATTTTCTTTTTGAGAAAAAAGCTTTTTCTTGGCTTAAATATTTGAAATGCTTAAGAAAAACTGATCGTGATTAACTTAATTTGTTGAGAAACTGTGAAAATATTGATGTACTAGATGAAACATGGGCTGTAAAAGGTAAAGTTATAGACATATTCTAGACAAAGCAATTTGACACATGCATGTAATTTCAGCAACATAGGAGGCTAAGGTTGGACAATACTTTACTAATGGAATGGGGGCCAGAGTGAAAGCCCATCTCCAGAAAGCAGATAGATGAAATAAATAGGTAGCATGTTGTAGTAGTAACCAGTAATGTACATGGTGCATAGACATACAGGTAGACAAGGCACTTCTAAGCAAAAATAAATTAAGAAAAAGCATAAATGGGGGTGTTAGAGACACTACAGGGTATTTTTTTATGATTGTATTTTTTATGATCTTTTATTGGTTGTTTTACTTATTTACATTTCAAATGTTAGCCTCCTTCCCAGTTTCCTCTTTGCAAACCCCTTATCCCATTCCCCTCCCCTGCTTCTATAACAGTGCTTCTCCACCTCCCTACTCATTCCCATCTCACAACCCTAGCATTCCCCTATGCTGGGGCATTGAACCTTCAGAGGACCAAGGGCCTTACCCCCCATTGATGTCCGACTAGGCCATCCTCTGCTACATATGTGGCTGGAGCCATGGGTTCCTCCATGAATACTCATTGATTGGTGGTTTAGTCCTTGGGAGCTCTGAGGGTTCTGGTTGGTTGAAACAGATGCCAGAGCTTCCAAGGACTAAACCACTACAGGGTATTCAACATAGTTGTGTAGTAAAATTTATATAATAATGTGAAACTACTTCTAAATATCTATGTTTATGCCCATAGACAAAGGCAATTCTATGCTTTAATCACAAAAGCTTTTCTTTACAGTAAAAAAAATTTAAATTAGTGAATTACAAAATAGAAAGACATGGATGTAAAAAAATCATTTATAGAATGGAGGGCATAAGAATTGAGTTAGCAAAAGGGAATTGAAAAAAAATGGAAACTCAGCGAGATCTCCATAGCACTAGCAGACACTGTTCTACTGTAGCCCTAGCAAACTTCTGATTCCTAGTAATCATTATGACTCAGACTCAAAGTACTGTTACAGCCCTGAGCCATACTTGCTTTAATTTTGGTTTTTTAAGATGAGCTTGGGTCATAATGTATCTGTAAATGACTTCAAGTTTATTGAATTACAATTTATAAAGCAATTTGAGGAAAATCAGTTGTTAAAAGGACTCAAATTAAATGAAGTTTTAATTGTACAGTTGGTTTTTACAAAGTCTGCATCTCAATGTCATCAACACAATGCAGATTTATAGGCAACCATCTGTTTCAGAGAACAGCGTTGTAGAGAGAATATCATGTGCATCGCATGAATGTATTGTCTATCAATTAGAAAAAAACTATGGCTTATAGGTAAAGATAGCACAGAAGGTGGGACATCCAGGAGCCAGAAAGGATTCTGGGAGAAAGCCAGGAAAGGGAAGAGACACCACGAAGATTTAAGGAAGACAGACCCATGATATCTGAGCAGAGGTAACCATCTATTTGGCTGAATATAGATTAGTATAAGTAGGTTATTTTAAATTATGAGCTAGTCAGAAACCAAGCTTAGCTATATGGCTTAGGCATCTGTAAATACATATTTTGAGTCTGAGTTGTTATTCCAGGAGTCTGGTGTAGAAGGAAAACATATGATACAAGAAACAGAAAGACAATGAATTATTTTAATATAAGTGTAACCAGTGAATTGATCTAGCTGCTGTGTTTCTTTACCTTTGATAGTTTTCCAAATAACCACACAGGGAAACCAAGATCTATTTCAAGTTGTGCCCCCATTCTGGGCACATAAATGATTTGCCTTAATTTCCTATGATAACATGGCTATTTAACAGCTCCATTCCAATGATAATTGCAGTTTAATATTGTTCTAACTCTCTCTGATTTAGATGTTTCTTCCCAAAGTATCTTCTCAGACAACCTCCTAATGGCTCCAAACTAACTCCCCCCCCTCTCATTCTCCTTCCCCTGGCTGATAGAAGTTTCCACATAATTCTCCCTTCTGCCCAGCCATTGGGTAATCAGGATTTGCCAACAATGCAGAGAGTAAATGTTAAGAATTGAAGAATTGTTTACACAAACTTAAGGCAGGAGATTCTTGACAAAACTATTACAATGCTGTGTCCAGATTGAAGCAAGATATGATAGCAGAGAAATCAGCATTTGAATAACACAAGAATAAGCTCTACCCAATGCACAAAACCAGTATTCCTATACAGAGTTCTTTCAGGATGATCATAACATATCTGTTCTCCTTCATCCTAGAACATGAAATACTATCAGAATTAAAGCTCCTGTTTAAAATATCAGAATTCTTTAAGAAAATATTTAATTATTTTCTGTGGAGATAAGACATACACTAAGCCCCTTTCACTACCGTCTAGTGTTTTAATGTCTTTTAAGTCTATCTTTTAAAACTCACAAGTGAGCTGTGCCATTTGATTGGTTTTTTTTTTCTCTTCAAACATTTCATTTTCAAAATTAAACAGCTCACCAATAGGCTCCTACATCTATGAACTAAGTGCATCACAGCCAAGCTAGAACATGGAATTACTTTTCTTTATCACCAAGAAAGAGTAACAGAAGTTCTATTTTCACAATGGCTTTTTCCTTAGGTCGTATTGTACAGATCATAGCCTGCTGGGTATGTGGAGCCATGGTGGGTGGAGGGTGGGAGACATTTTGTGCTCTAAATGCCACTGCACTGGAGCAGTACAGAAAGTTGCTGGCTGAACCAGCTCTAGTTTCTTTTGAACAGAGCATGACAGCAAGCAGAGAAAACCAGAATGTAGTTCAAAACATGCTAGAACAAAATTATAACAATTGGAGGTGAAAACTAGAAATGTGCAACATCAGAGATAAAGTTAAATAAATATATTTAAAATTGAATTGAGCTTAAGAACAAAAAGTAAACAATGTAAAACCACTTGCAAGTGGAACAACATATGCTTTAAGTAACTACCAAATAACAATGAGGTATTGAAGGAACAGAGAGATTATTTGATGGAAACTAACCCTAAAACTTTTCAAATCTAAAAACACATGAGTGAAATAAGTCCAAGATATTTTAATTATCCAAATAATGTTATTTTAATTAAAATGTTGGAAGCCAAAGCACAGATAAGAATGGTAGGCATTCTTATAACTTTGAAGATAGATTCAGGAGGATAACATGTTCAAGGTCAGCCTTGGCTATACGACAGTTATGAAGCTAGCACTACCATCAGGCAGAAGACCAGCCTGGGTTCCAAGAGTTAAGAAGAAACAAAAGTTTCAGTGATATTGATTCTACTTCTTGTTTCACACTTTGGTTCGCCTAGTACTCACCTGCAATCTTTTTCCATCTTTCCTTCTATCAAATTTACATACCTTTCTAGCTCCCCTAACCAACATCTCTACTCTCTACCAGGAACCCATAGTTATAAAAGTTAGTTTAGATCGAATTATTAGGCCTTTTAATCTCCTTCCTACTTTCCAATGACCCATCTCCAAACTTATCCTTAATTTTTCTGTTATAGTCTCCCAGCCTAAGTACCTGTTACTATCCCATCTCTAGCCTATAATGATTCAGCCCCCTGGTTTAGAGTTAGCATCTCTAAAGTTCTTCCCTAAGGCCTCTTTCATAACCTGTAATTCTAAGCCTTCTTCCTGCTCTGATGAACCTCAGCAAACTGAAGTTTAGCTCTCTACCAGGGACCCCGCAGACACTACAACTGTTTGTCACCCAGACCTCTTCTCTATCAGAAACACCATTAAAATTACATTTGGCTGGGTTTCAGGACCACCACAGCCACAATACTTGCCCAGTTCCCGGAATGGAGAATACCAGCCAAGAATGGAATAACAATCCAATAAAGATGAAACCAGATGTCTAAAAGAAGAAACATTTTAAATGTCATAACTCTAGTTACTTAGATTCTAGCACAAAAGAAATGCATATATGAACTACCAAAACAATAAGCTTATCCCAAAAGAAAGCCTCCCTGTTATAATAGGATCTGTGAAAAATAATTTAGCTAAAGAAAAAAGCAAGAACTATAAAATAGTAATTATCTGTTCAAGGACCTTAAAGATGATATGAATAAATGCCTTAATGCAGCCTGTGAGAACACAAACAGTTGAGTATACTAATAAAAAAATTAAAAACAAAACTAGAATGTAACAAAAATTGAATCACAAAGAAACTAAAATTGAAATAAAACTGGAAAGGAAAAACTTAGGATACCAAGCAAATGAAAGCAATAAACAAGCATGAACTATGTTACTATCTCATAAAAACAGACTTTAAAGCAAATATAATCTGAGGAGATAGGTAGGGACTACATATTCATTAAAGAAAATAATCAGACAGAATATATTAAAATTTTAAACATGTATACACTGAATACAAGGGTGTCTAGCTCATTAAAGAAACACTACTACTTCTGAAATTTCATATTGGCCCTCAGACAGTAATAGTGGACAACTATATTACCTCACCCTTGTAACTAGACAGGCAATACAAACAGGATTTAAACAAATTCTAGAAATAAATAACAACAGAAGTCAAACGGACATAACTGACAACTACACAAAATTTCACCCAAACGCGAAAGAAAATACCTTATTCTCATCAGCTTTTAGAACTTACTACAAAAAAGAAGCATACACTACTTCACAAGTGGATATTAGAAAGGTAAAATAACACCCTGCATCCTATCTGACTACCATAAGTTAAAAGTAGATATAAAGAGTAGAAAGTTAACAAAATATACATACTAGTGAATGTTGAAAAGATCACTACTGAATAAAAATGAAAAAAAAAAGCAAATATCTACACAGAAATTAAAAACTTTTAGAATTGGATGAAAATGAAAACACAACAAAACCAATCTGTGGGACACAATGAAAGCAGTTCTAAAATCTAATATAATAAGACAAAGTGAATGCTTCAAAAATTATGAGGACTCCCATATTAATAATTTAATGTCACATTTGAAAGATATAAAAAATACTGTATACAGAATGAAATAGTCAAATTCAGGGCTGAAATTAATGAAATAGAAAAATAGAAGGGAACAGAGTATCAATGAGACAAACAGTTCATTCTTTGGGAAAATCAATAAGATTGAAAGATCTTTAGCCAAACTGTGGGCTGAGAAATTAATGCAAATTAATAAAATTAGAGAAGAAAAGGGAACTATTACAATAGACAACAAGGGAAATCAGAGAGTCAAAAGGAATTCATTAAAAATGTATATGTTATTCCATCCCACAACTTCAGCAGAAGACTTAATTCCTGGAGGCCATGCTGTTATTAGGGTCCCAGGAAAGACACCAACTACTGTCCACTAAAACCCCATAAAGCTCACCCAACAGTCCCAAACTGTACCTCCTTCCCTTGCCTTCATATTCTGGGTCATACTTCTGCTGCTTTCTCAGAGAATACACCTGTACAAGGACTCCAGAAAAGATACAGCCCACTGCACTGTGCTCTGACACTCATTTAAGCCTGAGTAACAGCCTGCAAAAGGACTTCTGTCCACTGAGCCCCATATTCTGGCCAAAAACTTCAGCAAAAGAATATTGGCTTTACTGGAGGCCAAGCCTTACTAGAAACACCAAAGACCAAGCAGGTACCCAGATCCCCAGAGGTCAAACAGGTACTTGGAACCCTAGAGGCAACGTTACCCAAAACAACAGAGATAATACTGGCAACAAACCACCAGCAGAGACACCCTACTGGATTTGAAGACTCACTGGTCATCAAAACCCTGGGCCATTCAGTCCATAAGACAAGAAAGGAAAGAGAAATCAGTTGAAAATCATCCCCTCAAAATCCATCTAACAAAGATAAACTCAGAAATCAGCAGCTGAATCTATAATGACTCCAAATCCAGATGACTAGAAGCCAGTGTAAGAACACAATCAATAACAGCCAGTGTAATACGATACTACCAGAGCCCAGCGCTCCTACTATACCAAGCCCTGGCTATTCAAACACAGCTGAAGTATAAAAAAAAAATGACTATCATCCAATCTTGTTGTGATGATAGAGGCCATTAAAGAGGTAATGAATAATTCTCTTAAAGAAATCTATAAAAGTGCAAGCAAATGGATGAAGAAAATGATTAAAACTGTCCTCCAACATCTGAAAATGGAAATAGAACTGACAAAACCAAACAAACAAACAAAACAAAACAAAACAGAGGGAATCTTGAATGGAGATGAAAAATTTAGGTAAATGGTATCACTTACCAAATTTAAACCATGATCAAAGCAACAATTTAAATAGAACATAACCCCTAAAGAAATAGAAGTAGTCATTAAACATGTTCTCCCAACAAAATAATGCCCAGAGTCAGATGGTTTTAGCATAGAATAATACCAGAATTTCAAAAAATGGTTAAAATCAATATTCCTCAAGTTATTCTACAAAATAGAAACAGAAGAAATATTGCCAAATTAATTTCATGAGGCCACAGTCACCTTAATACCCAAACCACATAAAGACTCAACAAGGAAAGAGAATTTTAAACAAATTTCCCTTATTAACATTGATGTAAAAATATTCAATAAATTACTTGCAAACATAATCCAAGAATACATAAAAAATAAAAGTCATTCACCATTTTCAAGTAGGCTTTATCCAACAGATACAGGGAGAATTCAACATATAAAAATGTAATCCACCATGTTTAAAAAAATACTTAAAAAAAAAAGGCCGCATGATCTTCTCATTAGACGATGAAAAAGGCTGTGACAAATGAGGTCATGTGGCTTTTTGTAAGTTTATTTTTAACATGGTAGAAATCAGGAATACAATGGGCACACCTAAATATAATGGTGACAATATACAGCAAACTGATAGCCAACATAAAATTAAATGAAGAGCATCTTAAAGAAATTCCATTAAAATAAAGAAAAAGACAAGGCAATCCTCTCTTTCTGTATCTATTTATATAGTACTTGAAGTTTTAGCTACAGCAGTAAGACAACTAAAGAGATAAAAGGGATACTAATTGAAACGGAAGAAATCAAAGTATAACTATTTGCAGATGGTATAATACTAGGCATAAAAAACTGTAAAAAATTCACAAAGGAACTCATATAGTTGATAAGTACCTTAGGAAAGTGGCTGAAAGGATATACATCTAAATCAAAAAGTTCAGTAGCTGTTTAAAAATGACAAATTGGCTGAGAAATAATTCAGGAAAATAACACCCTTCACAGTAGCCACAGATACTATAAAATATCTTGGTGTAACTATAACAAAGCAGGTGAAAGACCTGTATGCCAACAATATCAAGTCTTTGAAAAAAGAAATCAGAGAAGATATCAGAAGATGGAAAAATCTTCCATGCTCATGGATATGTAGTAAAAATCACCATCTCACCAAAAGCAATCTGCGGATTCAATGCAGTTCTCATCAAAATTCCAACATAATTCTTTACAGACCTTGAAAGAACTATACTCAACTTCATATATAAAAGCAAAACACCCATGATAGCCAAAACATTCCTGTATAATAAAATAATTTAGGCATGTATCATCCTCCCAGATTTCAAGATGGTATTGGCACAAAATCAGACAGGTTGGTAATTGGAGTTAAAAAAAAGGGGCCAGATGTAAGTCCACACATCTATGAACACCCATTTTTTTATTATTAAAAAAAGGATCCACAATTATACAATGGACAAAAGAAAACCTCTTCAACAAATGGTGCTGGGTAAACCAGATAGAAGCATATAGAAGAATGCAGATAGATCTGCATGTATCACAAAACTCAGTCTAAGAGGATCAAAGCTATCAACAAAAAAACAGATACGTTAAACCTGATAGAGGAGAAAGTGGAGACTAGCCTTGAACGAACTGTCACAGGAGACAACTTTCTGAACAGAACACTGATAGTATTGGTACTGAGATCAACAGTTAATAAATGAGACCTCATGAAAATATAGAGCTTAGGTAAGGCATAGGATACTGTCAATAGGAAAAAACAGCAGCCTACAGATTGAGAAAAGTTCTTCACCTGACAGAGGGGTGTTGTTCAAAATATAAAGAACTAAAGAAACTAGAAATAAAAAAAATTAAAAATTTAAAAATTAAAAAATAGAAATAATTAGATTAAAAATGGGGAAAAGATCTTAATGGAAAACTCTCAACAAAGGAATCACAAATGGCCAAGAAGCAACTAAAAATGTTAAACATTCTTAGCCATCAAGGAAATGAAAATGAAAATGACACTGAGTTTCTACTTTACACCCATAAGAATGGCTAAATAGAAAACACAATTGACAGCTCATGCTGGCTAAAATGTGAAACAAGGGACACACTTCTCCATTTCTGTAAGCAGTGGAAACTTGTACAGACATTTTGGAAATCAATATTGTGGTTTCCCAGAAAAATGGAAATCAATCTACCTTATGACCAAGCTATACCACCCCAGGACATATACTCAAAGGGTGCTTAACCATACCACAAGGACTATTGTTCAGATATGTTCATAGAAGCTTTATTCATAATATTCAGAAACTGGAAACTAGATATCCCTTAACAAAAGAATGGATATAGAAGATCATCCTAAGTAAGGTATCCAATACCCCAAAATACATACATGGTATGTACCCACTTTAACATGGATATTAACTATAAGGTAAAGGAAACCATGCTCAAATCTACAGACTGAGAAAAGTTAAGCAATAAGAAAGGCTTAGGCAGGGGACACATATTATGGGTGAATGGAGGATCAGGATGAGAGGTGGGCATGGAAAGAATATGTATCAGATGGAGGGGAGGAGAGAGGGAGAAAGTACTAAGAGAGAAAATTCAAATGGGGGAGGATTTCTAACACTGGGATGAAGATGTCTAGCAATGGGAGATATAGAGCCTGAACTGGTCATCTCCTAATATTAGACAAGTCTTCCAGTGAAGAGATTGGAACACCAACAAAGTCACAAAACATTTGATGTACAATTTACCATGCCTACAAGATGTGCTGGGGTAAAGTTGATGCAGACATTGTGGGAGTTTACAAACAATGACTGGGACAGCTTGAGAACCATGCCATGACGGGGAACATACCCTTAACATTGACTGGAGGGTGAGGAATCAGAGGCTACCTAGCTCAGAGACCTAGAATAGAACCAAATATGAAATGAATCCTATTGATAGTCTGGTATGCTCATAGATTGATGCCTAATCCAATTGTCTTCAGAGGTGCTTTCATCCAGCAACTTACAGACACCGATTCATAGATCAATAGCCAAACATTAGGAGGAACTTGGGTAATCATATGGAAGAGGTAGGGAAGGATTGTAGCAACCAGAGGGCTCAAGGACACCAAAGGAAAACCCAAAGAACCTACTAACTGGGCCTAATAAGGGATTAAAGAGACTGAACCACCAACCAGGGAGGCTTCATGGGACTGAACTAGGGCTTTTGCACAGGTATTTTGTTACAGTTGTATATCTTGGTCTTCTTGAGGGAATACTAATAGTTGGATCCTAGCCTATCTCTAACTCTGTTGCCTGATTTTGGGAGCTTTTCCTCCTATTTCTTTAACTCATCTAGCATTAATAGGAAAAGAGATGCTTACTCTTCCTACATTTTGATATGACATGACTGGTTGATATCCACAGAAGACCTGCACTTTTCTGAAGAGAAACAGAGGAGTAAATGGATGGGAAGAGAGGAGACATGGTGGGGAAAGACTAAGAGAAGAAGACAGAAGGGAAAGTGTTGTCAGGCTGTAAACAAATAACAAATAGTATATTCTACAAAACCGGAAAATCAAAAAGAAATTGTTTGATATATATCACCTAAAAATTAAGGTGAAATATAATTATTTAACCAGATCCAGAACCCTTAATAAAATAAAAGAACTCATTAAATTTACCAATACAAAGATCTCAGGATCAGTAAGATTCAGTGATGAATTCTACCAGAACTTCAAAGAAATAATGCCAATATTTCTCAAATCAGTGTGCAAAATATAAACTAAAGGAATAGGGGCATTTTCTAATTTTTTTCATGAAGTCTTTAGTATCCTAATGCAAAAGCTACAGAAAGATCTAACAATAAGTAAAATATAGACAAATGCCACTTATGAACACAGATGAAAACTTTAACAAGATATTTGTAAATTGAATTCAAGAACACATCAAAGAAATTATCCACTATGATGTTGTTGGCTTCACTCCAGAGACACAGAGATGGTTCAACAGATGTAAGTCAATAATCAGAATAATCATGAGAGTAAAGGACAACAATCGGATCATCTTCCCATTAGATGCAGAGAAGGCTTTTGATAAAACCCAACATCTTTTTATGAAAAAAGTCCTACAGGGTAAGGATAAGGACACATTAAAACATAATAAAAATCATTTACAGCAATTCTACAGCAAACATCATTTCTAAATTGAGATAAACTTGAAGCATTTCCACTAAAATCAGGAATGAGTCATAGATGTCCAGTATCTCCATATCTATTAAATGTAATATTTGAAGTTTCAGCTAGAGCAATCAGACTATTAAAGGAGATCAAGTGGAGACAAAGAAGAAAGGCACAAATCAAATATTATTTATGTATAGATGTTACAGTTTTTTACATAAAAGACCCTTAAAAATCTGCCAACAAACTTCTGATAACCATTTACAGCGAAGTGTCAGGATACAAAATTTATAAACAGATACCAGTAACTTTCTTATATATAGATGACAAACTGACTGAAAACGAAATTACTGAAGTAGAATCTTTCAAAATAGATTCAAATAAAAACATCTTGATACAACTCTAAACAAGCATGTAAATGATTTGTATAATAAAAACTTAGACATTTAAGAAGACATCAAAAGATAGAAAGATCTCCCTTATTTGTTAATAAATAGAATTAATATTGTAGAAATAATATCATGGTGAAAATCATCTGCAGATACAATGCAATTCCCATCAAACTTCCAACACAATCCTTCCCAGAAGTCATAAACACATTTTTTTATTTCATATGGATACACACACACACACACACAGAGTCCACACACACTCACACACACCAGGGTAGTTAAAAACAACTGGACTGAAAACAGATTCTAGAGATATCACTGCCCCAGATTTCAAGATATGTTACATGATGACATACAAATTTTATGTTTATTTATGGAATTTAAGTGAAGACCCAGATATATATATATATATATATATATATATATATATATATATATATATATATATATATATCTCCGATATTTCACAAAGAAGCCAAAAGTACATTCAGGAGGCAAGACAGAAACTCACCAATTGATAGTGGTTAAATTGGATAGCTTCATGTAGAAGTATCAAAATTGATGTTCATCTATCACCTTGTGCACAATTCAATTACAAATAAATCAAGGAAATAAACATAAAACCAGATACCCTTAATGATACAGATAAAAAAAATGGGGAATAGACTTGAACTCCTTGTTATTGGAAAGGATTTTCTGAACAGGACACTAATAACACAGGCACTAACACCAACATGATTCAAGAAAAGCAGAAACATCAGAATGGGAAAGAGTCTTCACAAACTGCATAATCTGGTAGATGTTAATACCTAGAATATATAAAGAACTGAAATAAAATGAACACTCAAAAATCTTTCAATTTTTAAAAATTAGATTTATAAATAGATCATTGACACAGACACACACACACAGACACACACAGACACACACACACACACACACATACAAATAGCCAAGTTGTTGAAAATACTTTTAAAAAGTTCAACATCTTTTGCTATTGAGGCAGTTCAAATTCAAACTACTTTGAAGTTTCATCTTATCCCTTTGAGAATGGAGAAGATCAACAAAGCAAATGACAACATATTCTAAAAAGAAATCTGGGAGGAGGAATGGTATTCATTTCTGCTGGAAAAGCAACTATGAAAGTCAGTGTAGAAGTTCCTCAAAAAGTTGAACAAGACATACCTTAAGATGCATCTCTACCACTCTTGAGTATATCCCGAAAGAACTCCACATATTACTACAGAGATAGGTAGAACTTCGTTTTCATTGCTACTTTACTCATAACATCCATAAATGGATACAGTGATAATAACATTAATTGATGAATGGATAATGAAAATGTTTTATTTATACATGGAATATTATTTAGGTGTTGAGAAAAATAAAATTATGAAAATTTCACATAAATTGATGGAGATAGTAATGAAATATTCTTCCTGAGTTTGGTAACCCAGATCCAGCAAATTAAAACTGCTGCATGTTTTCCCTTGTATGCTCACATGTGTATGTTAGCTAATGAGCATTACATATGTGTGTATCAATTTGAATAACTACTGAGATTAGGTAACTAATAAGGGACTCAGGGTAAACAGGGGATCTTGCCAGAAAGGAGAAATAGAATATAATGTTATCAAGAAATAGGAAGGAAACTAGAATAGGAGTTTTAATTTGAGTAGGGTATGGGAAGTCAGGGTCAAGAGGGACAAATCACACTAAAGAACTTTTGTAAAGCCATATGGAAATCTATTCTTGCAGTAGTTTCCAAAAATATATACATATTTGAACCTTAATTTGGCCATGATACTTATAGGATTCAGTGGTACAATACTGTGGTTTGAGTGGAAAGTGTCCCCAAATAGGCTCATGCACTTGGGTACTTGGTCTATCAGTTGACTCTGTTTGGGAAGTTTGTGAGACTTTAGGGAGTTAGAATCTTGCTGGATAAATTTGGTCAGTGAGGGTAGGCCTGGTGTTTTATAGGCTGAATTCCATTTCTTAGTCATTCTCTGTTTCTTAACTATCAAGGCAATATGACCAGCAACATCTTGCAATTGGCTCCTTATATTTTTGCAATTTTGTATTGAATCTGCTTGAAGTGTAATACAAAATATACCCACTCCCAAGTTTCTTTCTACCATATAATCTGTCAAAGCAGTGAGAAAAATAATAAATACTGGATGAGGGCATGAACAAAGAAGAATTGCAAATAATGGCAGATATTATGACCTCCTACAAAAATAAATTATAGTTATCATAATAATTTCTAAAACTATCAGTATTGCTGTTACTTCACACTTAATAATCTCTTTGTATTATTGTACCAATGTACCCAAGACATATCAGTTTCTGAATAGTGTACATTTTTTTTCCTCACAGTTTGGAGGGTTGAAAAGTCTAGTTGTCTAGAAAGCCTGTTCTTTGCTTCCCGAACAGAACCTTTCTGCCATATTCTAAAGCAAATGTTTTATCCACATTCAGCATAATGCTACAGGCAAATATATCCAGGGACTTTGTCTGTTTCATAAGGGTTTAATTTAATTAATAAAGAAGGGGGATATCACATCCTAATCATCTCTTAAGGATTACATATAATAATGTTGCCATATTTAAACAATAAATTTTTGGAGAAAAGTCATTCATATTACAATAGCACATTTACTCAGGCTAAGCATTTGATATGTATCTTTTACCTTGAACCTCAGAAGAATTAACATTATTATTTTCATAGTATTCATATTTCAATTTTAATAAAATAAAACATATAAAATAAATGTAAATCTCTTAGAACAAAACTGCTGTATACACAAAACAATAGTGGGTCCACAACAATAACCTGAAGAGTCACCTGTCACTCAAAAGGATATTAACCCACCTAAAGACATCTGTCCTTCTGAAAGGAAACATAAAGACAGAAAGAAAAATATGGAAATGAACCTTCTACTGAACTCCCAACTATGGGTGGAACCTAAGTAATAGGTATTCATACAACAGCAATGATTTGGATGTTTTTATTTTGTTTATATAACATATGTACTAAAATATGAATACTTTATGCAGTATTATAAAAAATAAGCCAACTTATTTGCCAAAGAAATAAAGCTTTCTAAATGGATGTTTACTAATCAGAATATTGCAGCTTTAAATTGTGCTACTCTTTCATTGCTTACTATCTTTTCTGCATTTGGGTATCTTCAATCTGTTAAAAATTTCTAGTTAAAAGTTAGTAGTAAGAGTTGTAGTTTGCCATCCACAGAGACAATATCTTGAAACCAAAGAAAATAAGAGAGAATGGAAAGAGTATATAAAGATATCATGGAATGGTGATAGAATGTCATGGATAGTTGTTAAATATTAGAAAAAGACTTTGATTAAAGCAGATGCTTAAATAAATTGTCAGAATTATCTGTGTTCTTCACCTTTTCCTCTCCCTCAGAGAAATCTCTAATTTTTATGTGAAGCACTCTCCTCTCCACTCATCTCCCACAAAACCCATTCTTATCAAAAATAACTCATACAGATCTTGTTAATATGAACTTCACAGATATTTCACACAAAGTCTCTCCCTTAAGCATTTGATTCAAATTTTAGTTTTTATTTGTTCATGAATACATAGTGAACATTTTTATTGTAGATACTGTTACTTATCATGAAAATAAACAGGCATCTAAGGAATAATAATAATACAATAAAATACAATAAGATAGAACAAAATCAGAATAGGACAGTAGGACAAAACAATCAACAAAGAAAATGAGCCAAAGAGAAAACTAAGGAAACATATCTAGGCACAGAGACACACACATTCACACACAGAGAAATCCCATAAAAACAAAACTGTAGCTCACTGTGAACTTTAGGAATATCATTTAGTATATTTAAGTCACTATGGATATAACAGTGCTTTCTAGTTCTGCTCTTTATTCTTCAGATAACTTAAATTTGTGCATAGTCAAATGTAATAAAAGAAAAAATGCGAATTTATGGGCACATTAAATCATGAAAAGGTTTGACATGACTACTTGAGATGACATAGAATAATCTGATGAGCTGTAAAGACAGTTAGAAAATAGAAAGTGAGACAGTTCAATTAAAAAAAATAAAACAAAACAAAAACAAACCAACCAACCAACACACAATAATCTGTGTCTATTGTGAGCTTTATTAGAGAAATTATAGAACTATCAGTTTTCTATTGCTGTGAAGGAACATCATCACCAAGGTAACTTATAAGGGAAAATATTTACATTGAGGGCTTGTTTATAGATTCAGGCTGTGAGCACATGCCTATCACGGTGAGGAGCGAGCCAGTAGGCAGGTAGGCATGGTATTGGGATGTTAGCTGAAAGGTTACATCCTAATCACAAGTTGGAAGCAGAGATGGCAGGAGAGAGGGAGAAAGACTGAGGGAAAGAGGAAGGAGAAGAGGGAGAGAGTTAGGGAGAGGGTGGAGGGAGATGGGTGGGGGAGGGGGGAAGGGAGAGGAAGAAGGGGGGATTGAAGAGAGGAAGAGGGAGAGGGAGGGGGAGGGGAGGGAGAGAGGGAGAGGAAGAGGTAGAGGAAGAGGGAGAGAGAGAGGGAGAGGGAGAGGGAGAGATTAGTGTGGGCTGTTGTTTCTTTTTTAAACATGTCTTAAATTCTAGTATGTATGTTCATTCCCTCAGTTCTTTTGATGATTTAAACAAGAATGGCTCTCAAGGTCTCATCTGTTTGAATATTTGGTTTCTAGTTGGATGAATGGCTTGGAAGAGATTGAATGCAGCTTTATTGGAGGAAATATGCTACTGGGGGATATATTTGCAGTTTCAAAAAACTCATCCCATTCCATGTGTCACTCTCTTTATATACCCTGCTTGTGGATCAAGATGCAATCTTTCTGTTTTTCTAGCTACGTTGCATTTTCTCTACTACCATGAACTCTAATATTCTGAAAACTTATACCCAGGTAAACTCTTTTATGATTTACTTTGGCCATGGTGTTTTGTCACAACAATAGAAATTTACTTAATGCATAAATAGTTACTAGAATCAATACACTGCTCTTGACATGTTTCTCCCTATCCAAAAGCAGCTAGTTAACTAGAGCAATCACATATATTTTGGAAGACACAGTAACAGCATCAGTTAGTTGTAGGCTGAATGGATGGAGCATGGTTCTCCAGAAAGTGGTACATGTTTTGAGACAACAGCTAATATATGGTTCAGTTTATTCCACAGCCAGGATTCATTAATGCAGAAATCAAGAGGTGGAAATGGGGATAACAGTTCCATTCATTATCATCGCTAATGACCTACTAGGGAAAGAATTTCTTCCTGTTCCTATGACCTTAAGTTGTGCTGGCCTAGAAGTTTGGGTCCAGTAGAGGAACATTATTGTCAAGAAAACAAAACAAACATCCCATTGAACTGGAAACTCAAACTTCCCTTGGCCACACTGAATTTCTGATGCTCCTAAGTCAGGAAAATAAGAAAGGGAGAACTGTGTTAGGAAGATTATAGATCTTCAAACTACCAAGGCAAAATTAAGTTTCTTCTCCAAGATAGCAGTAAGACTATGTCTGGCATATAGGAGATCCTTTAGAGCACCTCCTTGTACTAAGATGTCCTATAATTAAAGTCAGTGGGAAACTACAGCAACCCAATTCAGGAAGATGACAAAGCACAAAGACCCATGAGTAATGAAGGCAAGAATTTCTGTCATTGGATAATTTGAGTTGGAAAAACCCACCCTATACCTTCAGGTGGCAGCTCACATAAAGGGATACAAAAGAATAAAGTGTTTCATATTTACCTGGTTATCCTCACTGGCAAGTGTATCCTAGCTAGCAGAGCAAGTGTAATGTTTCTTAGTAGAACTGAAAATTCAATATCTGAAAGCTTTTGGTTGCTGTTACATTTCTGAGGTTAAAATAAAAATTGTAGCAACATGATCTATTGTTCAAAACATAGCCATTTCAAGCTTTTAATTAATAACAAGCATTAATTTCTATATTTAAATTAAATACAAATTATTCATAGACATGGGAAAAGATATCACATTTCAGAAAACTAATATTTTGCTTTAGTCATAAATCAATTTAGGATAAAGAAAAAGAAAAAGTATGAGTCATCAATTTCACAAATAAAAACAAAGTTTGTATAAATAAATGTACAGTTGAAAATCATATATTATTTATTATAGTACATATCTAAATGTTTCATTATCTAATTACATAAATTCCCAAACACCTGTAATACAATACTTTTAAAATCGCATACATACACACACATACACACATACACAAACTAGCTTCTTCCAAACAACTACTGAACTATTTAATTTACAATAGTTTAAATGTTTAAAAATTTACATATATGCCTTAATAGTCATTTTGTTATTTGCTCACTGAAAAAATACATGTAAATATTAATAATCATTAAGTAAGATAATGCAAATATCTTGAAAGATATGTCGTGTTAAGACCTGTTCATTATTATTTTATAAAATACATTCATAGACATACGTATCTTGTGTGTTATCTTCAAAGATGAACATATGATAACAATTGGTTGAAAACTTCTTTCAAATGATCTCTTATCAAAGAATTGTTTATCCAGATAGAAGTATAAACATCAACTCAATAACAGTTTTTCTTAGATCCATATATTCACTTAAAATATATAATAACATAAATAGAATTCCTGTTATAAATGAGAATAAGATCTATGGAATATAGAGGCTATCACTAATTTCATTTTTTTTTAAAAGTATTTTTATTAGATATTTTCTTTATTTACATTTCAAATGTTATCCCCTTTCCTGGTTTCCCCTCCAAAAACCCTCTATCCCATCCCCCCACCCCCTACTTCTATGAGGGTGTTCCACCACCACACACACACTCCTGCTCTCTGGCCTGGCATTCCCCTACACTGGGGCATCAAGCCTTCAGAGGACCAAGGACCTCTCCTCTCATTGATGTTCAACAAGGCCATCCTCTGCTACATATGCAACTGGAACCATAGGTCGCTCCAAGTATACTCTTTGGAAAATGATCATACATCATGATCAAGTAGGCTTTATCCCAGGGATGCAGAGATGGTTCAATATACAGAAATAGATCAATATAATCCACTATATAAGTAAACTCAAAGAAACAAAAACACATGATCATTTTGTTAGATGCAGAAAAAGCATTTGACAAAAATCCAACCGCCCTTCATGATAAAAGTCTTGGAAAGACCAGGAATTCAAGACATATACTTAAATATAGTAAAAGCAATATAGAGCAAACCAGTAGCTAACATCAAACTAAATAGAAACTTGAAGCAATCCCACTAAAATCAGGGACTAGACAAGGGTGCCCACTCTCTCCCTACCTGTTCAATATAGTACTCAATGTCCTAGCCAGAGAGATTAGACAACAAAATGAGGTTAATGGGATAAAAATTGGAAAGGACAACATCAAAATATCACTATTGGAAGATGACATGATAGTATACTTAAGTGAATTTCATTCTTTTTAGGCCGTCATAGAACAAATATCCTACTGGATACAAGGAATACTTTGTCTATTTGTTTTGCAATCTGAGTAATTAAAATGGAGAGAATTGTCTGAAGAAAAGGTGTTCTTTCATTCAGGAATGAAACACCTGCTAGAATTAAACAAGAAAAATTATGCTTAATATATGTGACGTAATTAGGGCTAGTGTTTGTTGCTCATTTTATAATTAAAAAATCATGTTGATCTTCAAATTATTCAACAAAATACAAACAAAAGTAATACTGCCAAACTCATTCTACGAAGCCATAGTCATCCTAATACCTAAGTCATGCAAAGACTCTACACTCCTATGAACTCTGATGCAAAAATACTGAATAAAATACTAGCAAGGCAACTCCAGGAATACATCAAAAACATAATCCATCATGACCAAGTAGGCATCATCCCAGAGGAGCAGGAATAGTTCAAAATATGAAAATCCATCAATATAATCTAACATAATCCACACATAAACAAACTAAAAAAAATTACATGATCATCTCATTAGATGCTGAAAAGCCTTTGACAAAATCCAATACTTCATGTTAAAAGTATTACAGAGATTGGTAATTCAAGGCACATTTCTAAACATAAAGCAATATACAGCAAGACCACAGAAAACATCAAAGTAAATGGATAGAAACTTAGAGCAAATCCACCAAAATCAGGGACAAGACAAGGATGCGCACTTTCTACCTATATATTCAATATAGTACTTGTAGTTTTAGCCAGAGCAATAAGACAACTAATGGAGAACAAGAGAATACGAATTGGAAAGGGAGAAGCCAAATTATGGCTATTTGTGGATGATATGATAGTATACATAAGCAACCCCAAAAACTCTACCAGAGAACACCTACAGCTGATAAACAGCTTCAGCAAAGTGGCTACATACAAAATTAACTCAAAGAAATCAGTATCCCTCCTTTATACAAATCATGAATGGGCCAATAAAAAATTGGGGAAACATAACCCATTACAATAGCCATGAATAATATAAAATATCTTGGTGTAACTCTAACCAAGCAAGTAAAAGATCCGTATGACAAGATGTTCAAGTCTCCGAAGAAAAAAACTGAAGAAGATAGCAGAAGATGGGAAAATGTCCCATGCTCATGGGTAAGTAAGATTAACATAGTGAAAATGGCCATCTTACCAATCAACGGATTCAGTGCAATCTCCATCAAAATTCCAACACAAATTTTTATAAACCATGAAAGACCAATTCTCAACTTCTTATAGAACAACATAAAACCCAGGATAGCCAAAACAATCCTGAAAAATCAAAGAACTTCAGGAGGAATCACCATCTCTGACTTCAAGCTGTATTACAGAGAAATAGTGATGAAAACTGCATGGTAATTGTACATAAACAGGCAGAGATCAATGGAATTGAATTAAAGTCCCAGAAATAAACCCACACACCTATGGACACTTGAGTTTTGATAAATAAGCCAAAACCATACAATGGAAAAAAGAAAGCATCTTCAACAAATGGTGATAGTATAACTGGATATCTACATGTAGAAGAATGGAAATTGACCTATCTTTATCACCCTGCAAAAAACTCAAGTCCTAGTGAATCAAGGACCTCAACATAAAACCACATGTACTAAATCTCACAGAAGAGAAAGTGGGAAATAGCCTTGAATGTGTTGGTACAGGTGACAATTTTCTGAACAGAACGCCAATGTCTCAGGCTCTAAAACCAACAATTGATAAATGGGACCTCATGAAACTTCAAATTTTGTGAGGCAGAGGACACTGTCACTAGGACAAAATGAGAGTCCACCAATTGTGAAAAGATTCACAAATCCTACAACGTACAGGGGGATAATATCCAAAATGTATAAAGAAGTTAGAACCCCCCCCATCTAACCCAATTTAAAAAAAAAAAAAGGCTTATGGAACTAAACAGAGAATTCTCAACAAAGGGATCTCAAATGGCCAAGAAGTATTTGAAATACACAAGGTCCTTAGTCATCAGGGAAATGCAAATCAAAACAACTTTGAGATTATAGCTTACACAAGCCAGAATGGCTAAGATTAAAAACTCATGTGATAGCACATACTGATGAGGATGTGGAGCAAGTGGGACACTTCTCCATTGTTGGTGGGAGTATAAAATGTACAACCACTTTGGTAATCAATTTGTCATTTTCTTAGAAAATTGGAAATAGTTCTACCTCAAGATGCAGCTATACTACTCCTGGGCATAAACCCAAAACTCCTCATTCATCCTCCAAAGACACTTGCCCAACTATGTTCATAGCAGCTTTATTTGTGATATCTAGAAATTGGAAACAATCTAGATGTCCCTCACCTGAAGAATGGATAAAGAAAACGTAGTGTATCTACACAATGGAATACTATTCAGCTATTAAAAACAAAGACATTATTAATTTTGCAGGCAAATGAATGGATCTTGGCAATATCATCCTGAGTGAGGTAACCCAGTCCCAAAGGCCATGCATGGTTTGTATTCACTTATAAGTAGAGATTATTCATAAAATAGACATATGTACTCACTTATAAATAGATATTACCCAATAATGTACAGCATACCCATGCTATAGTCCTCAGACCCAAAGAAGCTAAACAAGAAGGAAGGCACCAAGGAGGATGCTTGAATCTAATCTGGAAGGGAGAATAAATTAGTCATAAGAAGCAGATAGAGGAGGTACTGGGTCGGAGAAAGGATGGAGAAGGGAATGTGGAATGGTTCAGGATGAGGTATGTGGAGGGACAGGAAAGATGGCCAGATGACTATAAGAATGAATGGAAATCTGCAACTGACCGGGTGAGGAGGTATCGAGCATCGCCAAAATATTACAGAGACCTGCAATAAGGGAGGACCCAAGAATCAATGTGGGTGACCTTAGCTGTTACTTGGAGTATTGGAGCTATGGAAACTGAAGGGTTCACGTACTGTAGCCAGGCAGGAACCTCAGTGGAGCAATAGGGATACCAAACCACCCACAAAACCTTTGTCCCAAAATTTATCCCATCACAAGAAATGCAGGGAGAGGGAAGAGAGCAGAGACTGAGAGAATGGCCAACCAATAACAGACCCAACTTAAGACCCATTCCATGGACAAGCACCAATTCCTGACACTGTTATGCTTACAGACTGTAGTCTAGCTTGGCTATCCTCTGAGAGGCTCCACCCAGCAGCTGACTTAGAAAGAGGCATATTCCCACATTGAAGCAGTGGATTCAGCTTGGGGACTCCTATGGAAGAACAGGAGGAAGGATTGTAGGCACCAAAGGCAATAAGAACTCTATTGGTAGACCAACAGAATCATCCAATTTGGACCATTGGGTCTCTGAGAGACTAAACCACCAACCAAAGTGCATATACTGGACAAAACTAGGTCTTGCAATAAACATGTAACAGATACACAGTTTGGTCTTCATATGGGTACCAAACAACTGGAATGGGAGCTATCACAAAAGCCATTGCTTGTACTTTCTTCTCACTGGGCTGCCTTGTCTGGCCTCAGTCATATAGGATGCTCTCAGCACTGCAGAGGCTTGATGTACTAGGGTGGGGAGATACCCAGGGGATTCCACACCGACTCAGAGAAGAAGGGGAGGGGAAATGTTGGGAAGGATTATGGGATGGACTGACCAAGAATAGGGCAGTGAGTGGGATATAAAGTGAATTAGTTAATTAATTAAAAAATCATGTTGATGAATATCACCTTATTTGATTCAAAAGTAAATATACAAGAAAAGTAGTATTTTCTTTTAAAATAAATGTCAGCACCACTGTTTTTTTATGGCTGAGAGACTTCTTTTTCTGCAATAGCTTGAGTTACTACAGAAGGTAATGAGTGTCAAAGGAACACTGTACTAATGCTGTGTATTAGGGATTAAATGCATATTTTTAAGAATCTATTAAATATCTAAATGCTGCCTTTATTTTTATAGCATGTTCGATTTAACAAACTAATAGATTACTTTAAATACGAACCCTTCTACCCTCTGAAGCAACAGCTACAAATAAATTGCTCTCTATTTCTCAAGCTTATTACAATCAAAACACATTAGAGAGAATTTTCAACTGAGGGTCCAATATGTTAACAATAAATACTATTTTATTTGAGAACACATTTTTTGTATAAATGAAAACTCTTTTTTGTAAGATAAAGGTGGTAACTGATGAAGGGACATTTGAGAACTCCAAAGCTTATTCACCTCCTATTTTATATTAGTCTTATAAAATCGTGTCAGTTTTTCTAGTGCTTCTATCAAGTTCAGTAGTCAAGGATGGTGTTTTACAATGAATCATTTTCAAATCTTTTTTGATATCCTTACATCTGCATGCAGCTCAGGATTCTGAAATGGCAAAACTAGAATAAATCTCTCTGAGCAGTGTTCTCATTGCATACCTGCAGTGTTTCTGACACATAGGCATTCAGGTTACAAGAATTGTCCTCAACTTAACAATTCAAAATTTACCCTAGTAGAAGGTAGAGAGAAAAAACCCAATATGTCATTTAAGTTTATCACATACTTTTTTCTTTTATTTATTTATTTATTCATTCATTTTTAATTTAAATTATTTTATGTATTTACATTTCAGTCTCCCCACACACTCAGCCCCTCCTTTGTTGCAGGAAATATTTAAAAAGTCACCATCCCGAGCTATCACCAGCTACTCGTGGGCATCCAGCACTGGTGACCCTGCTCTGGTTCGCCTGCCTCAGAGCCACCGGTACCTTCTGTCATCTATCTCCTGTAGCTAGTTGTCAGAAATCCCCTTAACATAGTAAATCAAAACTCTAGAAGCTTATGATTAATCAGTCAGATTTATATATCAATAAATTCTCAATTCACAAGATGCCCACACAATAACTTGAGAGCCAATTGTTAATGATACAAGCTTCCCACCTAGATTAGACAAGTTATTCCAACTATTCTATTCCTTTAATATATTCATAACTACCTGTGGCTATTTAAAGCCACATGGAATCTGGTTCATCTTTCTCTCCCTTGCTCTTCCTTCCCTCCTCCTCTTCCTGACCCTGTCTCTGTCTGAAACTCTTAGCTCCGCCTCTCTTTTCCCTGTCCAATCACAGGCTTCTTGTTGCATTAATATTTAAATTAAATGGACAGGGAAAATTCTGCTACAGGCCTCTTCATCCCATTCTTCCTCCCCCTTGCCTCCTAGAGGGTGCTTTCCTCTCCACAAGGCCTTGTCCTTCCAGGGGCCCTCAAAGCTCTTAAGTATTAGGCACATCTTCTCTCACTGAGGCTAGACCAGATAGACCTCTGCTACATATGTGCCACGGACCTTGTACCAGCCCCTGTATGCTCCTGATTGGTAGCTCAGTCCCTGGGATCTCCCTGGGGTCTGGGTTTTTTGAGACTGCTGGTCTTCCCATGGGATTGCCCTCCCCTTCAGCTTATTCAATCATTCCCTTAATTCAACCATAAGGATCCCCAACTTCAGTCCAATGATTGGGTATAAGTATCTGCTTCTGTCTCAGTCAGCTGCTGGTATGGTCTCTCAGAGGACAGCCATGTTAGGCTCCGGTCTGTAAGCATAGCATAGCATTAGTAATAGTGTCAGGCAATAGAGCCTCCCCTTGAGATGTATCCCACTGAAACTCCTTTCCCTCAGTCTCATCTCCATTTTTGTCCTTCCAGTTCTTTTGGACAGAAACTATTCTGAGACAGAGCTTTTGATTATGGGATGGCAGCCACATCCCTCCACTTGATGCTCTATCTTTTCTACTGTAGATGGACTCTACAAGTTCCCTCTCCCCATTGTAGGGCATTTCATCTACGGTCCTTCCTTTAGAGTCCTGAACATTTTTCACCCCCCAGGTCTCTGGTACATCCTAGAGGGTTCCCTATCTCTTACCTCCCAAGGTTGCCTGTTTCCATTCTTTCTGCTGGGTCTCAGGGCTTCACTCCTGTTTCCCCATCCCCCATCCCTGATCATGTTCTCCTTTCACCCTTCCTGCTCCTCTCCCACCTAGATCCCTCCCTCACTCTGCCCCCCCACCCCTGTGATTGCTTTCTTCTCCCTCCCAAGTGGGATTGAGGCATCCTCACTTAGGCCCTTCAGCTTGTTAACATTACTAGGTTCTGTGGATTGTATCCTGGGTATCCACTTAGTGAGTACATACCAGGCATGTCCTTATGGGTCTGAGTTACCTCACTCAGTATGATATTTTCTAGTTCCATCTATTTTTCTGCAAAACTCATTATGTCCCCACTCTTAATAGCTGAGTACTATTTCATTGTGTAAATGAACCACAATGTCAGTATCCATTATTTTGTTGTGAGATATCTGGGTTGTTTCCAGATTGTGGCTATCACAAACAAGGCTGCTATGAACATAGTGGAATATGTGCCCCTGTAGCATAAAAGGGTATCTTTTGGGAATATGCACAAGATTGGTATAGCTGGGTCTTCAAGTAGATTTCTTTTCAATTTTCTGAGGAACATCGTTTACCCTAGCAAACAATCTAGTATAAATATCTATTACTATATTATATAATTTTTTAATGTAAATGTAATTAACTTTTATTTAACAATAGGGAAAATTAATAATTTTCAGATATGTGCATAATTGCTCCTGTCTGAAAGAACTGCAGGGATGGAAATGGAGAGGAGCTTGAAGAAAAGCAGGTCTAGCCATAGGCCCAAAGTAGGATTATAGCAGAATTTTCCTGTCCAATTAATTTAAATATTAATACAACTAGTAGCCTGTGACTAGACAGGGAAAAGGGAGTGGGAGCTAAGAGATGCAGAGATAGGGAGCTATACAGGAGGAGGAGAAGAAAGGAAGATGGAGGGAGAGAAAGATGATTCTGATTCTGTGTAGTAAATAGCCACAGGTAGTTATGAATATCTTAAAATAATAGAATAATTGGGATAACTTTTCTAATCTAGGTGCACAGCTTGTATTATCATCAATTGGTCCAGAAATTATTGTGTGAGCATGTTGTGAATTGAGAATTTATTGATATTATTAATTGTTATTATTAATCTTACTGATTAATCATAAGCTTCTAGAGTTTTGATTTACCAGGTTACTGGGAATTCTAACAGGTAACTACAAGGTGGATGGTCATTTCATGGGGCTTGTGCGACAGCAACCCACCAAGGGAACTTAGCGTATCAGGAGCTCCAGTCTAAAGAATCTGCCAAGATGATAATACCCAACTGGTGCTATGTGGCCTGCAGGTGGCTGGCATAGCACACGATAGTGCTAGTCTTTTTAACATATCCTGCAATAGGGAGGTCCCATGGCCTAACACTATTGCTGAGGCTATGGAGTGCTTACAAAAAGGGATCTATTATGACTGCCCTCTGAAAGACCCAACAAGCAGCTGAAAGAGTCAGATGCAGATATTTGCAGCCAACTAATATACAGAAGCTGCTGACACCTATGGTTTAATTAGGGAAAAGCTAGAAGAAACTGAGGAGGACCAGCAGTCTCAATCAACCTGGACCCCAGAGATCTCTCAAACTCTGGACCCCCAATTAGGCAGCATACATCAGCTGATATGAGGCCCTCAACACATATACAGCAGAGGACAGCCGGGTCTGGGTTCAGTCAAGGAAGATGAACCTAGCCCTCAAGAGCTGGATGCCCCAAGAAGTTTAGAAGTCTGGTGGGGGGTGAGAGTAGGAACATCCTGGTGGAGACAGGGAGGCATGGAGGAGGTATGGGGAATGGAACAATCAGAGGGTGGACCAGGAGAAGGAATAAAATCTGGAATGTTTAAAAAAAAAACATTAAATAAAAGGAAGGAATATTTAAAAAGACAAGTAAATAACATGAAGAATTAGCACTTATCTCTTAGCTATGTATATTTAGAGAGAAATAAGTATTTGCATGTCAGAATTGTTGCAGCAACATCTATTTCAGAATCTTTCTCTTTTACTCCCCCTTGCCAGGTGGTTCCCACTGTTCATCTTTGAATCTGGGACAGTTTAAAAGCCTATCTCCCCTTTCCATCTGACTGCCATCTTTCCAGGAGGGAAGACAATTCTATATAAAAAACAGTAAGGGACCCTACTCTCTGTCTTTCAAAACTCTCCAGAGTTGGAGAACAAAGGAGCAGTTAGGTAGAAACAAATTAGTTCGGGAGTCTGATTTTTTTTTTTTTTTATGAATTCTTAAATGCACAAAGTGGAAGTTTTTTCAATGAACAATATGTGAAACAGATGCATGATTTCCCCCCACCACAACACATTTTGAAATGGCTTATTTTTGTCAGTATACTGCCAGATAAACATTTATAAATAGAACATCTTGCTCTATAAATGTTTCCCTCTTAAATGTGAAAATTCAAACTAAAGTGTATTAAAAATAAAAGTACACTTTAATTTGGAGATTATAACTAAAATATCAGATTAAATATATGATCTCTACATTGACAGCAAAGTAATATCTAAGAGAATTAGAATACTATAGCTGGAAATCTCCCCAGTAGAAATGACTACATCATAAAAATCACCTTGCACAAATGCTCAAAGACATAAACATTCTCTGTGCCTTAATGTAGGGTGTGAAGTAGCATCATTTTTTAAGTGATAAAATGCATCATATTTACCATTTCTTAAGTTATTGTATTATTGGTGCTCAGAAGTACTTGATTCGCTTTTACTGGTTACAGTAAGTCCCCAATAAAGGCAAAATTCCTAAACTCTCCTAATTATATCTTTAATAATTGATATTAAAAGAAAAATCTGCTAAAGATCATTTGCTTTTGTTATTTCTTGATTTAATTATCATTTCAATATTGGGGAGAGAAAGAACTGATTCAATGGTTTAATTTACATGAATAAGTATACTAAGGCACACAAACACAAATCTCTCTCTCACACATACACACAAACATACACATACACACACACACACACGCACACACAGAGAGAGAAAGAGAGAGAGAGAGGGGGTGGGTGGGGATAGGTTTATGAATAAAATACTATAGAATAACAATGAGTCAACTTTTCCATGGGCTTTATATCTGTACCCTAATGTTATTTGTCAAAGTGCTTCATTTAAATCCTAATTCTATGACTGACATGTGTTCTACATTATATATGTTTGTTGCCAAATTATTGGAAATCTGCTCACTAACTACTTTCCCAGGTGCAAGGAGAAGCAATGCGGTACAATCAGTAGAAAGAAATATTTTAAAAAAGAATACCCTACTGCTCTGAGTTAAGTTAAAAAACAATGTGTAAACTAATACAGAACTAGCATCATGTTTCATAAATAGCAAACAAGATCAATTAATGGCTTACATTCTAAGTTAATAATATGAATCCACAAACCTATGCACATCTGATGTTTTATAAAGAAGCCAGAAATAGCCACTGAAATAAGAATGCATCTTCAAGAATTGGTGCTGGTAAAACTGCGTGTTTGCATGTAAAATAATGCAAACAGGTCCATATCTGCATAAACCTCAAGTCCTAGTAGATCAAAGACTTCAACATAAAGTAGACACACTGAACCTGAGAGAAGAAAAGGTGGGGAAAAGCCTTGAAAAAATCAGCAGAGAAAACACCTTCCTGATCAAAACACCGATAGCATAGGCACTAAGATCAACAATTAATAAATGGGACTTCATAAATCTGAAAATGCTCTGCCTAGCAAAGAATGATTTTACATACATTTTTAATTTTACACATCTGATAGAAAATTAATGTCCAAAATTTATAGTGAACTCAAAAAATTAGATATCTAGAAAAGAAGTAGCCAAATTTAAAAGTATGGCACATATCAAAAACATTCTCAAAAGAAAGAACTCAAATGGCTGAGAAATATTAAATTTTAAACATTTGTTCAACATCCATAGTCATCAGAAAAATGAAAATATGTCAAAACTAATTTGAGATTTCATCTTTTACCTGTAAGAATGCCTAAGAACAATAAATCAAATGCTACTTCATATTGGCAAGGATGTAGAGTAAGGTGAACATTTATCCATTGCTGGCTGGACTGTAAATTTTTACAGCTACTATGGAATATCCTTATTGCATATTGGAGCATCTTCTGGGTATATGCCCAGGAGTGGTATAGCTGGGTCCTCAGGTAGTATTATGTCCTCAGGAAGACTGGAATAGACTATCTAAAGATCTATCTATACCCCTCTTGGTCAGATACTCAAAGGATGCTTCATTTTTATTTTTTCAATACTTTATTTACATTTCAAATGTTTTCCCCTTTCCGGGTCTCCCCTTTGGAAACTCCCTATCCCATTTCCCCTCCCCCTGCCTCTATTAGGGTATTACCCCACCCATCCCCCCACTCCCATCTTCCCTCCCTGGCATTCCCCTATACTGGGGCATCTAACGCCCTGTTTCCTACCTAGTACCTTCATTCCTATGGACTAGTGTACTTAGTACTGGAATACACTGGGAAGCTACACAAAGAGAAATATAAACACCAAATCAGCTTCAAAAACTTTGGTCTACAATGGTGTTCTGCCTACAAGATATGCTAGGGCAATGGTGGCGCAAAGCCTGTGAGAAAAACCAAACAATATATGATTTTTTAGCATCATACTCCATGGATTGGAAGCTATACCCAACATAGGTGACCAAGAACCTGAGACTAGATACCCCAGGGACTTACAATAAGTGGAAATAGTACTGTTCTCTTAAACATAGCACATAAAACGACTCAAGATTCTGCTGTGCTCATTCATCAGTTTCTTGTTCAGCCATCATCAGAAAAGCTTCCTCCTGGAGCAGATAGGAATAAATACAGAGACCCACAGCCAGGTATTATACAAAGAGTGAGAAAACGTGAAACACACAACCTTGTCTCCATTTAATCCTTCCTCTCAGGGCTCAGGAAAACCTACAGAAAGAGTGCAAGACCCAGAGGGGATGGAGGATACCAAGAAAACAAAGACATCTTAACACAACAGGATGGATACACACATATGAGATAGCATGTATAATGCCTACATGGGTCTATGCTAGATGTGATCCCAGAGCAGAAAGAAGTAGACACATGCTCCCATCCCAAACCCAGAGGCTATCTCAAATTGATAGTCCTTCTTTAAATGAAAACTTCATTTCCTCCAAGAAAGGAAACAAAGTACCCTCAAGAGGTAGCCACATGACCAGAAGTATATGGCCAACCAATAAATAAATAAATAAATAAATAAATAAATAAATAAATAAATAAATAAATAAATAAATAAATAAATAAATAAAATAATTTCCATGACTTTTTTGTGTTCTCTTGTCTCATAATATAATGTTAAGGTGTTTTCTGCTTTTTTCAATATTATCATCTCTCACTTTCGCTCTCGCTCTTACACTATTTCTGCTTCCTCTTTTGAAGATTCCCTGAGCCTTAAGGGGGGGGGGGTTGATGGAGACATCACCTTTAGGACTAGGTGTTCTAAGATCTCTCTTCCCTTTCAGGTCGTAGAGACAGTTTTATTCATAGTCTTTTTCTGATTAATTGTATTTCTTGTATTTCTTGTTTTTTCTTTTTTCTTTCAATGCCTCTATCTGTTTGAATTTAATTTTCTGTGTTTCCTTAAGGGATTTATTCTTGTCCCCTTTACAGGCCTCTATCATCTTTAGAAGTTTGGATTTAAGATCCTTTTCTTATACTTCAGTTTCATTATGATATACAGGGTTTATTATAACAGGATAGCTGGTCTCTGGTGATGACATATTGACTTGGTACATGTTGATTTTGTACTTAAGCTGTTCTTTAGGCTCATGGTTTTTCCTGGTGTTGGCTGGATGATCCTGATGGCAGCAAAAATTCTCAGGAAGGTTTAGGGAGCAGTGGGCAGGCACTGGAGGTCAGGGCAAAGGATGGGGGACAATGTTCAAAGTTGTTAGTTATCGGGGTTTCCATAGGCCTTCATGGTGTAGAAGGAGGCTCATGGGTTCCCGAAAGGGTCCTCAGGACTGAGGAATAGCCCAGGGATAGACAATGGAGCTAAGAGGACTGTGTGCAACTCATCTCTGTAGCTGTGTAGCAAGCTCACCTACTGGGATGGTGGGCAGACCTGATTGTGATGGAATTAGTTTGGCAGGGTACAAAGCTTCTTAGTTTTGGTGACCCCTATGGTTTCCATGGGACAGCAAGAAGCTCTTCTGTCCTACAAGACTTCTCCAAACCAAAGACAGAGCCCAGAGCTAGAAAATTCATCTCTTCAGGCAGCGTATGCAGGCAGTGTCTGGGCAGAGCTGCTGGGAAGGGATTTGGTGGGGTAGGGTTACGAGTGGGTTAGTAAGAATTTTATGGGGAATCAGGATGCTCTTGGGTTCCAGCAAAGCTCCTCCAGACCAAGGAGCAAGCCCAGAGCTAAAGAATAGGGGCTCCAGAGACAGTGTGCAACTCACCTCTGCAGGCTTAGTCTCAGACAGACTGGCTAGGTCTGTTTATTTTCTAATGAGAGTCAGAAAGAGAGTGGATCCAGATGGAAGAGAAGGTGTGTCAGAACTTGGAGGTGAAGAAGGATGACAAATCGTGATTTAGTTCTATTGTAATTTTAAAAAATCTATACTCAGTAAAATGAAAAAAAATGTCAAAAACATGGCATCATTCATGTGTTCTGTGAGCATTTAAAACCAGATATGATTCTATTCATAGAATGCATAATAATTAGCATATGTGGTGAAAAATATGATGTATATAAACAAATATATATTATACCTTCCATTTTATGGAGTATTATTTGCAATCACCTAAAATGAAAGTACAATACAAAAGTACAAAGCACTTATAAACATGTTTATAATTGCATTTATCATTAAGACATCTGCAATTTTCTTTGTTTTGTACCATATTTCTGCAAACCAAACATATAAGGTTTGAAGATTTGTTTTAAGTTTATATGGGTAATTTCTATTTTTAATCTTATAAATACAAACTCTCCTTGCTACTCAGAACATGCTTTATTGACTAACAACATTTGAATCACCTGAGAAATCCTTGGAAATTTCAGAACACCAAGTTCTATCAAGAATGAATGTAATCATAATCTGTACTTAACATGTATCTGGTGATTGATTTCAGTTAACAATGTAATAAAAAGAATAATGAAGAGGTTTTAGGTCTAGTGATGCTTCTTTAGAATTTCTAAGCCTATGTTTCTTTATCTGTATAAAGTAATGATACTTCTCATATGACTACCTCAGAGTTAATAGGTGGGTGAAATTAGCTTGTATGTCAGAGCATCATAGCACTAAACAAGTTATAGACTATCTTAGTGATAAATTCAAAGATGGAGAAGTAAAGCAGACAGAAACAAATGAACAAGGTAAGTAATTAAGTATATCCTTAGCAAACACTAAAAGAAAGAGACTCCACTAGTTATTATTTCTGCTTTGAGTGAGCCTCAGGAAGCAAACAAAGGGCATGAGTTTCTAGAATTTCCTAAAACATACATGATTCACAAGGCCTTTGCCAATGTTATATCATCAATAACAATTACTAAGGAGAAGACATTGACAGTCTTTTCACTGATACAGTCAATAATCATTGAATTACTAAGCTAGATATGGGATGGCACTTGTACATTGATCTGTTCTCAATGTCCTGCCTGGGCTGAATAGGTGCTCGTTAATATCTCTAGAGACAAAGTCACATAATAATGAAAAATGAAAGGAAGTCAAATATAAGAATTAAAAAACTATGTCCAATTTTCTGAGGAACAACCAGACTGATTTCCAGAGTGGTTATATCAGCTTGCAATTCCACTAACAATGGAGGAGTATTCCTCTTTCTCCACATCCTCACCAGCATCTGTTGTCACCTGAGTTTTTTAACTTAGTTATTCTGACTGGTGTGAGGTGGAATCTCAGGGTCCTTTTGATTTGCATTTCCCTGATGACTAAGGATGTTGAACATTTCGTTAGGTACTTCTTGACCATTCAATATTCCTCAGTTGAAGATGCTTTGTTTAGCTTGGTACCCCATTTTTAATAGGGTTATGTGATTCTCTGGAGTCTAAATTCTTGAGGTCTTTGTATATATTGTATATTAGCTCTCTATCAGATATAGGATTGGTAAAGATCTTTTCCCAATGTGTTGGTTACCATATTGTCCTATTGAGAGTGTCCTTTCCTTACAGAAGCTTTTCAATTTTATTAGGTCCATTTGTTGATTCTTGATCTTAAAGCATAAGCCACTGGTGTTCTGTTCAGGAACACCAGTGCTCATGTGTTCAAGAAGGCTCTTCCCTACTTTCTCTTCTATTGTTTTCAGTGTATCTGGTTTTATGTGGAACTTTTTGATCCACTTGGATTTGAGCTTTGTACAGGAAGATAAGAATGGATCAATTTGCATTCTTCTACATGGTTACTGCCAGTTGAACCAGCACCATTTGTTGAAAATGCTGACTTTTTTCCACTGGATTTTTTTAGCTCCTTTGTCAAACATCAAGTGCCCATAGGTGTGTGAGTTCATTTCTGGGTCTTCAATTCTATTCTATAGATTGTCCTGCCTGTCTCTGTACCAATACCATACAGTTTTTATTACTATTGTTCTGTAATATAACTTGAGGTCTGGGATGGTGATTCCCCCAGAAGTTCTTTTATTGTTGAGAATAGTTTTTGCTATCCTTGGGTTTTTGTTATTCCAAATGAATGTTCAAATTGCCCTTTCTAACTCTATAAAGAATTGAGTTGGAATTTTGATGGGGATTGCATTGAATCTGTAGATTGCTTTTGGCAAGATGGCCATTTTTACTTTATTAATCCTGCCAATACATTAGCATGTAATATCTTTCCACCTTCGGAGATCTTCAATTTTTTCTTCAGAGACTTGAAGTTCTTGTCATACAGATCTTTCACTTGCTTGGTTAGAATCACACCAAGGCATTTTCTATTATTTGTGACCATCTTGAAGGGTGTCATTTCCCTAATTTCTTTCACAGCCTGTTTATCTTTTGAGTAGAGGAAGACTACTGATTTGTTTGAGTTAATTTTATGCCCTGCCACTTTTCTGAAGTTATTTATCAGGTTTAGGAGTTCCCTGATGGAAATTTTGGGATCACGTAAGTTTATTATCGTATCATCTGCAAAGAGCTATATTTTGACTTCTTCCTTTCCAGTTCATATCCCATTGCCCTCTCTATGAAGAACTGAGTTGTAATTTTGATGGGGACTGCATTGATTCTGTAGATTGCTTTTGACAGATTGGCCAATTTTACTATATTATCTTGACTCTTCTTACTTTATAAAATTCTTTAACTGTCACATATTTTCTGAAATAAGAAAGAATTTGACAGAATGGAGAAAGGTAATAACCATTGTTAACTTCATAAGATACTTTTTGCCTGGGGTCACAAAATCTTTGGGAACCATTTCATTTTTTCCAATGGTTTTATTTTCCATTACTACATAATAATGCCTAAACTTGAACTCTCATGTTACTTTCAAACTCTTACCCTAAACATATCCAGTTTCTTGTTGATGACTGCATATATGTATTTTAAATTCTTATATAACACTCAAACTTAGTTTCTCATTCCCTCATTATATATTTTTCCTGTTTTTTAAAATGTGAGTATATGCTGTCACTATTTTCACAATAGATAATCAATTCTTTTTTTTCCTCTTTATACCCTATTGCTACTGAAAAATAAACTGATAAAAGCATTTTAAGGGAGAAGGGGATTGTATTGGGTCACAGTTCCATAGTATTATCCATAACTGTGTGGAATCAGGAGCTTAAGGGAGCTTATCACATTTCATCTAAAGTCAAGAAAGAAAAAAGAGATGAATAATCCTAGTCATTAGCTTTGCCAGTTTTAAAGCTTTCAGGACACAAGTCCTGCCACATTTAGTTTGGGTCTTCCCATCTCATAGAAAATGCTCATAGGCTAACCTAATCTAGATAATCTGTCCCAGGCTTGCTGAGGGGTTTTTTGTAGATGATTCTAAAGCCTTTCAAAATGACAATCAGCATGGCTCAATGCAGTGCACTAAATCTTGATTTGATATATGTCTGGAACCAGTTTCTATGCAACTCTTTTTTCTTCTTCTCAAGTAAAGAGTAATACCACCTCTTACTTTCAATACTATGGCTACATTTTACTACTTCCTCTTAGTTTATATAATAGCATGGCCAACAATATTTTCAAAAATAAAAATTGTATCATTCAACTTCAGTTCTTAAAATAAGTAAATAATTCCACAAACTATCAAGGCTTAAAGGTCCTTGTTGTGAACGTATGATATCATTCTAGAGTTCTCCAGGTTATTCTTCTGTTCAGTTTCCATAAGATGCTCTTGGCCATAGTTATTCTTTTTTTTCCACATCTGACAGAATTTAATAACAAAGATGTTAACTGGTTGCACAGTTGATAACACCATCAACATTCAAATAAAAAAGATTCAGAGTGTAGTTTTGTGTGATTTAGTTTAAAGATTAATTGTTCACTCCTTTCGATTTGGTGTTACTCAATAGGTTTACACATGGTAGAAAGCACTTTAGGAAAATCTGTCTAACTGACAAAATCCAAAATATCTAAGCTTTGCAATAAGCTGAGCCACGCATGATGACACATCAAGACATGTAGCCTGGGCCTGAACTTAGAACATTTTTAAAGCATTTCCTGAAATCTGGTGGGTATCCTGAAGGCCAAACTCTCTAATAACATTTGAACACATGCTGGCTAGTTTTTGCCAACTTAACACACCTAGAAATATCTGGGAAGAGGGTGCTCCTGCACCCACTCATCAACTCCTGCCTCACCCACCCCTCTAGCATTTCTCTACGCTGGGGCATCAAGCCTCCACTGGACCAAGTACCTCCCATTCCACTGATGCCAGATAAGGCAATCCTCTGCTATGTACGTAGTAGGAGCCATGGACCAATCCACGTATACTCTTTGGTTGGTGGTTTAGTCTCTGGGAGCTCTGTATTCAGAGCTTTTGGGCTAATATCCTCTTATCAGTGAGTACATACCATGCATGTCCTTTTGAATCTTAGTTACCTCACTCAGGGTGATATTTTCTAGTTTCATCTATTTGCCTGCAAAATTCATGCAGTCTTCTTTTTTAATAGCTGAGTAGTATTCTATTGTATAAATGTACCACATTTTCTGTATCCATTTTTCCATTGAGGGACATCTGAGCTGTTTATAGCTTCTGACTATTATAAATATGGCTGCTATGTACACAGTAGAGCATGTGTCCTAGTGATATGGTATAGCATCTTTTGGCTATATTTCCAGGAGTGAAATAACTGTGTCTTCAGGTAGAACTATTTACCATTTTGTGAGGAACCACAAGATTGATTTCCAAAGTGGTTGTAACATTTGGAGATACATCTTCTAGTCCACAACTATACCTAGGGCTGATCCAGCTTCCTGATACACATCTCTCCATACACACAACCAGGAACAGTCTGACTACCAGCAGGTTCATCATAACCATGCACATAGGTGCCCCAATACCTGGACTTAACTAGGACCACCCCAGGGATCAGTGGAAACAGGATCTGTCTGCCCTTCTGAAAATATATCTTCCTTTTGGTCTGCAATTATGCCCGGGGCAGATTGGGTGTTCCAGACCCTCCCCTCCACATACCCAGAGACAGACTGACTCCTAGGACTTCTGCAGCGACTAGGGTCACAGGAGGCCTGCCCTAAATAGGGACACAGGAGGTCCCCCTAGCCAGAGACAGCACTCTTTGCTACCCAGAAGCCCTGTTCTAACACAGCTCACATTGTTGTACCTTCCTACAAAGAGGGACAGGCTCCAATCAGAGATAGCAAGGGAATTAACACAAGAGATAACCAGATGGTGAGAGGCAGGCACAAGAACATAAGCAACAGAAATCAGTGCCACTTGGCACCATCAGAACCCAGTTCTTCCACAACAGCAAGCCCTGGATATCCTAACACACCTGAAAAACAAGACTCTGACCTAAACTCCCATTTCATGAAGATGACAGAAGAGCTTAAGGAGGACATAAGTAAGTCCCTTGAAGTACAGGAAAACACAATCAAACTGGTAAAGGAATTGAACAAAACCATCCAGCATCTAAAAATGGAAATAGAAATAATGAAGAAATCATAAAAAGGGAAGCAACTCTGGAGATGGAAAATCTGGGAAAGAAGTTACAAATGCAAACGTCACCAACAGAAGACAAGAGATTAAAGAGAATCTCAGGATTAGAAGATACCATACAAGATATTTACATAACAGTCAATGAAAACACAAAGTGCAAAATTCTCCTAATCCAACATATCCAGGAAATTCAGGACACAATGAAAATACCAAACCTAAGAATAATAGGTATGTGTGAGGAAAAAATTACCAGTATGACATGAGTAGACAGTGCATTCACAGAGTATTAGTTACGAAGCAATGCTAATTGAATAATACATGACAGTTATTAAAAGGATATTTTCATCAGTCATGGCTGATGTGCCATGACTCAACTGCCAGTAAAGACTGAGATATACTACATAGCCCAGGTAAAAAGAATTTTCAACAGCAGTGATAGGGACATATCATGGCTATCTGGCTCCAAAATCATTATCCTTACAGTGTGTGAGCAAATGATAATAAAGCATCTGCCAGCAAAGAAAAAAGCTGTGTACAGTTACAAACCACATTTCTAGTATGCTGTTTGTGTGGATGTTGGGTGCAGAACAAAGGAGGTTAGAATAAAGCCTTGCCAAGAGTCCCTCTCATATGATTTGTTCTTTCCTCTTCAAGCATTGTATAAAATAATAGTAATATCAAATCACAAGAGAATTAATAAACAAGTAAAGAACAGCTTGTGTGCCTCCTGAGTGAAGGCAAATAGGAAAAAAATTTGTTTTTAGAGCTTCTTGTAGGAAAATATGGTTTTGATGAATGTTAGTAAGCAAAAAGCAGTCAGTTATGCCATAAATTCAGGAAGCATCATATTTACTAAGCATTTATTTTTAGTTCTTGCAGCACTGAAATAAATGCACTGAAGTATTAGCAAGGCAAAATATGAAACTAAAACTGGTATCATGTTTTACAGTTATATGCTTTATTACATTAAAATTGACATACAGTATTTCCATGAAATATAAAACATCTTTCTCTTAACCAAAGGTCTTTTACTCACCAAGGCCATAGCACAGAAGTTTCCTCATAATGCTATTTAGGGACTGCTACATTTTAGAACAAATGGGGTGTTAAACCACAAGTACAGGTTCTATGCTAACAGACTGAGGCAGTTTCAAAAATACGTTTTAGAAATTTATTGATTCCTACAATTTGTACATTACATTAGAATTATTTTGTTTTGTTTTATTTTCCTTGATTTCAGTTGTGTCCTCAAAGATATTCACAGAAAAAAATATTGTGCTGTTTCCAAATAACACACTTCTTCATAAGGAAAAATAAATTCAAATAAAAGACAGACTACAGGTCACTTTAAAATAAAAAATAGTCTTAGAGATATTTTAGACACTCCTGGAAAATTTTCAAAGGGAGTAATTTTGTTTCTCCGATCACTGCTCTCTAGCATATTGAAACTGTCCAGTTAGGTAAGCCAGCATAATCTGTGAGAACATAAATAATTGAACAAAATCAACAAAAAATAAAACAATAAAAGTCACTGGCAGGCATAGATTACTGTCTGATAGTTCATTTTTCATAATGTGAAGTCACAAATGTGATAAAGGTGATAGGAAAATTGCCTGTTGTAATTTTTCCAAAACAGAAAGATACAACTGGTGTGTTTCAAAAATAGATAAATTATGTGCTATTATTACAGGATTTCTCACACCATTTCTTTATAAGGACATAAAACTAGTGTTTCTGAGTCAAGGAGCAAAAGTATAATGCAAAAGTTTTTACAGTGGATTTGTTAGCTAACAAAAGGGAGTGCATTTCTTTCAAGAAATCTCTGCTTCATCAATAAGCAATATCCAGGGGAGAAAGCAAAGCAAGGAATCCCACAAACTAGGTGTGGCTCTGACAGGGTCCTACTGACAGCTGAGGCACATGTTTCATTTCTTGTCTGGCCATTGACTCTTCTCCTTGATCCTGTTTTTTTCCTTTTGATTACTCTCTACTTCATTTAACAATGACATCTGCCCTTATTTTAGGAAGAAAATTACTGTAGAAAAAACTAAACTATGAAGATGTAAAATATATTTAATTTTCAACTGTTTTCTACAACATATTAAATTTCACTTTGTTACCTCTGCACCACTACCTGGACCCCCATATACATAGACACCATTAAAAATTATTTCTAAAACTAAATGTCACAGAAATCAGGTACACTTCTATGCTTTTTGTTTTATTTCCATATATGGAAAATCATCATTATCTAGTACTCTCCTTTGAAAATCCACTGTCTTTGAGAGGAGCTTCAAATACACAGTTTTCTGTGAATTAGTTTACAGTAAATCTATAATGAATAGCTATTTTTAGTAGAGTTTCTAAATTACACTGATGACATTTGTACATGGATTGCCAGCTTTGTAAATACAAACTTGTAATGGATAGTAATGGAAAATTGAATATATCTAGCATCTTAATTAAGTTAAGGCAAATATGTTATAAAAGGACATAGTGCCGGGCAGTGGTGGTGCATGCCTTTAATCCCAGCACTTGGGGGGCAGAGGCAGGTAGATTTCTGAGTTCAAGTCCAGCCTGGTCTACAGAGTGAGTTCCAGGACAGCCAGGGCTACACAGAGAAACCCTGTCTCAAAAAACCAAAAAAAAAAAAAAAAAAAAAAAAAAAAAAAAGACATAGTATGCTAAGTAATCAAACTGGAGAGTTTTCTTTAAGAATTGGAAATCAGTTGATATGCAGGTGTGATAATGGACTTGAAAAAATCTAATAAGAATAAACAAGTAGAAAGCTTTTCATTTATATAATGATTCACTTATATAATGATTGTGCAGACTCAATACTATGCTATCCACTATAATGGATGTAGATAATCTCATACAAGATTCACAGAAAACCCAATAACTATCTTTGATTTAGTTTTGTTGAAGCTAAATTTGTTTGGTTTATTGTTGTTGATGATGTTGTTTGAATTAGGATTTTTCATTGTAGCAAAGAGTGGTCTATGTAATTGAAGTATGATTTTTGGTTTCTTTAAAAACACAGAAATATTATAGAAATATATTTTTGGCTTGATCCTGGGTGTGGGATATAGGGCTGCTTTAGATTGTCCAAAGTATCTGACTGTGGTTTATCTCATGCTCTAACAGGGTCCATAAGTGTGCAGATTTATTTTTGGGTCTTCGATTTGATTCCATTAATCAACATGTCTGTTTCTGTACCACCACTATGAAGTTTTTCTCACTATTGCTCTGTAGTACAGTTTGAGGTCAGGGATAGTGATTCCTTCCAAAGTTCTTTTATTATTTAGATTGTTTTTGCTATCTTTCACTGGTCTAATTGTATTTTCCTATGTGTGTGTTTAAGGGATTTATTTGTTCCTCTTTAAAAACCTCTGTCTGTCTGATTGTATTTCCCTGTGTTTCTTTAAGGATTTATTCATATCCTCTTTAATGGCCTCTGTCATTTTTATAGGTTGGGTTTAAGGTCATTTCCTTGTCCTTCTGTTGTGTTAGATTTTTTTCTATAAAATCAGTGATTTGAATATTTAATAAATATTTATTGACCACATATTATGCTCTAGATATTGGCTTTGATTCGATAACATAAAATTATCTGAGACATTATTAGAATTAATTATAATGGCTAAAGAGATATTGTCAATGTTTAAGAGCACTTGTTCCTCTTTCAAATAACTATTCAGTATGTAGCAAACAAGTTAGGTGGCTTCAAGGGATCTTAGAATGTTTTTGGGCCTCTGTAGGTACCCATATATATGTACTCATATACACAGAGAGACTTATACTCAATAAAGAATTAATTATTTTCTTACGTTTATAATAAAATGAGCAATTACTTGTATATTCTAACTCTAAATTGTACTTATGGAAATTTTGAAATCTTTAATTTAAATTTATATTTAAAGTTTATAAAAATTGTGATAAATGATCTATATTACTAAGCATAGTCCATATTTTATGGTAAAAAGCAAATCAAATTTGTTTTGTATTATAAGATTTTAGAATATTTTCCTTTTCATTCAAAGACAATTACAAGGACAAAATATTTGAAACATAAGCTATCAGGAATTAAAACTTTTCTTTCAAAATTGCATACAGATTATTATAAAGGAATTTTTATGCTTTAATTTACTATGTGATTCTGTATTCATGTTCTTGGTTATATGGAGTTTTGCCAACTTAAAAAACCCTTTTATTTTATTTTTTAAAGTTCAGTGGTTAGAGAGGTGAACAGGATCTGGAAGAACTTCTTGGAGTTCAAAATATATTTAAAGCTAAAACATGTTTAAATAAAAAATAAGATAAAATGCACACACACACACACACACACACACACACACACACACGCGCACAGTTCAATCAGGTCTCTTAAATCTTTTTTTACTTACTTTGCTCATTTTCCCCTAAATAACAATGACCTTAAGCAAACATGCTATTAATAAAATTCTTAAGAGCTAGGAATTCAAACAATGTGACTAAAGCATTTCTACAACATATTTTAAATTTTACATCATTCTTTCAGGCCTTTTATAACCCAGTTAAATAATTAAGAATTTATCTTATAGATATTACTGGGAAAAAGCTTTGGAGTTGTAAAGCTCTAATCAAATTCTTATTAAATTCTTGAAGAATTATCTCAATTCCCTCCTTGACTCTATTTCTAGCTTTCTGGCTTGTATTTATTTGTCTATCCTAAAGCCAAGGATAAATAAAAATATTATATATTTTCTAATTATTAGTAATCAAAGAAAATGTCAATATTTGAAATATAAAATATTACTTGTAGAGAAATTTTAATCCATCAACATGGCTGCTCCAGTGGGATCTTGTCTTTAGAAGTAATCCCTTTCCAGAGCTTCTATATTGCTGGATTAAAATTTCTCTATATTTTCTCCCTTTCTGTTTATTCTAAAAATTGTACACAGTTCATCTATCACAATAAAAACAATTATCAATCCCACAGTCATAACAGTCTAAATATACTTATGAAAATCCACTGATGAAATGATCCTTTATAACTGCAATCATAATAATTTGTACTGCAGCAAGTGTTGATTTCAGCATTAAAGTTTTCAAGTCTGGCAAGGTGATAAAGGATCTCTCCTTTTTCAGCCAGTTTGGGGAGTTGTCCCTATGAATTGGAGTATCAGCTTTCTGTGTTGTATACACTGTCATTCTTATCGGTTTCTTATTTCTTTGGGTCATGCTTTAACTTTTTCTTTCCTTCTTTTTTTTTTTTTTGATATTTACTTTATATACATTTCAAATGTTTTCCCCTTTGGAAACCCCCTATTCCATGCCCCCTACCACTGCCTCTATGAGGGTGCTCCCCCACCCACACATCCACCACCCTTCCACGCCAATCTTCCCTCCCTAGAATTCCCCTACACTGGGGCATCTAATACCCTCAGGCCCAAGGGTATCTCCTCCTACTGATGGCCAACAAGGCCCTCCTCTGCCACATATGTGACCAGCACCATGGGTCCCTCCATGTGTATTCTTTGGTTGATGGTCCAGTCTCTGGGAGCTCCCTCCATGGGGCTGCAACCCGCCCCCAACTCCTTCAATCCCTTCTCCAACTCCTCCATCTGGGACCCCATGCTTGGCCCAATGGTTGGCTGCAAGCATCCACCTCTGTATTTGTCAGGCTCTACCTTAGCCTCTCTGGAGACAGCTTATCATGCTTTCATCAGCAAGCACTTCCCAGCATGCACAAGAATTTCCTGGTTTGGTGGCTATACATGGAATGTATCCGAGTTGGGGCAGACTCTGGATGGTCTTTCCTTGATGCTCTTCTCCAAACTTTGTCTCAATATTTCCCCCTGTGAGTATTTTGTTCACCCTTCTAAGAAACACTGAAGCATCCATATTTTGGTCTTGCTACTTCTTATGCTTCATATGGTCTGTGAATTGAATCATGCTTATTCTAAACTTTTGGGCTAATATCCACTTATCAGTGAGTACATACCATGTTTGTTCTTTGGGATTGAGTTACCTCACTCAGAATGATATTTACAAGTTCCATCCATTTGCCTGAGAATTTCATGAAGTCATTGTTTTTAATAACTGAGTAGTATTCCATTGTGTAAATGTACCACATTTTCTGTATCCATTCCTCTGTTGAGGGACATCTAGGTTGTTTTCAGCTCCTGGCTATTAAATATATGACTGCTATGAACATAGTGGAGCATGTGTCCTTATTACATGTTGGAGTGTCTTCTGGGTATATGCCCAGGAGTGGTATAGCTGGGTCCTCAGGTATTATGTTCATTTTTCTGAGGGTCTGCCAAACTGATTTCCAGATTGGTTGTATCAGCTTGCAATCCCACCAACAATGGAGGAGTGTTCCTCTTTCTCCACATCCTTGCCAGCATCTGCTATCACCTGAGTTTTTGATCTTGGCCATTCTGACTGGTGTAAGGTGGAATCTCAGACTTGTTTTGATTTCAATCTATTGGTTGCTGTTTTCTCCTATAGACAGTGTCATTTGCCTTACAAAAGCTTTGAAATTTTATGTGGTCCCATTTGTCGATTCTTGATCTCGCAGCATAAGCCATTGGTGTTCTATTCAGGAACTTTTCCCCTGTGCTCATGTGTTCGAGACTTTTCCCCACTTTCTCTTCTATTAGATTCATTGTATCTATTTTTATGTGGAGGTCCTTGATCCACTTGGAGTGGTATAGCTGGGTCCTCAGGTAGTATTGTGTCCAATTTTCTGAGGACCTGCCAAACTGCCTTCCAGCCTGGTTGTACCAACTTGCAATCCCACCAGCAATGGAGTAGTGTTCCTCTTTCTCCACATCCTCACCAGCATCTGCTGTCCCCTGAGTTTTTGATCTTACCCATTCTGACTGGTGTGAGGTGGAATCTCAGGGTTGTTTTGATTTGCATTTCCCTGATGACTATGGATGTTGAACATTTCTTTAGGTGCTTTTCAGCCCTTTGAGTTTCCTCAGTTGAGAATTTTCTGTTTAGTTCCCCATTTTTTAATAGGGTTATTTGGTTGTCTGGAGTCTAACTTCTTGAGTTTTTTGTATATATTGGATATTAGCCCTCTATCAGATGTAGGATTGGTAAAGAACTTTTTTCAATATGTTGGTTGCTGTTTTGTCATATTGACAGTGTCCTTTGCCTTACAGAAGCTTTTCAATTTTATGAGGTCCCATTTGTTGATTCTTGATCTTAGAGCATAAGCCATTGGTGTACTGTTCAGGAACTTTTCCCATGTGCCCATGTGTTCAAGACTTTTCCCCACTTACTCTTCTATTAGATTCAGTATATCTTGTTTTATGTGGAGGTCCTTGAAAAAAGGTCTTTACCCATCCTACATCAAGTGACCATAGGTGTGTGGTTTCATTTCTGGGTCTTCAATTCTATTCCATTGATCTACCTTCCTGTCACTGTACCGATACCACACAGTTTTTATCACTACTGCTCTGCTGTACAGCTTGAGGTCAGGGATGCTGATTACCCCAGAAGTTCTTTTATTGTTGAGAATAGTTTTTGCTATCCTGGTGATTTTTTGTTATTTCAAATGAATTTGGGAATTGTTCAATTCTAAGTCTATGAAGAATTGAGTTGGAATTTTGATGGAGATTGCATTGAATCTGTAGATTGCTTTCAGCAAGATGGCCATTTTTACTATATTAATCCTGCCAATCCATGAGCATGGGAGACCTTTCCATCTTCTGAGGTCTTCTTCAATTTCTTTCTTCAGAAACTTGAAGTTCTTGACATATAGATCTTTCACTTCTTTGGGTAGAGTCACACCAAGATACTTTATATTGTTTGTGACTATTGTGAAAGGTGTCCTTTCTCTAATTTATTTCTCAGCCTGATTGTCCTCCAAGTATAAGAAGGCTACTGATTTTTTTGAGTTAATTTTATATCTGACCACTTTGCTGAAGTTGTTTATGAGCTGTAGCAGTTCTCTGGTGGAGTTTTTTGGGTCACTTAAGTATACTATCATAACATCTGCAGTTAGTGATATTTTGATTTCTTCCTTTCCAATTTGTATCCTTTTGACCTCCATTTTTTTTCCTAATTGGTCTAGTTAGGAATTCAAGTACTATATTTAATAGAATGGGAGAGAGAGGGCAGCTTTGTCTAGTCCCTGATTTTAGTGGGATTGCTTCAAGTTTCTCTCCATTTAGTTTGATGTTGGCTACTGGTTTGCTGTATATTGCTTATACTATGTTTAGGTATGGGCCTTGAATTCCTGACCTTTCCAAGTCTTTTATCATGAAGGGATGTTGAATATTGTCAAATGTTTTTTAGCATCTAATGAAATGACCTTGTGGTTTTTTCTTTGAGTTTGTTTATGTACTGGATTATAATAATAGATTTCCGGGTATTGAACCATCCCTGCATCCCTGGGATGAAGCCTACTTGATCATGATGAATGATCGTTTTGATGTGTTCTTGGATTCAGTTTGCTAGAATTTTATTGTGTATTTTTGTATCGATATTCATAAGGGAAATTGGTTTGAAGTTTTTATTCTTTGTTGGGTCTTTGTGAGGTTTTGGTATCAGTGTAACTATGGCTTCATAGAATGAATTGGGTGGCGTTCCTTCTGTTTCTTGCTTTTCATGTGGATGCTTGTCTTATATTCTTTCATCATGTGTGAGAATATAGACAAAACCTCTTATCGTAGCACAGTCCCTGATTTCCATTTTGATGTTAAGTCATCTTTATAGTATACAGGTTGATCTAATTCAACAGGCTTTTTTTTTTCTTTCCAAAATTCAGTGTCTTCAAGCTCATCTTATTAGCCCTGACATTTTTCATTTAACTTCTGCCATATGTCTTCACATTCTTCATAATCTGGCCTTTACTTTTACAGTCTTGACTCAAGATTGATAAAAAGAATTGTTAATTGTATAACTAGAATGGTATATTTTATATTATGATTATCAAAGCATCTTTTAAATTTTATGAGTTAATATAGTAAGCATAAATATTTAAGAATATTGTGAACAATTATAGTATGTTGCACATTTTTCCTGTACCAATTTGTGTTAGACTGTTCAAGGTGAATACCAGACTATTTTACATTGTTGCTAATATTTTGATAGAGTAACTGATAGCAGTAACATTACATTTCACTTTGTAAGGGATAATATCTTTTATTAAAATTGAATTTTATATAAAACATAGTCCTTGCAAACAACATTTATGGTAATATTTAATTAAAATCTGATACTAAACCTCATTAAAGTACAAAATCCATACTTTTAATATGTGGTACAAAACTATTTTTTTCTTCATTCGAAACGTTCTTGCCAACCATGTGTTAAGGCTTGTATCTGTGTTCACTGAGCATTTGCTATGGTCTACATTAATGATTTTCAATCTAGGAAAACTTTGCTTCTTAGGGAACATTTGCAAGTGTCCAATAATATTTTGGAATGTTGAAATTTTTAGAAAGATGAAGTTACTGGCATCTAGTGATGCAGAAACCAAGGATGCTTCTAAATACCCTTCCATGTCCCGCGCGCGCCTCTCACCGGCAAGAAGACACGCTACGCAGTAGGCTCCGTCTACAGTTCAGTTTTATTGTTGCCGTTGATAGCGGGAGAACCGCGCGGGCCCCAACATGGCGGTGTTATATAGTCCTGAGGCAGCGTGCTCTCCATTGGTTGGCGCGCCCCGGGAGTGGGCGGTGATTAGTCGTGTATACCCATAATGCGCTTCGGGGTTTTCGCGCGCTATCTGTAAGTTTCCTCAGAGCGACAGCGCCATCTAGTGATGGCGAATATTCTAACCGCTCCTTACATCTCCCCCTATTCTTTCAAATAAGAAGGAGAGAGGGGTTAGCTGGGTTAAGTAGGCCACACCTCCCTGCAGTGGTATCAAAGCACAGAACCAGGCTCGATCAAGCGAATTCCGTCATGAGTGAATAGGCGATCAAGGGCCAATATTCTGAGAGCATTCCGCCCTTACCCTTCCAGGTGCAATGGTACAAGACCCCTGGGTGCAAG
>CM052722.1:62474512-62477012 GCA_028551405.1 Uromys caudimaculatus
CTCCTCCTTTCTCTTTTTCTCTCTCCCAGGCCTTCCTGGCCTCTTTTCTCTCTCCCAGGCTCTCTTGGCCTCTCTTTTTTCTCTCCCGGGGCATACTTTCCCCCCTCTTATCTTCCCCCTTTATATCTCTTTTTTGGGGGAGGCCTGTTTTCTTTAGATGCATCTCTCTGTTTTGGTCGAGCTCTTAATTTGTGGTCCCGCTCTGGCTCAGATTTGAGAGAGCTCACCTGCCACTGTAGATTTGCGAAGCCTTCCCGCCGGTTGGCGGGGGTTCTCCTAGGCTCCCGGCGTCCCGGGTTTTCGGCACCAGTTGTCCCGCGCTGTTTGGTTTCTCGCTGGCAAGAAGACACGCTACGCAGTAGGCTCCGTCTACAGTTCAGCTTTATTGTTGCCGTTGATAGCGGGAGAACCGCGCGGGCCCCAACATGGCGGTGTTATATAGTCCTGAGGCAGCGTGCTCTCCATTGGTTGGCGCGCCCCGGGAGTGGGCGGTGATTAGTCGTGTACACCCATAATGCGCTTCGGGGTTTTCGCGCGCTATCTGTAAGTTTCCTCAGAGCGACAGCGCCATCTAGTGATGGCGAATATTCTAACCGCTCCTTACACTTCCATATTCAGGATAATTCTTAATAATGTGATATCCAGTCCATAATAACAGAAATGCTGAGAATGAAAACGTTTCTTTATACCCACTGGTGAGAAAAAGTAGCTCCTTTTTTGCTTCCAAATTGATAGAGAATTTTCATCTTCAGATACAAGTAATTGTACTCTGTGTATTGCCTTGGCCACTTTCTAGTTATTAAAATCATTCTCTTCACTAGGTAGAAAGATACATGGTTGACTTGATGCCTTTATAACTGTTTTGCCCTGGACTTTATTTTGGGGTTAAAGAGTTAAGAACAAATGTTCAAAGTTGCTTCCTTATATCTCAAAAGTGACTATTTATTATATATGTGTGTTAACACTTCATTTACTGTTGTCAAGTTGTGGAATTTTGAGTTTTATTCTCAACAGATTTGTAGAATTTTTTACTAATTACTGAGATTAAAATCATTATATTGGAAAGCTTTCATTAGAATATTTCTGGCAGCTGTCCTCTTTGGAATCATTATCTGGATTAAATATATTAGTAGCATATAATGTTAGAAATACTTGCCCACATTTATGATAATTCTGAAGCAAGTATCTATAATGTCTTTATTACTTCCTCAGCTGCTTTCTTAAATGATGTAGAGAATGGAAAGTGTTAAGAATTTGAATATACCCCCCCAGTCGTACTGGAGTTAGGACCACCAACCAAAGAATACACATCTATGGACCCATGGTTCGGACCACATATGTGTCAGAGGATGACCTCGATGGCCATCAGGGAGAGAGGAGAGGCCCTTGGGCCTGAGGGTGTTAGAAGCCCCAGGAAAGGGGAATGTCAAGGTGGGAATATGGGGATGGGTGGGTGGGTGGGAGGTGGAATTCCCTCATAGAGGCAGGGATGGGTAGGGGATAGGGAGTTTCCAAAGAGGAGATCCAGAAAAGGGGAAACATTGGAAATGTAAATAAAGTATCAATAATAATAATAATAATAATAAAAAATGTTGAAAAAAGAATTTGAATATGTAGATTAGTTTGCATTCTTAATTTGACATTTTTAAAATAAGTATTTATATTTTTAAATTTAAGGAAATTAATTACTTTAGTACTTAGTTTAGTTGAAATTAAATATTTAGTTGTAACTAAAGGAAAATCTTCTAAAGAATGGTAAGCATAAGCTAAAAGAAACCAAAGGGTAACAAATAAACCACAACCTTGAAGTCCCATTAGCAAACCGACAACAACATTATCAAAAAAGAAATGATTACATGTAAATTTTCTTTATGCAAACTATATAAAAGTTTGGTTCAGTTTTCTATTAAAGGTACAAACAGCTTATTTTAAGCAGTTTATTGTTTTAGCTGCTGTGACTGCCCCACAGTGGTAAATTTAAACATCAATGAATAAGATTTTAAAAATGTTATGTTTTTAGAGACAAATGGAAATAACTTTTACTTTCTTTTTGTGGCATATTAATCATTAATATTTATAGGACTAACCTAACATAGTCCAAAATCACATTATTTAGAGGCTATTTATTTAAAAAATCAAAATATATTCCCTTTTAAATGCTATGTTTCTTTCTAAACAACAGAGTATTTCAAATAAAATAGAGATTATCATTAAATATATCAGTACAATTAAGATAAGCTGGTTTGTGGACATTATGAATAAGAAGAAATGCCTCAACAAATTCATGAATGGCAAAGTTTCAGTTTAAGCACTTTAAATGCTTGCATACATATGTTATTTTAAACACTGCCAGAGTCTATCCAGCTTGAGTGCAAGGCTTTATGTAGCATCACTCCTATGTGAGAATATTGTGAAATTTAGCTCTAGTGACTTGTGAGGACTGCATAACCAAACTATTACTATTCTTTACAGTAATAACACTTTAAACAATTTATCACAT
>CM052722.1:62482012-62589943 GCA_028551405.1 Uromys caudimaculatus
TGATTTAGAATAAGCATTTAGAATCAAAATAATAGAATTGTTGTCCTAACTCTATCAGCAATGTAGTACAATTCTGGTTACCTTATCTCTTTCAATATAATCTCCTTATCTTGAAAAGTGGGATAAGATTTCTATAACAACCTAATAGTGTTATTTGTTCAGTATCAATTCCAGTAATACATAGGTTCTGAAAGCCCAAAATAAATAAATCTGGGCAAGTTTCTTTACAAGCAATTTATTCTGCTATTCACTAAATAATCATGATATTAAGCACACACACACACACACACACACACACATAAAATACATAAACAGAACATATGATATATATCAGTTTTGTCCCTCTAGTGTCTTCTCAACATATTCTATGCTGTAGCTTTAGGGCATTTCCATGAAATCGTATGATTTTGATATTTATTGTATAAAAATATGCATCTTGTTTTGAAATATTTGTTTAAATTTGCAACAACTGAAAATAATCTACTAATTGGTATAATTTTAAATATAGTAGTTATATATTATTTAGCAAGATACAAAATACTGTTTATCATTTATTTATATATAGTATTTATTAATATATAGTGTACATATATAAATAGAAATATCAAAAGTATGTTGTCTTCAAAGAAAAGAATAAAGCATTGCTTCTATAGAAATTTTTTCTCATTTGAGTTGTTTGTGCTTTGATATTTATAACTTTAAATGACAAGATAACTTCCCAATTATTACCTAAAAGTTGTGTTTGCAAAATATATTTATTAATTCTACTTTAATGCTTATCAATCAAAACAGAAAAAGCAGTACTTCAATGAGCTATCATTATAGAAAACAACTATCTCTAGTTTTCTCACAGATTACATTCTTGTCTCAAAATGTAAATTAAATTTGTGTATGAATGCTGATGAATGAAATAAGTTATTAACAAATACTTTAATAAACAATTAATTATTAACAATAGTCATTTCAGTATTGATATCAATAAGAAACTGTGCGTCCAGGTTAGGTTTACCTACCTCATAGAATTTTGTAACTTTATCAATAAAGAAGTTAAATTTGTGACTGAACTTAATTGCAATCTGTAAGTCTCTTAAAACAGACTTGAAAAAAATACTTGGATTTAGGTGAAAATAAAAACAATTAATGGCATAATTCAAACAAGCTATACAGTTGAATAAGCACTTATTACAACCTCAGCAAATATTGCACATGATTCAGAATTTCAGCTTGAAAGAAATTTATTATTTTAAATTATGACAAAATTGTCCATACGAATAAAACCAAGAATGGCTAAAAGGATCTATTTTATCCAATTAGAAACATAATTTTAAAACCACTGGAAAAACTGCTTTTGTCTGAGGTTACTTTTAGAAAAAATGTCTAAAATATTTAAACATGAATGCAATTAGTAATGACAGAATTGATACTATAACTTTCCTTTATTTTTCAAGACTAATTTTGATAATAGAAAAATTACAAAGGTTAGTAATCTACTTAGTATATTATTTCCTTTGGAAAGTTTAAAAATACTAAAAAAAAATGCTTACATTGTAGTGGTTTAAACATGCGACTTAACTAATGATATTTGCCTGTTGACAGCCAAATTTATCTACAACTTTATAATCACCTAATACAGCAATATTTCTAAAATGAAATAAGTTTATGAGCAATTATTAATTTTATATGCTCAATTGTATAGAAAACATGGTCACTTACTTTCAGTTCTGTAAATGATTTATTCTCTTAAAGAAACAAATGAAATAAATTTCCCTTTCACAATGGAAATATTTGCGTGTGAATAAAATTTCCAGTTACCAATGCTCTTTATTCTTCTGTGTAGAAAAAAGAAACACTTTTCCCACCACCATTAGCATCAAGACAATCTACATAAATTTTTATTTTCTACTGTTAGTTTCTTGAATGTATTTTCTACTCAGGTGCCCATACCTTCATTCAGTGGAATATAAAATGCCACTAATTTTGGGAGTTCAAGTTGCAACAAAAGAGCATAGTACAAAATCACAAAGAGCCTTAAGACAGGAAATACATAAGTCATTATATATAATAATATAAGAGAATTTTAATTAGATCACATGTAGTTTAAAATGCATTAGAATGTGAACAAATAACTGGTACTTTAGAAGCAATCACAGCAGGTAAGTTGTGACCCACTATGTTTAGAATTATTTGTTAGCATTATTTTTTAGAATTTCATACATGAACACTCTATTTAAATAATCACTATCCTATTTATTTGTGGTTGTTCTCCAATGCTTCCTGTGCCCTCCTCATTCAGGTTCATGAAGTTTTCTTCTTTTTTCTATTTTTAATTTATTTTTCTTCTTATTTTTATTGTTTTGCACACACACACACACACACACACACACACACACACACACACACAGAGCCTGCTGAGTTCCCTTAGTGTTGTTCAGATATATATGTGCTATGTATAGGGCTGAGCACTTGTGTTTTGACAACCTACCAGGGCTATTGGGGGCTCATCCCTAGAGAAGACTGATTCTCCCACTCATAGCAATCATTGATTGCCTGTAGCTCAATATCTAAAGGTAGGGCCTTGTGAGATTTTCCTTGCCTTCCACATCAGCATGTCTAATGTTATTTTTGTGTTCAAGTCTTATTTAGGTAATTATTGTTGAGTTATCATGGGTTAAACTTTACTGTCATTGACTGTGACACAATCTCAAGCTGATTTCATGGTCTTCTGACACTTGAATCTTCCTGCATACTCTTCTCTGATTTCCCTGATATTTATGTGTAAGGTGCTGTGTTGTAGATATACCAATTGGATATGGGCATACCATGGGAAGTTTTTCTCTGCATTTTGACCACTTGTGGATTTCTGTAAATGTCTCTGCATATTGGAAACAGAAGCTTCTTTGATGAAGATAGAGAGCTGTATTCTGTGGGTATAGGGGAACATATTTTTCTTGGATTTGCATACATTTTTTTATTAATCATTTTATTCTTTCACATTTCAAATAATATCTCCCATCCCAGTCACCACACACACATACACACACACACACACACACACACACACACACACACACACACCCCATACTATCTCTCCTATTCCCCCTCCCCTTTGCCTCTAAGAGGGTACGCCTCCACCCACTCACCTGCCTCTGCCTAACCCCACTAGCATCCCCCTATGTGGGGCATCAAGCCTCCAGAGGATCAATGGCCGCCCCTCCCATTGATATCAGATAAGGCTATCCTTTACTATGTATCTGGAGCCATGGATTCCTCCATGTATACTCTTTGGTTGGTAGTTTAGATGCAGCTAGTAATTATATTGTTTAGTAAACTTGTAGTAATAGGTTCTCCTCTAAGATCCAAGATGTTCCATGACCTGCGAAGCTGGACATATTTCTAGTACCAGGAATTTACCTCCTTTTGCACTGGATTTAAGTCTCATTAGACAGTTATTGGCTATCATCAGAATAGTCATGCCACTATTGCACCATTAGTGATAACTTACCATGATGGTTATTGTTGTGCTTCATAGGCATCACAGCTGGGTAAGACTATGGATTTCTTTTCTCCCTGGGCAGCCTGCATAGTACCTTCTGATACTCTGCAAGCAAGTCATTAACAAGGAAACTTCCAGGATAGTTGCAGGTTGTGGAATTATTTCTTTACGTCTGTAAATTTTAAATTTTTGTCATTTAATATCTAATAATCTGAGACATAATATTTCAGATGTTTAAAGTCAAATAACTTTTTAGATTGTGAACATTTTGAAGACGGTTCTTTGTTATATATTTAAACAGATGTTTTGCAGTTCTACTATATACAATAATTTTCTTCTGACATGGTAGTGCCTTTAAACATTACTCGAGAGGCAGGAGCAAACATATTTCTGTGACTTTGAGGCCAGACAAATCTGCAAAATGAAACTGTTTCAAACAAGAATACAGAACAAAAGCAATTTCCCATTACTATTTTATATTATTTTCAATAGGAAAATAAGTTAAAATTTCATAATAGGAGCTCAAAAGTACAATCAAAGATGTCATTTATAAAATGAGAAAATAAAAAATACTCAGGCTGATGTTTTCATGTTCCATCCATTTGCCTGCGAATTTCATGAAGTCATTGTTTTTAATAGCTGAGTAGTATTTCATTCTGTAAATGTACCACATTTACTGTAACCATTCGTCTGTTGAGGGACATCATGAAATTCACAGGCAAATGGATGGAATTTGAAAATATCATCCTGAGCAAGGTAACTCAGTCACAAAAGAACGAATATGGTATATACTCAATGATAAGTGGATATTAGCCCAAAAGTTCAGAATACCCAAGTTTCATTTCACAGTAACCATTGGACTGAGTGTTAGGTCCCAGATGAAGGAGTTGGAGAAGAGACTGAAGGAGCTGAGGGAGTCTGCAGCCCTATGGAGGGAGCAACAGTGTCAACTGGCCTGAGCCCCCGGTGCTCCTAGAGACTGGACCACCAACCAAAGAATACACATGGAGGGACCCATGGTGCTGGCCACATATGTGGCAGAGGAGGGCCTTGTTGGCCATCAGGGGGAGGAGAGGCCCTTGGACCTGAGGGTGTTAGAGACCCCACTATAGGGGAATGCCAAGGTGGGAAGACGGGAGTGGGTGGGAGGGTGGGTGGGTTGGGGAATACCCTCATAGAGGCAGGGGTCAGGGGAGGGGATAGGAGATTTCCACAGTGGAGACCTGGAAAGGGGGAAACATTTGAAATGTAAATAACATATCAAAAAAATAAAAATTAAAAAAAAAGGTAATCAATCTATGATTGGGAGAACTCTATCTAAAAAATGTACAATTATATACGTACTTATGCCTTCTATTTATAATTTCACTTTCTGTGAAGGTAGTTAGTTATACCTAGTTGCTGTGATAAAAATATCTCACAAGTAGAAATTTAAGGTGTAACAATTTATTTCAGCATACAATTAAAAGAGATACAGCACATCGTATTAAGAAAGTGGGACAGCAGGAATGTGGTTCATTAGTAACATTAAATCAATAGTCTGGAAGCATACATGGAAGAATTTGGCTAGTGAAAACTGGTGATTAGGTCATTTATCCTTTGTAACTCAGTGCAGGACTCCAGCTGAATGAATAGTGCCATTCAAAATTAGGGTGCATCTTGCCATCACTAAACCTAATCCAAAAACTTCCTCACAAATATGACTTACACTCCAGTTTTATCTTGCTTAGGATATAAATCATGTCTTTGTTACACATTAGATATTTTTCAACAATCCCAATTTTCATGTGAGACTGTTGTAATATTATAATGTTGGTGCCTAAACAGTTGTGTTTTATTTAATGATGACTTAAAATAACAATGGTAGCAATGTAGATATACTAAAGGTAAGTCATACAGTATTTCTTTTAAATAAAAAGTGAATTTTGACACCCAGGTGTAGTAATAAATATAATCCAGCACCCTGGAGGTAGAATCAGGATCAGCACAGATTACATATTGAGACCCTGTCTCAAAAACAATAAGAAATATTTTTAGGGAGAATGACCACAACTTTATAACATTTGTTATAGTATATTATATTAATTGTTCAGTATTAATTTTTTTCATTTTTAGCTCCTATTGATATAGAGTTTTGAGAATATCTTAGCCTAAAATTTCATGACAAAAGAACTCAGGTGCCAGATCAGCCATAGTCAACAAACTCAACCTAGGACAATAGCTCCCAAATGTTTTTTTTCCCATAGATGATAAGATGATAATATAAATGCATAGGTGCTGAAGGGGCTCTGTCTGGCCTGGGAATGCAAACATGGAACTTTCCCTTCACCCCATTCTGTCTGCCTTGCCAAAACTATTAGATTGTATTTCTATGTTGTGTCAGGAAGCCATTTCTGATGTAATAGCATTAGGGTCTCTTTATTATAAGCTTGGACTTGGGCTCTCTTCCAACCCAACTGAGGCACATCATGACAGGAAGGGAAGGCAGAGCAGACTTGAACCTTCAGCAATACAAGGTTTTATAAGAAATGGAAGTAAGTGGGATTGGTGGTCTATCCTGGAAAATATCTAACTGAATGTCTATTGTAAGCCAACAGGTAGGTATTCTGAAGTCAGACAGTATGCAATCACAAAGGGTCTGAAAGTACATCTGAAACAATCAGAACAAACTTTGATTAATTGTTGCTATGAATTTGCTAGGGAGTAACTCTGGCCAAGGTCAAGCCATGGGTCCTTCTTGGTACGTGGGTGCAGCTTGGGTTCTGCTTTAGGTCAAGTTCTCAAGCTTTCTTTATTTGTCCTTTAAGATAGAGGCTAGTCCCAAGATTGAGTAGGTTTGGCCTCTCACCTAAAACTAGCCATCAAGGTCTGTTCTCTTATTTGGCCACACCACATCCCTCTCACGAGACTGACTAACAGGATCCAGCTATGAAAGTATTGATGTCCAGCAACCAAAAGCTTCTTTAGGCTCACTTGATTAACATGTCTAATCAAACTATATCACTGCATCCTAACACAGGGTTTCCCCTTTTACCTTTATAAACAACCATTTGTCTGTGGACCACATCTCTCTCCTCTGTATCCAGAAACAGTCCTTTTCCCCCAGGAGCAAATAACTCTTCCTCCTCTGCCTCGTTCCCTTCCCCTTCGGCCTAGTCCTCTATCCCTTGTTTTTGTGTCTTAGTCAGTGCCCTTTGTCCCTTTGGGGCAAATAAATCTCTTTTCTGCTGAGAACTTGATCTTGGAGTGTCTTGTGCCAATACCAGTCATTTCAGACACTTGAAAGTAAACAAAGAGAAAAAAGACTTTTTAAAGAAAATAAGTGAAAAATTAAGGAAAACTGAAGAGTACTTCTAAGACTTAAATATTTATTACACAGAACAAACAAGCAGAGCAAGAGAATATTGTAAGGGCTGTCGTGAGAAGTTTTGTATAATTTTTATAAAAAAATTTCTTTGAAATTTGGCAAAGAAATAATTTCTGCCAGACTGATAAATTCTCTGTGTATCACTTACTGAGCTCCATACTCTGTACTATTTAACCTAGCCCAACTGTGGAGAAGATCACATGCCTTTCACATGCTGTTCTCCCAATGAAACAGTGTTCAGAGTCCTGCATTGTTTATCGTTATCTTCTTTTCTGCTAGCTGATGACCTTGGCTAGCTTGTTGTTTACTCTGTCCAGTTTTGCTACTCACTGACCTTGCAGATAATGCTGGTCTCCAACCTTGATTAGTGTCATGCTGGCTGTTGATCAAATTATGCTCTTTGTTCTACCATTTGTGTAGCAAATTTGTAGTTCTTTCTCTGTGGTCATTGGCCTTTACTATAAACAGAAAGCTAGTTTCTTTGGCATTACTATGACATATAAACAGAACTCTACCAAATACAGGAAACTATATATACAGGATTTAGTATACCAGTGGTTCAACAAGTCAACTGTGGGAAGTAATTTCACACACACACACACACACACACACACACACACACACACACACACACACACACACTTACATACACTCCTAATCAATGCCATACTATTAATTTTAGATTATACTTAAGTGGTCAGAAACTTCTCAAAGAAGATCAACATATATTTTGTTTAAGGGTCACTGGATACTCATTTTCTGGAATAAATTAAAGTGATTGTTTTTCTCCCTTTGGTTATACTTAACATTATATAATCCATCAACCACATCTAAAAAGCATTGACTAGAGAAGAATTTTAAAGAATACCTTAAGAATTTTTGAAATAAAAAAATTCTTTATAAATTAATGAATTTTACAAGGAGATAATGAATGGATAATACAACTATCTCCTACTCTTTTCACTCAGAGATTCCTTTGTAGGTCCCAGAAAGTCTAATTTTTTATAGTATTAAGGAAAATTAAAATATTTGTGCTAGGTGCTCTATCAGATGTTTTTATATTCCCAATATCATTTATTTCCCCCAAAAAATCTCAGACTAATTTTACTTCTCACTATGTGTTTATTAAAGTTAAAGTTCAGAAAGTCTAAGTGGCTTACCAAATATCATGCATCTAAGATGGTATAGAATAATATATTATTTTCAGGCTCTGTTAGCTTAAGTAATGTATACCAAGTATACTCCTGTTATCTTCATTTCATGCTGTAAAGATTTCACCCCCAAAGGAATGTATTAAAATTATATCATGTACACCATAACTTCTAGACAAAAAAATGCTATACATTAGTTCAAGACTAGTAACAAGAGAAACCTTTATTACATCACATGTGAATTATACTTTATCCCATTTTCATGTACAAAATTTAGTCTTCACATCTTCATTTTTTATACTCTGATGTGGTTTACACAGCAGCACTCCCAAAAGTAGGGTGGATTTTAACAACATGGCATGCACTTATTGCAACATGGCATGCAAAGAACTTAAGTTGGTCATAAAGGTATTGGCAAGTTTTATTGGCCATGTCTCTACCTAAAGCTGCATCTAAGGAGATCAAAGAGTTTAGTAGGAGTTTAAGAATAGGGATTGAACACCAATTTGTGTTTCTCCATTCCTTGCTAAAACCTAACACTATTCTTTTCTTTCCAAAGTGTACAGCAAGAATATTATTGTGAAAGAGAGGTTTCTTCAACTTTCTTTTTTCTCCTAGCACCTCTATTTCTTCCCATATTAGTCTCCAGAGGAATATTTTACTGCACTATATTACTTGTTCAAAAATAGAAAGAAGCATAGGATAAGTTGTTAAAATGATGGTAGTAAAGCTGAAGGAGAAGGGAAATAAGGGAAGTTTAAAAGCATACTTATTATTTGCCTTCCCTTAGGACTCAGAGTTTGTCTAGTTTTTATGTCCTATTCTCTTTTTCTGAGACAGAGTCTGAGTTACTAGTTCTTAGATATGATTTGAGTCAAAATATCATCTTCTATTTTTTCTTCTTATTTATTTAAGAATTAAACAGAAATCTAAGCAGTTAATTCCATTAAGATTTTATAGAACTTATTATTATTGTTTCTTGATAGAGTAAATATAATGTAAACATATAATTAATTTGACATTTGTGTTGGTCTACATTATGCATCAGGTCCAAATAGGTCTGTAAAATAAAACAGGTATCATATTCCTGAGATTTTTTTTTATTTGTTTTACTTTTAAAATTCTCTGTGCATAAAGACATTTTAATAAAGAATGTGGTGATATAAAATTAGAAATAAAGGGGGCTAGAGAGATGGCTCAGTGGTTAAGAGCACTGACTGCTCTTCCAGAGGTCCTGAGTTCAATTCCCAGCATCCACATGTGGCTCACAACTATCTGTAATGGGATATGATGCCCTCTTCTGGTGTGTCTGAAGACAGCTACAGTGTACTCATATACATAAGATAAATAAATAATTTTTAAAAAAAAATTAAATAGTTAGAAATAAAATTTAAACTAATACATATTTTAGAAGCACTTCGTCTTTTATGAAATGTTACTTTATATGTTTTCAGTACTTGAATAAAAGTATGTAATTATTGAAGTCCTTAACTAAGTATGTAGATCCACATTTTAAAAAAAAAAAATCTGGAGACCTGACTGAGAGATACATCAAAGCTGCTACATACATTATCTTGTAAATAAGTTTTTAAATTTTTAAAATGTAGATTTTTCAGATATCTTTTTGTTCTATTTTCCAACTGATACCTGTAAAAAAAAAAAGAGCAATTTTAATCATTCACAGGCATATGATGCTTTAAAGCGTATGTCACTTAATAACTTTGTGATTTCATACTCTGTCATTTTATTGTGCTCTTTTATTGTTGCTATTTTTTCAAATATTGTTGGAACTTCGTGGTCATCATTTGGAGAATATTTTATAATTGATAGAAGGTGTGTGGGTTGTATTTCATTTGCTGGAGTGTTATGAAAAGCTTTGAGTAATATTCATTAATTTTTATGATGAACTGCAGACTTATCAACAGGTTATTTTACTTAAGAATCATATACATAATACATGGTCCAAGAAAGTAACATTAAAATAAAAAGCTAATGTCTGAGAATAATTTAGTTATTTGTACCCACTCTGCTTAGAACTATGTCTTATCTAGAACATAATCCTGAGATAAGTAGAAAGTTTTGTATCAGCACTGAATTCAGGGCTTGAGAAAGGGAATTAGGTACACTAGGCAGTGTGCTCACACTATGAATAGCAAAGCCTGAATACTAGAATATCCTCACATCACTGAGAGAGATAAGTGAGATAGTTCATCTTAACCATGAATATCAACTTGCTGGGATTTAAGTTCAATAAGGAAATACATTCTAGGCATGTTCAAGAAGCTTTCTAGATTGAGTTAATGGAGGTTGTAAAACCTATCTTAAGACCTCATTTCTATGGGCTGACATTCTAGAATGAATAAACAGGAAAAAAAAAAAAAGCTGAAGCCCAAAGCATTCATTGACCTGTACTTCCTGTCACCGATCACTCCAAGCTGCCATTGTCTTCCATGCTGTGATTTATTCCTTCAATCTGTGAGAAAGAAGGAAAAGAAAAGGAACTCTTCTTTACTTAAGTTGTTTTTGTCACATATCTTGTTACAGCCATGAGAGAAGTAATTAATTAACTGTCTAACTGTAGAAAATAGACAATTATGGATGGCAGTGACAGTAAAGCTACTATTTGTTGAACTTATCACAAGAAAACTAAACATGAAATCAAAAAAGATAATGGGGGGGGAGAAGAAAAATTACACCTTTGACCCTAGTATACTCTTCTATGCTCCAAATTCTTTACCTTTATTATCTAGCCAATCAAAAAGATAAACCCCCAAGAGGGTTAACAATGTGTCCAGTTGTACTTATGGTTTCACTGCATTTTAATTTTACTTGAGAAATAAATATTTATTTAAATATTCAACACATCTTTCTTTCAACCTGAAAGTAAAGTGCACCATTCATTTTCACCTTCTGTGAAAGAAAACAAATTGAATATTTAAGACTAGCTGCCTTTTCACAGTTCAGAACAGCTGAGATTTTGTAATGAATAACTAGAAACCATTTAATTTGAAATGAAAAAATCATGTTAAGTATGTATTTTCTAGTCATTTAAACTTGAGATATGTGAAGTAGTGTAGTCAATGAAAAACAGCTCAAATAGCCATACATTAAATATCTTCATTTGACTAAATCACAGCCATAATTATTCTTAAGGGTATTTTGCCTTTTTATTTTTCTGTACACACACTAAAATTGTTATCATATATTAGAAAATAGAACAGGTTTCACAAGCTATACAAAAATTAAATCTACTTAGCTCATAGTCATAGCATAGAAATAAAGAAGCTCAAAAAGTAAAGAAGTCTTGGAATACTCTGAGATTAGTCTGTAAATTTTGAAAAAATTTGTCCTTTCAACAGATCCAGGATACTGGCTTTTTCTTTTGTTTTGTTTTTTGGTGCTGGTGCTGGTGGTCGTGGTGGCAGCAGCGGTGTGTGTGTGTGTGTGTGTGTGTGTGTGTGTGTGTGTGTGTGTTTCTTAAACTTAAATCATTGTGTGATACCCACCTGGCTAAAGAGATAGCCGGTCAGAATGTTGGCAAGATGGAAAATTCAACCCAATATATTAAATAAACAAGAAAGATAGAATTCAGTTTTATTCAACAATCAAAATTTGTTGCAGGATTATTTATTATTATTATTATTATTATTATTATTATTATTATTATTATTATTACTATTACCTCATGGAAAAGCACCCGGATAGCATAAACCAAAGTTCCTCCTAAAGAAATAAAGATAGAAGCTGTTAGTTAATAATATTCTCTATTTTTTACTCCTTAAAGAGACAGTATTTTCCCTTGCTCATATATTAACAGCACAATACAATTAATTACTACACGTAATTTAAAGAGTTTCATTTGATACAGTATGGAAATGTGAGAGTACCACACAATAAATATATTCTTTAGTAGAAAACATCAACTACTAGTATTCATGTGTACTCATTCCCTGACAATAATTAGAGTCCTGTGCTTCAGCAAAGTTCAGCTATCTGGACAAGGCTGTCATTCCCTGGGCTTAGGAGAAAAAAACTAAGCTGCAGCTTTTGTCCACTCCAAGTGTCAGGCTATTCAAGCCTAAAAGGGAAAGAATCTCACATGCCCTGATCACTCACAGTTATTCTACCATTACTTCATTAAAGAGGTTGTTAAAGTCTTCAGGGATTGTTATAAAAACCTTTCTTCCCTGAGAAACTCGTTATTGGAATCCCCCCTTTCCTCTGCCCCTTTAGCTTTTAGTATTCAGGAATAGGGAACCAATTCAATGTTTCAAATGTTTCCCACTTAATTGCCCAAGTACTATTGCAAACACCTAATATTGTTTTCATAATGTGGTAGTCCTAGGAGAAAAGGAAGGAGGGAAAAGAAAAAGAAACAGAAAAAGAAAGCAAAACCCTACAAGACCTCCAGGAGGGAAAAACTGTTAGTTTCATTTCACAGGTATGTCCCTTTCAAATTCTAATTCTTGAAAGTGTTAGAGAGGGGGATGGGTTTTAGAAAAATATTTTTCTAATCTTTCACTAATAGCACCCTCTAGTGTCCCCAGTTAAGCTATGCATATGATTTTCAGCTAAGAATATGAAGGGTTGAATAAAAGAAAAAAGAAAAATTTCCAGTTACAATCATTAACTGCTTGGGGGCTGTAAAAGCAAGCTTTCTTTTATCTTTCCATATTTAAATTCTATATTTAGTTGTGTTCTTGTCTACGTCTACTCGTACTGCTTGCAGACATCAACTTGTGTATGTCCAAAGACGTAGTAAGAATCTCTGTATTCAAAAACATAGTTTCTAAGCTTTTAAGAGCATTTGTACATAATTTATTATTCTTGAATGTTGCAGCATCATCCCAGTTTCCCTTTGTATCTTGGAGAATGACAACTCCTTAATTTAGTGTCAAGCAGTTCTGTATATATTAGGTACATTATCGTTTTAAAAGTTACATACTCGTATTGAGGTGGGTAATGCTATCCTCACATTTTCGTGAATGGACAGAATCTGTTTAGAAGACACCTCTGCTACTAAATATATTTTAAAAGTGCAAAAAATGTAGCTTTAGTTTTTTCCTGGAGTCATAGTACAATTACAAAAAGCAATTAATTTGACTAATAGCTTTATTCAAGCAATTACTCAGAATATGGACATTATATAGTGACATTGGTATGCAATATTGAGATTTTTCATATATGTATGTGTATGTTCACATCCAAAGAAATCTTCTAAATTTGGCATGTTATTCTCCCAGCATAACTCAAATTGAGAATCACGTTTCATGGGCTCAGCAGTCACACGTGGAGATATTGAACAATACTCTCCTTGGGGGTTTATTTGTCCACAGCAACATAGTTAGAAAGTGGCAACGTTGAGACTCCCTGTCCTTTTCTTACCCACCGAGCATCATTGTCTGCTAATAATTGCAATTGTTATTGCTTAAATGTTAAGCATATAAATATGAGTAATACATTTTGTCTTGCCTTATCTTCTTTCCAAATAGCCATTTTCATCTATTGGCTACACTATTTGCTCACAATGTACAGTACAAGTTGTTTAGTACAACACAAAATGGCTGAAATTTTGTATAAAGCAGCTGCCATGTAAGAGACAAAATGTGCTTGTTCTGATTAATCGGCATGGTCAGTGTGTTTTCTTTTGCACAATGATCAGATGGGAGGGCAAATCACAGCAGATTACTTGATAAGCAGCATTTTAATGTAAGGGAAACCTAAGTAAAATAAATTGATTATTCTCATTAATCTTATATCAAAAATGATTTTGGCAGAATGAGTAACAAATACAACAACAGGCAGTGCCAATAGTGGTCTTTTGCTAGGAGGATATGCCTGCCCAATCTTTCTTCACGTTAACAGATTTTTTTCTCAGTATTCAATTCTCCTGTATCTGAGAAACATCTTTACTTATTGAAGTATTTTTTTTAAAAAAATCTTATCATTTATATAATATAATACTTTATTGCCAAAGTTAAGAGTAAGCATATTTCCATACTTACAGGATATATATTGTCATAATTATACTTTTATATGCACAGTGGAATCATTGTTCAAGCTCTAATTGGAACACTGAAAAAATGCAATAAATACCAGAGTTGTTCCATATCACTTTTTGTAAAATCACATTGGCATAGTGTCCTTTTGAAGGCTTTGTTAATTTTAAGATTTTTTTATATAATTTACATTTTGAAAAGCTACAAACAAACAATATGAAAGCATATCTCAATGAAGAACAAACAGTATTATAAACAGTGCAAGCCTGGGTTTTTCAACTCTAGATTATATAGCTACAACACCTTAGGCATTTTTATGCATTCTTATTTTCTTAATTGAGAAGCTAATAATATCTACCTCCACAAGTGGTTTTTGAGGATTAATAGGGCTATTTAATAATGCAAACAGTTCATAAATTCATTTAGTCACGGAGGATCCTTCTCTCTGTAGAAAACGCAAGGTTCTTATCACTTCTTTCAGAGTTAGAATTCAGTCTGCTTTTGCCAGGTGTCCTGGCTTCTGCTTATTTCATTGCTCACTGGTGCCATCATCAGTCAGAAAACAGGAATGAGAAAATTGGGGAAATTTCTTTTATTATTTTCAGATGTGGATTTCTGTCAGTCTTTTCAACAAACTGCATTTTTTTTTTTTTTTTTTACTCAGAGGATTTTCAGGGTTACTGAGTTCAACTTGTAGAGTCTCCTTGGTCTATGAGGAATGCTTCTACCCCACAGAGATGGTTTTCTTTTGGATTATACACATAAAATGAAATATTGCATTCTATACTACAAAAGAATCCATATCAACTATTAAGCATTCATTTGGGTGAATGTTTAATACACTCAGAACAGAATGGCAGAGAATAAACCTAATGTATAAATCCTTATACAAATTGCATGTGCTTTATGAACATTGGTTCAGAAATTACAGAACAGACTTTAAAATATTAACAACATAATTATGTCATGATGATAGCTTTAATAACAGCTAATGACTATTTCTCTCCCTTTACATCAAATTGAGATGGAAATCTAAAGAAAGTAATTGATTGATATCTACTACAGGTGTTATGGGGGATAATTTGTGCTCTGAAGTTATCACTATGACATAGTTTTGCCACACTATTCTAGATCAATCAGTGATTTTATTTTCATTGAGTTACTGCCATCCCCTATGATAGTGTCACCGAACAGTGCAACATCCAAGAGTCAGACCAGAAACTATTTGACAGCATCTGATTTCATCTCGTACAAATTTCCTTGCTCTGACAAAGACAACAGAACACTGCTATATACTATGAATAATGAAATCAGAGATACAACAGGGATAAAATGTAATGCTAACTTGTCTCCCTGGACCCATATAAGAAAATACTTCCTTGTGTTTTATTTCACGAAGACTGCACTGAACTGCACTGAACTGCCCTGTTGAGGTTCAGCAGTGGCTTCAGGTAAAAGAAATAAATACAACTAAAAATATTTGAGGAATTTGTAATGCAAGATTTTAAGTTAAAGTTAAAAACTACAATTGGAGATAGGAAGGGGGATAGGAAAATAGAGTGGGGTTTAGTGGGGCAAGGATTCATAAAACTTTGCCCTCAAAGGAGCTTTCTGTAAAATTCTGTTTGAGAAAATCAAGCAACACTACTAGCAGACCATTTTCCTTTTCATATTCTGTCCCTTTGCAGATGAAACCTCTCATTCTATTTCCCCATCAGTATACAAGATTAAAATCAAATGTACATCAAATTGAGATGGAAATCTTAAGAAAGTAGTAACAGAATAAGTAGATTTCAGAGTCTGAATGCAGTGAACTTTTTTCTTATTTAATTTCAAAACAAAACAGCAAAGTCAAAAAAAACCCAAACAAACAAACAAACAAACAAAAAAAACACCAAACCAAACCAAAACCAAAATTCAGCTTTCCCTTTCAAAACTAAGCTGAAGAACCAGAAATTTAAGTTTTTCTACACATGAAGGAAAGAAAGTGGATTATTTTCTAAAATGTGCATATTTTGTGCAGACTAATTTCGACAATTCACCTGTCTCATTCTTTGGCCTCTAGGTAAATATAAGGACTTTCTTTTTTGAAATTAGAACCAGAGATGTCTGGGTGTTATTTGTTTTTGAGCCTATTCTATAGGTAGGGAATTAACTTCTGCTTCTTGGTATTCATGACTTATCTGAGCCACACACCTGCCACAGTGGCCCTTGTTGCTTTAGTGTTCTCCAGAGACCTGACACCCTGTGCCAGGCGGGCCTTACCAACTGAGCTGCCAAGGTTACTGGCAAGCATTAGACTGTGCTCTTCCTTGTCTGCTACCCTTTCCTGCTTTCAAACCGCATTGTTCACAGAGTGACACCACCCCTCCCCCTCAAAGGGTCACAGAAGTGACCTGTTTAATGATACCCTTAGATTTTCTCTGGGATAGCCAAATGCTGTGTTTTCTCCACACTCACTCTCACTCCACCCTACCCCACACAGAAGAATGAGTGTGGACAGGCAGCCAAGGTTTCTGAGACCGCTCAGAGTTGGATATGATATATTCAGAAACAGGCACTTGGCTCAAATTGTGGGTTCTCCAGGCTCTTGCCCCTAGTTCCTTTAGTCTGCCCTAAGTATCCTTTGTATGAGAAAATTCGTGTTGCTTGTCGTTGGTTCTCTAGCTGGATTCAGCGGAGCCTGAGGTATCTCGAGAAAAGCACGCATACCAAGAAAAATCAAACTTCTGTAAGATGATGTAAATGAGTGAAACTTAAAGAGGAGAACTAAAGTGCAAGGAGAGGGGGACCACCCGAGGAGGAATGCTTGCCCTGCTTATTTTGCTCAGTGCGTTCCGCTAAACATCCAGTCCCATAAAGGAGCGTGCAGGCAGAGTGCATTCTACCTCCTTCTCTGGGCCACAAGACGTAACTTCCCAAGCTTACCTCAATCTCGCCCACGCACTGCTCCTGAGGTTCTTCGTCCTCTGGGAGAGGCCGCCTCCTGAGCTGGAGTGGGAAGAGGGGTTCAGGGAGTGGGGACAAAAGGGGGGTACCCATCAGTTGGTGCTGCGCCATCCCCTCCCAGCAGGCGGCTAGGGCACTCGTTCACTCCTTTTCCCCCTGCCTTCCACTCGCTCACCCCCCTTCTGTCCCCCTTCCCCCTCTTGTTTAGTCCCTCCCCCTCGCCATTGAAAAAGGCTGGCTTGGCAGTGGCTCCTTGCAGTCGACGAACTGTCAGGGCGGGAGTTGCTGTGAGCCAGAGCAGCCAGCAGCGGCCCGCGCAGCAAAGCGGAAAGCCAGGCTACCAGAGTGCAGGGAGTCGCAGTGGCAGAAGCTACTCAGGCGACACAGGCAGCCCAGCTAGCCCGGGCCGCCCGACCAGCCTCACAAACAGCCTCCAAGACAAACAGCTGCTCCGCGGACTGCGAGCTGTGGCGGTAGATCCCGCTACAGCAATCGCAGTCTCTGTGGAGCGGGCGGAAGCCTTTTTTTCTCCTTTTTCGTTCCCCTCTTCATTCTACTCAAGAGGAGTCTAAACAGTAGGTAAGTATGGGGTTCGGTTCGGGAGCCAGAGCTGCTGAGGCTGGGGACTCATGGCATGTCCTGCGCTTAGGACGCGGTGACTGCCTGCGCCTGGGATCTGGGTAGTTGACCACAGCATGCTTTTAGAGACCCTACTGGTGCCCTCCCTTCCGGGTTCTGTTCCCTAGAGATAAGAAAAAGAGCAAGCCCCCGAGATGTGCTCCCAAAGAAAATCTTTTGGCATTGCTTCCACTCGGTTTGGTTACTTTGCTAAAACTCTCACTTTTGTCAGAAAAGTGTCCGCGCATGAATTTCTCCTACATGGGTTGTGCAAAAAGGTCTTTCACTTTAATTAATTCTGCCAGCTTCAGCGGAGCTGAATGAAACTCTGATCTGGGAAAGTGCGGGGATGCAGAGTTGACGCCCCAGACCATTAGGGGAGACTCCTGGAGCGAGCCCAGCTGAGGGGCAGTGCCCCAGCAGTGAATCCGCGGTGGACCCTGGAAGCAGGCCCAGCTGCGCTTCTCTCCGGGGTCTCCGATATGAGTCCAGGTTTGATAGCGCGACCCTTGCCGCAGGGCTTCGGAAAACTGTGCGCACAGCAGGGCGCTCAGCGTCCACTGGATTGTCCTCCTGGTATGATCCCTATTCAGCCTGCCCTGGGACCTTATAGTTGTGGAGATGGTAGGTGTGGGAAATTCTGATTCCTTTTTATAAATGCAGCTTCATATTAACCAGCAGATGAAAAAAAAAATCAGTGTTCTTTTCTCATTCAGGGGGAAAAAAGACTTACAAAGTCAAGCCCAACATAAGAGAGTTCCTTTTTTCTCTAGAGAAATGAATTGGAATTCCTTAGCCAAAAGAACGCCCACCTATGTCATAAATACATAGCATTTTTCAAGAGATACCCAAAAAGCAGTTCCCTCCACAAAGGAAGGATCTTTCTAGAGCATGTAGAAAACGATCCCCTTTCCCCAAAATGTCTCTTGCTAAGAGCTTCATTGGAAAAGGTGACTTTAAAAAGCGACCACATTGCTTTAGAGACTTTGGAAGAGCGCAGCGACAGTATACCTCCGGTTGGAGACACTTCTCTGTGAGGCCAGAGTCACAAAGCGACTAGTCCCTGGGGTGTCAATGTCCCAGAGTACCCAGCAGGATCCGTTTCCGTGTCCCCCCCCCCCCCAAGGAAAGACTTTTTAGGGCTTGAGTGAAGATGGCCCCTTTGCTGCCTGTGATTTATTCCAGGCTCCACTAGGTAAGCCGCCTTTGCGGCTTGGGGTGCGGGGCACTGGGATGAGCGCGTGGAGTATGTGAGCGCGCGCCTCCAGGCGGGCACTCTCCTCTGCGAGCGGGGTGTCCTTCCAAAATGTCTCAGGGGGGCTGGGAGTCCAAACTCGCGCCATTGCGGCACCCACTGACAAAGTAAATCAGGGAGAGCAGAGGGTCTAGGATAAAAGAAAAATAATAATAATAAAGAAAATTAAAGGGTAACAGTAGCAAACAATGAAAACAAAACCGTAACGCTGTTCTTTCCCTTACTATGAGGAAACTTTCCAAAGGTAGAATTATACCAGCCTGGGGGCTGTTTCTGTACAATGGACCCAGTGTGATAAAAAAAAGTGTTTGAGAATCCAGGCCATGGGCAACAGGGCTAAAAAATAGGAGAGTGACGGGGACAGAGGACCCCTGTGTGTAGTACTAGCTCTGCAACCAGCAAACTACCTGAGGAGCAGGCAGATAATTCTGAGCACTTAGCACAGCACAATGTCAAAAAGGGTGAAGATGCTAGGTGACTTAAAGCAGTTGTCTTACTTGTCATCCATTAAAAAAGAAAAAAAAGAAAAGAAAAGAAAAGAAAGAAAGAAAGAAAAACGAAAAGAAAAGAAAGAAAGAAAAAAGGGAGTAAAACAAGTGTGACTAAAGCAGTTGGGGAGGGGGGTGCTGGTTGGTGCTTCTGCAACTTTGGTAGAGGTGCACTTTTAATCATGTTTGAAACATATTCTCAAATTCTCACGACCTAGGCTCTAGCCTCAGGGCTGTCTTCTGTTGCGTTTTTGTGCTGGGGGAGGAGGCTTTTGAAAGCCTGTGAAAGTAACTGATAATATGTATCCGTGTTTCAGCTTTCTGGTCTTTGGTTCATCTGAGGCAGAACTGACAGTGTGCGGGCGGTTTTGAGAAAGAACCAGGAGATGAAGGAGCCAAGGTCTAAATCTACCTTTCTCCTGCTGCTAAATTAAGAACTGCCGCGCCCAGCTCAAGTCCCGGCGCCGCCGCCAGGGCACTGAGTTTGCCAAAGCAGCTCACAAGAGCCTCGGAGAACGAGCACAGGGAACGCAGTTCGTGCTGGGGTTCTCCTCATCCCGGCCGCCCCTCCTTCTCTGGCAGTGATGTCATCTGCAGTGAGGGTCGGCCGGCTAGCAGGAGGGCGAGCGACTAGTGCGGGTCGGGAGCGGAAGCAGGCAAACCTGAGGGGCGCGCTCCCGGTGCGCAGCCGCCCTGCGTCCCTAGGCTCCCTTCCTGCGCAGCTGACCCCCACCCCCTCGTACCTCCCAGAGGCACCCTGATCCTCCAAGGCACGTCATGGTGACTTCTTCCCACTGAGCTTTGGGAACTCGGCCTTCAGACCCTCTTGTGTGTGTGTGTGTGTGTGTGTGTGTGTGTGTGTGTGTGTGTGTGTGTGTGCGCGCGCGCGCGCGTTTCCCTCCCTCCTTTCTTCCCAGTTTCCATCTCTTACCTTTTTTATTCACACTGAATTAAATCGTCCAGTGTTAAGGTGCCAGGGTTGAAGTCTCTGTGTATCTTGCCCCACCCACCCCCTCCACGCTGAGTGATTAGTAAAGATGTAAGAATCACAGATTCTTTACTCCCCACCTCCCATCCCCCACCTATCCATCGCTGCCTGCGACCTAAGGAAGCAAGTTCTTGAGATTGATGCTGGTGTGTGTGGGGGTGTCCTTTTCTTCAGGACCTGGAGTGGAGAGGGACAGGGACAAAGGTGAATGCTCTGAATGGGGAGTTCCTTGTAATGAAAAACACAAGGCTGGAAATAGGATGTCAGTGGAACACTGAGCGGTTTCAGGATCTGTGGCAGCAGGCAAGGAACCGCGGTGCTTTTTATTCCAAGGCTACGGAGTCACTTCTGTAGATCGATGCGCCAAATTGGGAAGATTCCTGAATAGGTTTTTTTTTTTTTTTTTTTTTTTTTTTTTTTTTTTTTTTAACTAGACAGCAGCCCACTGTAGCTTTTCTTTATAACTTGCTCCAGTCCTTTTGAGGAACAACACCCCACTTTCCTGAAAGCATAACCAATCCCTTTTCCCACTGAGTATGAACAATTTATTCCTTAGCTCCAAAAGAAGGATCCTAGTGAGCACTTGGAGAAGGCTGTATAGGGCAAGAGGAAAGAGACACAAACTGGGCATGTGGACACCAACTGAAGCCCTCAGCTGTCACATTCTTGAGGAAATTAGATTTGAGGGGATCACAACAAATTGCTTAGCTGCTGTATTTTCTTTGGAGGAAGAGGGGACTTGCACAGTAGCTTCCGTTTTGTAAATGTGAGTTTTCTATGCGCCCCTTTCTTCTCTTCCCTTTGACACAAAGCGTTCTTTACATGATATATCACTCCTGCAAACTTAAGAGCTGCTGTGCGTTTGAAATGCAGGAAGAAGGGAACTCAGATCAAGCATAAAACCACATTCATTTTCTAGGGCTCAATCATTTGCTAAAGACCCACCCTCCCTTTATCACTCAAAGTGCTCTTCTGATGGATATCCTTAATGTTGGGTTTCTACAGCTGGAAGGCCTAGATGAGAGGACTTCAGGTGTCATATTATTCCTTCTGTTGGTATTCAAAACTTCATGCAAGATAGAAATTCCTGATAATAAGCTTCCTGATTTTTGTTGGCAAGAAGAAATCTGGTAAGGAATTTTAAAAGCAGAAAATTGTCCGTGTTTTTCCCTCTCTATGGGATCAGTCAACACTAGCTTTTGAATAAGATTTATAAGCTTATTCAGGGAGCACAGGAAGGTATACAGACAAGAAGACTGTATACAAATCACTGCTTTGAACTACACTCAGGAAATACGTATGGCTGCCACGTTTTCTATAAGTAGAAAAGGAAATTTATGCAGGGGATGAACACCTGACAGCTAATTCCCTCCAATAATCTTGGTTTACATATTTGACACGAGGTGCCATCCATTTGTTCACCAAAGAATCCACAAACATGAATTAGTCAACTATTTTGACAAAGTGCTAGACTCTAAAAATCCAAAAGAGATTATGAAAAATTTGGCATAGGCCTATTAAAGCTAGGAGACTCTCATAAAATTAGGATACGATGTGATGAATGTTCTAATTGTTCATAATAGAGGGATTGATTTTTTTCTAAGAGGTTAGGAGTTTCATAAGAAAAAAGATGTATTTTTGACTATGAAAAATAGCCATTACTAGTCACTGGGAGCCAACAAACAGGTATGGATGGTTATATAGAACAGAGTAGTAAAAAAACGATGGTGGTAGAAATGTGTGGCTTACTGTGGAGTTAACAAGTAAGTGTCATTTTTGGATTCTGACCACCTTTGAGGATTTATCAGGAAAAGATGCTTATAATAAAATAAAGAGGGAATATCTTGCATTGAGTGGTTTATAAAATGCGCTCTTTAAAAAAAAAAAAGGATACTAAATAATTTGATGAATCATAATAGGGAATGGGGACCAATAGAGAATCTATTGTAACAGCCAGAGCACTAAACATAAAAAGAGGGCTTAAAACCAATCAGTAAAACTTAGAAAAGGATGCTACTGTGGGGAAAACAGTTTCTCTTTTATTACCTGCATATTCATATCATTTTACTAATCACACTTTCCTGTCCTAATCTTGTATATTGTTCATCTTCCACCAAAACACGGTGAAATGTCTCTAAGACCTTTTGTTCTAGACATCAGTATGTTTTCACCCTTTTACTAGAACAGGTTAAGAACAGGTTTGCCCACCACAATGCATTTTTCACATGCATTTTTCAATCCTCTCATCGCCCTGCATCATTTTTACTTCCATTCCTTACTTCAGCTCCCTCCTTATTGTCAGGTTTAGAGTTGTTAAATATTGTTTCCTTCCCTTAGACACTAGCAAGCAATGGTACCTTCTTTTACTTTTCACTTCTCACTCACTGCATTATTTCTGGATTAATTAACTTCCATTTTTTTTATATCCTACTGCCCATTAGGAACCTTTGCCTCTCCAATAACTCCAAAGGAGCTTTCCATAGATAAATAAATAAATAAATAAATAAATAAATAAATAAATAAATCTCTGCTTCAAAATTGTTTACAAATTTGTAAAATTTACTGCACCAAGAAGACTTAATATTGTTTCTGTGTCTTTTGCTACTTTAATTTCAAACAAAAGATTTAGTAGAACTCCTCTGACTTATTGTATTTTCATTATGTCTGTACATGACTGCTTTCTGTTGGCTGCATTTAGGGAATTTAAAAATTATGCATTGGGGAGCATTCCAACTTTATGTAATTGTTCACTACACATTCTTTACACAGTTGCTTTGCATTCTATCCTTTCTGGCATGTCTTCTTCTCATGTACCATTCCTTTTATTGTTTTTAGCAGCAATCTTTTTATTTCCTGCTCCAACCTCAGGATCCCAGACAAGATTTTCAAGCTTTTGCCAATTTGTGTTTCTTTCAAAATATTTACGTACCATACCCAGAGATAAAAGAAGCTTTCTGTATGTGTGTGTGTGTGTGTGTGTGTGTGTGTGTGTGTGTGTATTCTTGATATGTATGAAGAAAAAGAAGTGATTCTCATGTTACTCTACATTTTATAAATTTGACTCAATATTGTTGGGAATTAAGAGAGAAGAAAAAATATGACATACAACCTATATTTTATTTTCATCAAAGACATTTGAATTTTATCTTGGGGAAAACAAAATATAGAATAACTCCATTTGTTTATACTCATTAACTTTATATTATAACATTGTGAATTACTTGTCATTGTCTGAGCAGAGTTTTGTTATCTGAAGACTTTATTGATCATTCAATGTCCAGAATGAAGAAAAATAGGTAAGATTCCTTGACATTATAGATTTGCTTATGATATTTAAACTGATCATGCTTGAAAATGGTGTGATTATTTGGCTGAAATTAATCATAAAAGGCATATTTAAATATATAGTTTGAAAAATCAAAAATCTCTTTGATTTATATGACATGTCTCTTCAAGATTTATATGCTGTGCATCATCGATAAAACAGACTTATCAATAGAGAAAAACTAGTTTAATTCAAAATTTCCTTAGAGATTTAGTTTCATACATATAAAGATTGCATTTTTATTAACAGCCAAACAAAAGTGAAAAGATGGGCCTTTTCAATTATGGTTTAGAATTAAAAGAGTGGTTTGCTAAAATCATAAATGTTTCTGTTATTGTTTACACCCTGAGCATCATCAATTATTCAAGAATTTAAATGGATATTTCTAATGCTGTAAATATTGATAAGTAGATTTTTAAAACTAAAAATGACAATTATAGTTTCACTTCCAGCAAAAATATGAAAGAATTGTTTATCCACATAATACATTCATTTAGAATGTTGATGATTGCAGAATAAAAAAAGCAAAGTAAAAAGAAGAAAAAGACATCCTAGAATCATAGTTTTACTTATTCAATTTAAATTGTTTTGATAATTTAACATTTCTTGTAGCTTGACAATATACTGTGATTAGAATACAAAATGAAATTTTAAATTGGTTTGCAGTTCATTTGCTAACATCATATAAAATGAATGTCAAGTATGACTTTCTTCCACAAATTGATTCATTCTTTTAACATCTACAATATGTACAGCATTCTGTATATTTATATTATTTTAGTGTGATGAGTAATTATCGTACCACCTAAACAGAATAGAAAGTGAAAAGAATTCCAATTTTTCCTGTCTGAAGGTCAGGCAGGTGAAATTAGTTAAAGCTATCTAGTCAGTAAAAGATAAAAGGATTGCTAAGCAGGGACTTTTCCTTGGATTCTGCCTTGCCTGTCCTGTTTCTCTGAGTTTATTTTATTCAAGTCTGAATCTAAAAGAAGCCAAAATGAGACTTAGATTTAAAGAATAAAACATTGAAATATCAGTACCTTTATGTGTATTAAAACATATTTGTTACTTGGCTGCTTGCATTGTATTTTCATTCCATTTAGTGTTTTTGTGTATTGATCTTGTGAAAAGTATCTCATAAAATAGTAGGACTATTGACATGGTAATAGTATACATTCCAGACACTTAAAACTTTCCCTTCATTTTATTTATAGGAAGAATTCAAATTATGATCCATCATAATATCACTCCATTAAGTTTGAGTCCATTTAATATAGTAAATGTTTAGTACTATATCTTAATTCACAATGTTTGCAAGACATCTGTATATTTATGTGATTTATTTTAAAGTGAAGCTGTCAATGACTTTTAAGTAGTGTTTTTCTTTAAACATGCCATCTTTGAAGTACATGGTGTTAATCCTGTGTAGGTTTGTATCATAGCAAACAAAAGACATTAAACTTCTAATATGCAAATACATTGTTTTGTCTTCAGGGTTACAAACATTTTCCCCTGGATATTGACATGGTAAGTGAGAGCAGGGATTTATTTCAATTATGTGAACATCAGGTATTTTATAATTTATTAGTGTATACAGGGCAGTCTTGAGCAAATAATTCCAGCTCCCTGTACTAGTTTCCTCAAAAGGGAAATTAAGGAGCTGTAAATTATTTCAAGGCCCTTTGCAATAGAAAATTAAAAAAAGTTTTGTGATGGTTCACAAAAGGCAGCATATACAGTATTTGTCCATGTCTTTCGGCTTTGTAGGCATTACTACCTTCAGTGCTCTGAGTCTTTAACAATTGATAACAAATATGCTGTGGCGTATTCAGCATTGTAATGCATTGCATGTGAGAGTTGAACTGGATTGTGACAGATGGCCCTTAGATTTAAGAAATTAATGGCTTTAAGAAGGTTACATATTGACAGGTCAGGAGCAATTAACATCTGCAAAAACGTAATGAATACTTAAGTTAAAATGAATTCAACACATATTTGTTGAAAGTCACTCTTTACATTATAGAACACTAAGTATAGGACAGGTCTCAAAGCCTCTAGAAATGTCAAAGACCAAATTTATTGAATCCAAACCTTTAGCTCACAAATGTGGAGTGAATTCTTTAGGACTTAATATAAGATATTGCATGATAGATTGATAGATCCGTGTTTCCTACTTTCCAGTGTACTTAGAATTTTAAAACACTGTTGTGTACAACTTTTAAATTACATTTTCTCAAATACAAGTATAGGTTTAGCTATATTATCAGAAGTTCAATATGTAGCTTTGTTAAACTAGGCAATTTCCTATTCTGACTCAGATCTGTGTTCAAAACTTTCTTTTAAATTTAGGCTGTTATTTGTTCTTGCACTGTATATATATTATGCTATAAAATACACAAAATAATGCCCTGATATTGAGAACAAGTAAACAAAATTTCAAAACATTAAAATATACAATTTTTTAAAAAAGTGACCAGAAATGTTCATTTACTACAGATAGCTAAAATACACAAGTTTCTGTAATAATGGGGTTTTTTTTTGTCAGTACATATTTACCGTGCACTCTTAAATGTACATTTCTGTGAAGGTCCAAATATAACTTAGGAAAGATTTTGAGTGTTAATTTTCTAAATTTAACCATTCAGTGTGTCAAAGAGTATGCTGAGTGTTAGAGAGTATCACTAGAGAGTGCCAGGCAAAAAAGTAGGCAGGCAAAATATATCCAAGCAAAATTTTCCTTTTCTTCCATGAATAACCTTGTATGTTCTTTGGAAGAGGAGGAAAAAGTGGAGAAGAAATAGGAAAACAAATGGAAATGAAAGAACAACCAGAGTGTTAGGTTATAGGGCTTAGAATTTAGTCTAGTGAGAAGTATGCAATCTTTTTTAAACTGTCTGTGTAGATCCTCTCTTTCTCATTTCAAATATGTGTTTAGAATACCTTAAGTTTTATATGATTGTAGTTTACTAGGTTAAAACCTCTTCCTAAACAGAAGACTGCATTACATTTAAAGAGAAGCCAAGTAAGCAGCACTACACACACACACACACACACACACACACACACACACACACACACACACACACACGAAAATACACTGTATAAACAAGCAATATAAAAATATTTAATCAGGCTGCATCTCCATTGTTTATCTTTTTAGATCATAAAATAATATGCTCAGTTTATCTCTGGTTCTCCCTGCCCCTTTGGCTCTCAATTAGGCCCAGTTCATAGAGCTCTCCTAGCTTGAAAATTTTTATAACTTATGAACTTAGACTTAGCAATCACTAGATTCAGTAGTTATACTATGCACTGTCCATTTAATAAAGTGAAAGAATGTTAAGCAGAACTATTTATGGGGCAGATTACAAATCAATTGGACATTACACACTTTGGAAATCCCTCACAATTGTGTTCAAGAGTTAAAAAAATGGAATATGAGATTAATGCTCCATAAAATGTATAGCTGGGTAGCTGTAACAGCATCTAAGTACTTTAAAATAGAGCCAGTAGACAATTTGTAATCAATCAAGATCACTGCTAATGACTTGTTATTTTAAACTCTGGTTTCTAGGAAGGTATATTTTATTTCTGTACTTCTCAAATTTTAATGTTCAGTCCTATTATCTAGAAATCTTGTTAAGATGCAAATTTTGATTCAGTAGCTACTGGATGAGACCTGAAGTTTTGCATTTCTAAAAACACTGTGGGCATGTTAATGCTGCTGAACCTCAACTCACACAGAGTAGAAAGCAGCTAATTCATTATTACATAAATATGACAAAGGTTAAATTAACCAAAAGTAGCCTTATTTCGAAAAATCAATAAATTTCAATTATTGTGCAATGTATTACACATTCAAAAATTAACAAAATAGATGATTACTTGCATTTTGTTATTAAAATTGATCCTAATCTTTGGCCTAAGTAATTTAGCCGAAGCTGCCATCAGAATGACAACCAGTCTCTTGTTCATTTGCTTAACTTTTTCACCAGCGCCACATGCATGCATTTAGATTGCTTAGAAACTGAAAGCAATTGAACGAACATTATTAACAGTTTGACAATATTTTAAACATTTTAAAAGTAACCTAAAAGCCATAATTATTTTTTAGCACAGTATAGCTTCTTGAAAGTATACATTTATAAAATATTTTATTGAGTTTTAATATTGTGTATGTGTTTGTGTATGTGTGTGTGCATGCACATTGTGACATATGTAAAAATCAGAACATCTTTCAGAAATCCATTCTGTCCTGCTATTTTGGTCTGAGGTATGAACTCTGGTCAGCAGGCAACACAGTAAGTATCTTTATCCAATGAACCATTTTTCTAGTACTTCAAATACTTTAAATGAACGTGTCATTCAGTCATTTGTATTTGAGAGCCACCAATCGAATGTTTACATCTTTAAATTAAAGGTTTACTTTTTACTTATTTTTTTAAAACAGTGTCTGACATACTTAGCAAGCCAGGAACACCAAAACTGACAGTGAAAGAGTTTTTGCTTGTTTGTTTGTTTTTGTTTTTTGCTATCCACCATAAAAATCCCTAAAAGCTGGGAATAAATGGTAAATTAGATACACGATAGTTTGATCACAACTAGACATTTTTTTTCCTCAGAATGCATTACAATTGCTCTTTAATCTGAGCAAAATCTTAATTCCTAATCAGATGATAGAAGAAAAGTCTGTGGTCTATTTCTTTATGTGCAGCTTATTTTGCCACAGAAGCAGCATTAAAATGAAGTATCAGCATTCATTACACTTATTAAGTCAGATATAAAAATTTAAATTGTGTTTGGGGGGAAGCACAATGTGCTCTGATGGTGTTTATTGAAAAATATATCACTTCAAAGATGATGTTGCTGTCTTAATTGTGGCACCACAAGTCACCATCTTGTCAATGAGACCATTTGTCTTTTTGATACATTAATAGCAATAGCAGAGCTTGTTTGCTAGAGACTTGAGGATCCCTGTGAACTGCAGGACCAATTGGATTAAAATGATTTTTGCAAGTGCTAAATGAACTTGGGTGTCTGCCAAAATTGCCTTGGATTTCATTACTCTTAACATTGCTTAATAATGCTAAGCACAAACTGTTGTTATGTGTCTGCCAGAGAGCTTATAACAGCATAAGTAGCATACTTCTTTTTAAAAAATAATGTTCAATTTATAAATTAGAGAATATAAGAGATTAATAAAAATATGTGATACTACAGAACAATTAAAATGATACTGCAGTAAAAGTTATGAATCATTTCTGAAATATATTTAATGTTTTGGACTTTGATTGGCCGTAGGTAACTGAACCCATGAAGCCCAAAGCCATGGAGAAAGGAGTAATACTCTACTTGAAATACCATCCCTTCATTGTAACAAGCAATCTTTCTGGCAGCTGACTTTAACTGTATGAATGATTATATTCTCATTTTTAAATGATTTTTTCTTTATTTTATAGTATTCCAGATCTTTTCTCATTTGAAGCTCACAATGATTTTGTGACAGAGATATTTCAGATACTATATATTTTGTGAAAAGTAACACAGACATGTTTTTTTAAGATTCCATATCTTTTCAGTCACAGAGACAGGGAATAATATTAATTCTCTCAACTAATAAACATACTCTTTTTATGTTCAGATAAAATTAAGTAGACTTACATATTAAAGCAAAGAAAAACAATGTACTTAATGCTTTAAGAATTTTGAGTTTATATTAGAAATCATGGAGATAACTTATTGAGTTGTTTACTTATTCATTTTTTTTTTTGAGACAGCATCTCAGTCTGTAGCCCATTACATCTTGGACTCATTATATAACCTAGGGTGACTTGGAGCTTTTTGCCTTGGGATCCCATGTGCCTGGATTTCAGGTATGAGCTACAAAGTTAGAACCTTGAGTTTTATTAAGTCTAGTTAAGATATGAGTCCTAGTTTTAGAAATTTACACCATGTGATAACGTAAGTATTTAATTCCAAACTATACACAATACACTAGAAAACAAGGATGCAGTCAAACTGAATGAGAAAAACATTGTTGCAGTTTAAAATGGGTTCAGAAATCAGAGCCAAGAACCTTGGAGTTTCTTCTCTGTAAAGATGCACCCATTTGAGAAAGTAGGCCTGGGAAAAAAGAAAATCTATTATAGCTATGGATTAGCTTACCGTATGTTTAAAATAAAACAAAACCAAAAAACAAACAAGCAAAAAGACTCTGTGTGTGTGTGTGTGTGTGTGTGTGTGTGTGTGTGTGTGTGTGTGTGTGTGTGTGTGTTCTACAGCTGTGTTTTGGCAATGCTTGCAACTCTGAATATTCGGAAGTTTCACAATTTTCATTTTATTTGAAACATATTCAAGAATTTCCATTGTGTAGATTTTTAGTGACAATAGTTAACTATGTACGGTGAATAATTTCACCCACTGGGAAATCACACTGTGTTTTCCCTTGGAGGGACTAGATTATTAGAAAGTATTACAAAAATAACTTTTGTTGATAGAGAAGCAAGCCTTGTTTAGTTTCTTTAATGAATCTCATGAAATAATTAGTACATTTAAAAGTATAAGCAATGACACATATTCTAAGTGCTATTAAATAAAACAAAAAGGCAAATATATCCCTACTGTAATGTTTCTTTAAAAGTACAGTTCTTTCAGGTAGCATTGTTATTAATATTTATTTGTAAACATGCTCTTTATATTTCAAGGGCTAAGAAATTAGCAATAGATATTAATCTCCAGCTTCACATTTTTTCCATTTTATTTTTGTCAGATAAAATAACAGATTTCCTAGGTTGTCAAATGACTTCCTTAGGTCACTACATTGCTTTAAGAAAGTACTCCAATTTATGGAGACGATTGCCCTGTCATACAGCTTGTATTATAGGTTACTGATAGTTTATTCATAAAAATGTTTAGTGTCACAACTTTTCAAAAATAAAGGAAAGATAAAAGATGTGATTTTTTAAAATATATTAGATCACAGAACATATATATTATTTGGATCTATTATACCTCTATTATATATAATATTTTCTTGCAAAATAAAATCTTGTAAATTGTGATGAGATTCTCAGGTTTGACTTAATTACCAGTACTCTGAGGTAATTCATAATTTACAATAATTATGTTTTTATTTTTTTCCCCTCTCAGTAGGTGGCTCTGGAAAGAGAAAATAGAAACTATTTCAGTAAAGTGAACATTCCTATGCATTATGCAATATCTTTGAATCTCTAAATTATTTTATTTACTAATTTATTGTTTTTAGTAAGGTCACCAGTAGGAGATTTTTGCCAGCATATATAACATGTGATCTTTGAGAATAACTTCATTACAAAAAAATATAAATACTGTTCAAATGTAAGAAGCCATGACACTCGATTGAGGTCTATGAATTTCAAGATGGATTCATTACGTTTGAAGTGACATAGCCAATGTTAAAAAATTATCTTAATGATAGTCTAGCATTGTACATTTTTTGTACTTCTTGAAATGTTTCCAAGTACAATAGTTAATTTTAGGCACAGATTTGAATAGTAACATTTGTCAGGTAGCATGTGATGGGTGTTTTTGAACAAATACCAAAAATATTATTTACCACCACTCTGAACAAAATCTAAACTGTGTAAGACAGTGTAATGCATTTATAGTAGTTTTGGTATTGAATGGTAGACATATTTCCCAATTGATGTTTTAGGTAGCAATTTAAAATTTACTGAAATTTCTCATTGTTGCATTGAAGTATTTAGTTTGTCAATGGAAAAGACAGATTTATACTCATCCCAATTGATTTTTTAGCTTTGTTTTTGTTTGGTTGTTTTGCTTTCTTTTCTTTTTCTTTCTTTTTTTCTTTTCCTTTTTTTCATATAGGGACTTTCCGTCTATTACATATCAGTCTGAAGCTTACTGCATAGACAACATTGGTCTTAAACTAGTAATCTACATTCTGCCATCTTAAATGTCTAACTTCCAGATGGTACTGTACCATCCCCATCACTCAGCTCAAACTTAATCACCTGTCTCTGTACTTACGACCTGCAAATATATTGGTGTAAAATTTAAATGTACAGTAAAAATTACTATTCTTTCAATGTATAGAACTTATGTTTTGCTTATTTACAGGAAATTAAATATTTTCCTTATTCTAAAGGTGTTTGTTCTCTTGCTAAAAATGTCTAACACGTTAGGCTTTTAATAGATGAAATTAAAAGAGTTGCAAACTTTTGTTCAGCAGGCACACCTTCAAAGGTCACGCTTTTTTAAAAATACAAATTCACAACTTTTGGTTAAATGTAAAATCAAACACTCTCAGTTATATTTTTTCTATTTTTTTCTTTTTTCTCTTTTTTGAGCTTCAGATAAATTTTAATCTCAGACATACTTGAATTTGAATCACAAATTTTTATTCATATGCTCTGTGACTTCTAACAGATATTTTTTCCTACTTTTTTTTGCTTGATTGACAGTTTATTTTACAGCTGCAGACATGTAGCTCAGTTTTAAATTGTTGGTTTACAATGAGCTCAGTTCTGGTTTGTGTCCTGAGTTGTGGACTAAGTGGTTGGGGCAGGAGAAAATGAAAAGCAAATTTATCTAAAATGTAGAAGGTTTTCATAATCAACATATAGAATATTAACATGAATATTCATTGGTTTCTAGAAACTTCTCTTTACTGTCCTCTTCTCTCCTTCCTCAAATTCCATTTATTTTACCAGAGTCATATATATATTTTAAAGACTCTTAAGAAATAATTTAAATGTCATTAATTTGCTATTCTCAGAAATCTTTTATTTTTGTATTGAAGTAGTAGAGTGCTTACTAAGCACAGAAATTTTTGGATAGTTTTATTTTGATATAAAAATGACATAAATGTTTTTTAAATTTATTAAAGACAAAATGCTTTCTATGTGGTGAAAAAGATCAATGGAGGAATTTTTTTCAGAAGCTACCGAAGATAAACAGTTAATGTTAAAAATATTATGTGACTGAAAGAAATTAATAATTATCAGTATCATTTTCTTAATCACTTGATATGACAGTTCTCAAAAAACATCACAAAAACTGAAAATTAATTATTTGATTCTATTTTCATTTAACAAACATTTTCCAAATTTATTAAAATATTAATCTTCTGGAATTTAATATTATATGTTTACATATTTTACTTGTTTCAAATTAATCAAAAGCTTCCTTTTTAAATTTGGATTTTATGTCCTTATATATGAATCTCAAGTGAGTATGAGTTTCTAATTATCTTCATTTTATAAGCATATAAGCTGAGACTTAATAAAGAATATGCCATAAATCCATTTTTACTATCTAACCTCAGTTGTAGCCAGAATAAAAATGTAATTATTTTTGATAATATAAAATATATAATTTAATTGCATTTTTGACTATTCACAAGAGCATTGTATTTTTATTTATTTTTCTTGATAGACATGCATTTTTTTCTAATAATTGTCAGCTGCAATAATATATTGAAGCTGTAGAATCCCATGCCTTGAGGAAAAACAATCACAGTGCTACAATTATATGAATATTCCCTTTTCTTCTGGATACCTTAGTTGTAGGAGAAATATTCTACCTGTAAAGTTTCCTGTCATTTAAATTTTTAGTTACGTTATAGACAATGTGAACATACATATTTTAAAGATTTGGTTAAAACTTAGATTTCTCCATTCTTTTTTCTATTTTGTTGTAACAAACTGCAGCAAAACATTATCTTAATATTTATTGATCTTAATCAGTTTAAGATAGTGAAAATCACAACTACCTTGTGATCTTTTTCATCAGAGATTAAAGCATTTTTATTTCATTTGTAATAAGAGCTTGGTCTGCTTGAGCTATGAGTATTCAACCATGTTTATTTCTAACATTTTCTCTTAGGAAATTTTAGATTAAAATAATAGTTTTCAACTCAAATTCTTGTTCAGAAATCCTGATACATTACAACACTGCAATAAATACAGAAGGGACAAAATGTCTCATAACATTACATACCTAAGTAAGTAATTTTTTTGTGAGTCACAGTAGACGAATGAAGCTTATTTGCAATTCATGTGCATAGTACCATATCTAGTTAAATCATTTATTATTTTAAAGCTTTTTTAAGTAATTAATTTTTTTTCATGTGCATTGCTGAAGTGGCATTACAGACAGCTCTGAGCTGCCATGTGGGTGCTAGAGATTGAACTGGGGCCCTTGGGAAGAATAGCCAGTGCTCTTAACCATTAAGCCATCCCTTCAGCCCTGAAACAAGTATTTTAAATGCTTTTTTTCCAAGTTAACTGGTAGTTTTGTTTTTATATATAAATTAGCCTGATTGACCAAGTATCAGTTTATATTTGTACTTAAGTCAAGCAAAATGCATCAAATCATAGTTTTTTTAATTATATCTTTAAGATATATTATCTAGGTAGAAAAATAGTGAGACATACATATTTATCAATAAGTTAAAAGTTAAATATCTTTGGTTTGCTTCACTTACTTTTTTTACAGTTTCTTCATTTATTGAAAATTGATTATTTTCTCATCCAGTGATAACAATTTTCACTCCTATTTCTCCCAATTCCTCCTCCTCTCCCTCTCCTCCGGATCTACTCCCTCTTTGCCTCTTACTAGAAAAAAAAAAAAAAAAAAAAAACAGGCTTCTAAGAGATAGGTTTGTTCCATCTTAAATAATTAACTTTATGGGGCAATAAAAATTTAAAATGAATGTTGAACACAGTTGCTTCAGATTGATAAGTACAAACAAGGGAAATCAGCACTGTGAAACTTTGCTTAAGTAGAATCTCACTCTGGAGGTAAGCATTATAATTTATTTCTTGTACTAATCCTTTAAAATCTTGAAAGCAAAATCTTCAGATTACTTTTTAAATTTTATGATGCATAATGACCTTAAAATTAATTCTAGGAAAGTATCTAAACTTTTTGGTTTTTTCATAAATATTCAATGTTATTTTGTAACTATTTTTTCTAATATATACTATATATTAACTTATATTGAAACATAAAGTGTATGCATTAGGAGCATACTATGATTCCCAATTTGTTATAATTGTGTCATAAGAGATCTCTAATGGTTAGATTATCAAAACTTCCTCGTGTGGCTTGGAAAACTGCTCAGTTGTTAAGAGCATTTGCTGCTCTTACAGAGAACAACTATTTGATAATCAGCATAGACATTGGGTGACCCCTAGCAACCTGTTACTTTAGCTCAGATGATCTAATGTCGTCTTATGGCACTTACACCCCACATTCAGAACACACACACAGAGAGAGACGGGGGGGGGGACAGAATCAAGAAAAAAACAAGTTTAAGATTGTGATTAGTTATTTTTTATTTGTTATGCAACTTTTTAATTATTTGAAATAATTCTCAAACAATGGGCACTTAAAATTAAATATTTATCACAATATTTCAACACATTTTATAGATATAAAGAAAATTCATCATTTGCTAAGTATAAATCATATTTTCTGACATTCAAAAATTGTTATTTGTATTATTAAGTAATAATTTAATAATAGGTCATAAATATATGTTGCATTGTTAAATAACAATCATTCCCTTTGAACTTTGCTGTGATTTTAAGAATGTGAAACAGATTTGATAAATCAGGTGACTGTCCTGAGAAGGAAACACCTCAAATTTTGGAGTATGTGGTGAATGTGTTTTGAAAATGTTTTCTAAACATTCACATGTGAAAGGATCTTTTCTGATTTTCATATAGTTTACTATTAATTTCTCAGCAACTACATATAGTTTTATAGGTGAAATTGAAAATTACATTAGTTAGTAATGTAATATCTAAGAAACTGTAGATATAAACACAAAAAATATTGAGAATTCAAAAGTACAAGTTTTCAATTTTTTTATACTCTACCATTTGTTTCGTTTTTTTCTCATTTGCTTTGGAAATACACACACACACACACACACACACACACACACACACATACATTTCTATACATGACTTTGATAAACTGAATATGATAGTATATAGATATTGGATAACACTTTAAAAATAAGTGATATATGATAGAGGATTTATTAAAACTAAATGAGTATACATTGTGGGATAGAGTGATAGCTCAGTTGTTAAGAGCTTGGACTGGTCTTCCAGATAACTCTCTAGTTCCCAACAGCTATGTCTGGAAGCTCACAACTACCAGCAATTCCAACAGCAAGGCATCCAGTGCCTCTGGCCTCCAAGGGCACATAACAACACATAGAAACACACACAGATGCATAATTAAAAAGAAAACAAATTGGGCCAGTCATGTGATGTTCTGTTGAAAAGTAAGATGACTATGGTTATCAAGGCTATGTGGGAATTGCAAAGTTACAAGAGTTTGTGTTGGTATTCTCACTAAAATAAAATAATAAACATTTTAGGTGACACAAAAAAGAAAGCGAATATAAACAAATGAGTATGTAATGTAAGGTTTATGATCACCTCCCCATTTTTTATCTGCTATGACGCACTAATCACTTTCTGTTTAAAACTAAGATCTAGTTAATATCATTCATTAGAGAAAAAGACAAACCCAGGTGAAATTGTAGGTTCCAAGTAAGTGAAATAACCAACTATCATTTTCTAAGATGGTTGTTGTCCATCTCCTGTTTGGACAAGAGAATAGGGTGAATCACATTAAGTTATTAAAATGAAATTCAATTATAATTAAACTTTCATCAGTGAAAGTCACAATTAAATTTCACTTTGAGTTTCATAAATATAATATTTTCTACAGAAATGTGTCATAGAATAGACCTTATGAGATAGCAATGGATGCAGAAAATACAAATTTAAATTAAAAATATTTTGATATATAAATCTAAATGTGGACAGATATTGTTATAATACATATCATTATATCAATAATTTCTGTAGAAGTATTCTTTATTTTTTAGTTGAATTCACTCTTGTCCATTTAAAATCTAGGTTTAAAGAATGTATTAAAAGTAGAATTAATTAAAATACAGGGCTCCATCTAATGAATAAGGAAGCTTAAGAAGCAACATAAGCAAAGGTGTTTAGAGGAGGCAAATGCATGTGTAATCAAAATATGTTACATAACTTTATGACAATAAAACAATAAAATTCTAAATGATTTGCAAATATATTTTCACATTAATCATGGGCTTCCTAGAAATGATGATTTCTAGAGAAACCATAACTTTTTGGAATTCAGAAAGTGATACTTTGTCCTTCACAGACTTCTGCGATAAAAAGGGAATGATGCAGAAAATTATACTCATGAAACTGCTCACCCTACATGCATACTTAGAAAAGACGGAGAAACATGTCTATTTAAATAGTTTTTGGCAGTCCATTCCCTACCACTGTGGAAGGCAGCCAAATTCAATCTAGGAAAATTTTTTCATATAGATACTAGGCCAAGTTTTCTCCTGGCTTGTGTTTGCCACCTTTCTTTTAATTAGGTTTGTTGTATGTAGCTTAGACTCACATTTTTTATTCCTTTTTATTTTACAATTGTTATTACTACCATTTCTATTTGGACTGTCTGTTTAATAACTCTTGTATAAATATTTTTTCTTTGCTTGTGTAAACATCTGACTTCTCACCTACACCAATATTACAACATCAAAAAAGCTCATAAGTTTAGACAATTTTCCCATGTTTACCAATGTATATCAGCATGAAAAACATTCATACACACTTAGTTGGTATAGTCATCAGAAATTGGAGTAAATCTTTCTTAATTTAAATAATTATTTAGGTAGGAAATTGAATATTGACAAATCTTGATCAAATATAGAGAACATATTAAGTTGAAACATATAAAATCATTTTCATATTTAAAAAATCTGTTGTTTTACATGATTCCACCTACTAATTAAAGTTGTATCACAGTAGACTTACTGAAAATTAGAAACTCCTATTTTCTTATTGGCATGTAAATTATGGAAAATTATCAAAGTAGATACTTCTACATTTCCACACATACGCAGGTGTTCAAGGTCATTACATATAATATTAGTGCCAGAAAAGTCTTTATGAAAAATGCATATTCATAGAGAAAATAAGACTTATAAAATTGACAATTCTGATCTAATTTTAACAGAAGTATCCTCAAATAAAATCTTTAATGAAAATGATCCAGTTATGCTTCATTAATTTTAACGAAGATTCTATTAAAATGAACTCATGTGTTAAAATGTATCATATTATTTGATCATAAATTTCTGAAAGATAAATGTGTATTTCATAAATATTATGTTTTAATAGCTTTGAGAATTTCAGAAATTGTCTGTAATCACTCTACCAGGAATTTAAATAATTTTGAGTAGAAAATATTGACTATCTTCATTATTTTCTATTTCACATAGATAACAGGATTATTCATAATGGGCATCATTCACAGAGCAATAAAAATAAATTCCACTTTTTGGATTGGAGACATCATTGGCAATAATATTATGTAAAATTAATTAGTATAGTATTTTCACAGTTTAAGAAATGTCAATGTAAGTCTGGTAGTATGTTTGTACAAGCCCTTTTAATCCCTGCTCTAGGCAAGAAATGGCAGATGGATCTTTATGTTTTTGAGGACACAATAGACTATAGAGTGCCTTACATGTCAGCAAGATACCACATGGTGAGACCTTATCTCAGTAAAGAAAAGAAATAAAAGGAAGGAAAGAAAACCAATGTGATGTGTTTTCTCATTTAGCAAAATGTGAATCTTTTTAAGCATTTAGCGAGTTCAAAAATTTTACTTTTAAATAAAAGTTCTAAATTTGTATTAAAAATAAGAAATATGGCATAAATTTATCATTTTAACTTTCATTATCATTTAAAAATTATAACTTTATATTTGTAGAAACTAGAACTTTATATTTTTATCAGAATGCCATTAAACATGAAAAATAGGTATGATTTACAAGGTTATTGATATAAGAAAATTATTATGATCTTAAAGTTAATTGCTTTATTAGTGTAAAATATTTATAAACCTTTGCATTATTTATACGGTATTTGGTAAAGTCATATATTCATTGCCTCATCTGAGGAAATCCTATTTTAAAATATGAGTTACCTCACCAGTGTCAAACGTCCTCATTAAACATGCTCACCATTTTAGAATTCCTTATAAGGTATATTATCAAACAATATATTGAAAAATTAAAGTTCAAACATTTTATATTTGTACCATCAAATATTTAAATAACTTAAGTATCTTGGTTACTTTTCTATTGTTGAAGAGACAGCATGATCTAGTAAACTTCCCAGGAAAGTATTTAAATAGGGAGGGGATGGTTCATAGTTTAGAGTGTTAAGTCCGTGACAATAATAGTGAGGAGCATGGAAGCAGGGAGTCAGACATGGAGGTGGAGCAGTACCTGAGAGCTTATATTTTATGCATAAGATGGAATCAAAGAGCAAGAGACTAGGTCTGGTGTAGTCCTTCCCAGTGACACCAACAAGGCCATGCCTATTAATACTTCCAGTCTACCAACTTGGAGCCAAACATTCAAATAGATGAGCCCAGAAGTTGGGGAGCATTCTAATTAATAGCATCACATAAACGTATAAAAGTTGAAGAAGTTTCATATAATTGTAATAAAATGCATATTATAAAATGTTATGATAACAGGCACTCTGCTCAGAATGATTATTTTCCTTGAGGAACACTGTTAAGCATTAGAAGGAAATTCAGTAATTATGTATTCCTTTCTTAGTGCATGCTTCAATTTTTTAAGTGTGAACAAATTAAAAACTAATAACTGTTATATAGAGTAAAATACTTCTGAGAAATATTGAATTTCTACTTATGGTAACTATTAAATAAAAATGAATATTAAAATCAAATATTGTCATTGCTATAAGGGATTCTACTTTCACTTTATGACATTAAAATATAAATACATATAACATTCTAAATAAGTCTTTTTTTGCAAATATAGAACAAAAATAGACTTAATTTTTCTGCTGGAAATGACTACTAATTCTAGGTGTTATGCTTCAAATTGTAACTTCTAAAGAGAAAGGAACATATGTAAAATTTGTATTGTTGAAACTCAGAATCCTTTTTCTTTTCAATATAATATCCTCATTAAAATTTATGGAAACCATTACACTAACCTTTAATGATGTATATGTGTAATGCCTCATGAAAATGTCTGTAATATATATTTTAAACCAGTATTTGTAGTAACTCATCAACAAAATTTTGAATATTTTGAAATTTTCAATTTAGATAAGTAATGTTATATTAAACTTCAGTATTATTCATTGAGTATATGTATTTAGATCAATTTCACACTAAAGTAAATGCTCAATACAAGTAAGATATAGGATAGAATAACCTCCTTCTCCCAATAAGCAAATGAGACATGAGACTTGTTGATAGGAAAATGACATTAGATAAGTGTGGTTCTTAGCATATTTTCTTCAACAATTTAGAATATTTTAAGAGTGTACAGTATGGGAATTAGAAAGATTATAAAGTGACAGGGAAAAAAGAAAGGGTGTTGTTTAAATTTTATTTAAATTTATTATATTTGTAAAGACAGGTAATTGTGTATTTTGATTTACTTATGAATGTTCTAAGGAGATACTAATTTTTGGAAATTACTCGCTTTTTCCTATTTAATACAGTCAGATATAAAAATTGTTAGGTGAATAATGAGTATGAAAAAGAAAGAACTACTTGTGATGCTGAGAAAATTCACTGAATGGATTTTGTTTCCATTTGTCTTTCTTTCTTTGGAGAATTGGCCTTTGGTGTTTCTCAGCATTCCTGGCTGTGATAATTCTCTCAGGTAGCTCCAAATTTTTAAATGGAGATGTGCTATAATCTCTACAGTACACTTGTTTAAAGATTGTTGTTTGAGGAAATCTAAAACCACAAATAAAACTTTCCTCAAGATAAGTAAGAGGGAGTATAAATTTCAGTTACTTCACTTCTGAGTATTTTCTTTTATAATGTTGTAACTAATAAGTCATCAGGGGTTATGTGAATTTTAATCTCCCTGGAAATGAATTACCATTTTGTATATGAGATACAATTTCAGTTTACACTTAGTCTAATTTTGTCCAGAGAAAATTGGCAATGCAGAATTTTCTACTTATTGAGCCCAACAACATTAATAAGAACAAATTATTCAGTAGTTTATTTCTTTATGCCTTTTGCAATTTTTAAAACTGTACCCTATCATTTGGACTTGATAGGCAAATTCTCTATGTCTTAGCTATGTGGCCTGCCAAAAACTCTTTTCCTTGTGACACACATCAGACTTTATGTAGTATATAGTTGTACTTAAGAGGTTGCATTTATTCTGTCATACCACAATATGCAAACATGTGTAGAGAAATGATATTATACTCATATGATTTGCAAAGTGTGAATAAAGAGGAAAACTTTTATTATCTATAATAAACCTAAGAATTTAAAGAATCAGAGAGAGGTAATGATATATGTTCTCTTAATTGAACAATGTTCAAATAGTTCAAACAGTTTAATTTTAGGAATCTCTGTAATCTTTATCCATGGAAGGACAATCACAAACCAAAGTTCATGGTGACCAGATTTGACAACTTAATTCCAGATGTTTGAATATACTGCTGGAGATGTTTTTCTTGTTGAAAAGAGTTATGTCTCTTTTAGATGATATGTTACTTTATTTGTTCCTCAATTACTTTTATCTGATTTTCTTCATCTACTGGTGAAATCTTAGTTCTTCTCATTGTCAGGTTTATTTTATTTCTCTTAATCTGAAACCACTAGAAGTATTTTTTACACTTGTAAATCAGTATTAATATCTTTTATTTTTTAAGATTTATCATGGGTTTTATACAAGTATTCTTAATAAATTCTCAGAATCTTGTGAACAGAATAATAGAATTTTATTAGCTGAACTAATTAAAATGGAACTCAAACAGCAGAAAGTAATTTATAAATCTAGTTTAAACTTTCAAACATAATTTAGCATTATCAAAGTCTAAATTTTTTCATACTCATGAAAATTACATGATCTTTTGAGATTTTATGCATAATACATATTTTTATTATTATCTCAACATTTTTGTAGGTAATTTGTTGTAATAATTCTATACGTGATGTTCAAGACTTCATCTAACACACAAGATTTCAAACGTAACTATGCTTAAGCAAGTAATTTTGTTTCAGATTACAATTACACAAATTTACAAATTAGACATTCAATTAACATTGTTAAAATATAAGAAGCCAAAACATTAATGGTTAGATTTATTACATGATTTATCCAGAAATAATTTTACCTTGAGAGATCAACTGTAGTCAATAGTATTTTGGTTGCTATTTAGACCAAGTATTCTACAACTTTATGTTGAATTTTACGGAAACTATCACTAAAGTCACATATTTAGGACTTTGGAAATAGCTCAGTGGGTAAAGTATCTGCTGCAAAAGTACAAAGACATGGGTTCAGATTTCCAGCACCCACATGTACAGCACCCACTGTAGTCCAGAACTACATTATGTATCTATAACCTCAGAACTGTGGGAGCAGAAGCAGGTGGCAGTGGCGGACTGAGCTGCCAGTGTAGCTAGTAAAAATGGTGAGTTCTGGGCTCAAAGACAGACATTGTCTCAAGAAATAAAAAAGTGTATAGCAATAAAAGACATGAACATTGACCTCTGGCCTCCACATGTTCATGCTTAGAGGAACACATGTACACATATTCTACACACAGGCTTACACATAAAAATACAATGGTAAAAATATCTTTTGTCTCTCTCTGCTTCTCTCTCTCTTTCTCTCTCTCTCTCTCTCACTCTCTCTCACTCTCTTTCTCTCTCTCTCTCTCCCTCTCTCTCTCTTTCTCTGAGTGGTAAGGAAACAAAGAATCAGAAATGCATCATTTAAATTAATCTACCAACAAACATTTGTTTGAATTTCCAAATTCATAGAGAAAATTTTATAGGCAAAAATTTCTAAAACATAAGAATTTATCAGTAAAATGTACCCACAAACTGCCACAAACTTTTCTTCAATTCATCATTCTAAAAAGAAAACATGTCTATAAAATTGTAGTGTCCAAGTTATAAAGTGCCATTCATGACTAATTCAAAGAATATTAAATTTAAAAATCTGAAAAACTTTCATTTTGAAAATTTATTACATGCATTAATGAAATCATGCATCAATGTTACTCATACATCTGAAATTCATAAATGCCTCCAAATTAATATTATGAAACTTATTAATTCTTTCAAACTAGATGTGAATTTTATCAGAAAACCTTATCCCATTATAGAACTGACTTTATTTAAAACATACAAAGAATCGGAGTTCAGTACCCAGCACCCATGTCAGGTGGCTCATAATTATCGACAACTCCTGTTGAGGATATAACATCCTATTTTCATCTTTTGTACTCTGCATACATGCAGGGCACAGACATGCATAAAGATAAAGCATCCATATACAAAAATTTTAAAATCATATTGGGCAACACTCAACCACCAGTAACTTCAGCTCCAGAAGATCTGAGGTCTTCTTCTGGCCTCTATGGGCATACCCACAGTTGGTATACACACAGTCACACTTGAACATAAAATATAACAATTTTAAAACAAAATAACAAATACCAGTTACAATTTTCCACATTGAATATATGTGCAAATTGACTAGCGTTTGTATTAAATGTTGAATCTTTGGTGAAATTCTTATTTTTTAATCTAGGAAATGTGATTATGCTATACTGTAATACTCTACACATATGTGCTATTTTAATTGTTGCTTGCTTTTAGATTAGTAAAAAGCACAGTGAGGGTTTCATTTATGCCATTCTCTTAGGGCATGAACAAAAAAATCTCTCCCACTTGCTACTTTCCAATAATAATAATAATAATAATAATAATAATAATAATAATAATAATCCTTTTGAAGGAATTAATATCTATGTATAATTTGCTTGGTTTTTTTTTAGCTACATGTATCAAAACAATCCTAGTCTTTAGTGTTAATAGAGGACAAGATAGAAGGTTACATAGATGATTAATACATGCTATAGTAGAGGTAAGCTTAATCATATATGATATCAATAGTATTTATATTTATAACAAAACTAAAATTACTATGTAACCAATGAGAAAACTTTAATTGTAATTAATTTGATAACAAACAATTTTGCATTCAAATAACCTTCATAAAAATCTCAGTTTTAAATATTCTCTTACTTAGTTTTGTGTCTGTCTGTCTGTCTGCCTGCCTGTCTATCTTCATACCTATCTAGGGAAGACAAGTGGCTGAGCATACCTGTGTATGTCAGCAGACAAGAAGTAGTAGTTGGCTCTTTCCTTATACCATGTGGGTCTTCTGAATGAAACTCAAGTCATCGTACTTGATGCCATGTGTCACTACTGCCTGAGCTATACTTCTAGTCCTACAAAACAGATTTTTAAGAAAACAAAGCATATAAAATAAATTACAGAAAGTCTAATTTTCTAAATAAACATATTTTGTAAACATTTTACATGTATGTAATTTTCTCCCAAAGACAAGTTATATTATTATGAATCTTTCTACCTAAGATAGTGAGGATTTTTAGTATTTAAGGGAAGCCCATGGCAGCATTCAAAACAATGCTCATATATCCTGCTTCTGTTTCTAAGATCTAAAATTGGGCAAAAATATTTAGCTTATTGTTTTATGTTTTAGCAAGTAAAGTAAATTAGATTTTCCTACAGTAAAACATATTTCTTCATCATGGGATATTTACTTCTACAATTTTGTTTTCTGTGTCCATAGAGTCTGTCGTATAGCTCTTGACTTACCATGGGAAAATCCTTTTGTATGTGAAGAAGTTTTCACAGATTTGATGCAAAAAATATCTTGCCTTAGCTGCTCTCAATATTATAATCTTGTGAAGATACAGAGAGGCTTCTGTGAGATGACTTTTTCCACTCTCCTTAAATATAAACAAATGTCCTTCTCAGGTAGTATGTATTGGTATCAAAAGACATTATATTTAAGAGAAATTTTGTGAGTAAGTAAACTTGAAATCTGATATATAGATAATTGATAATTCTCAGTGACATAATATGTGACTGGTATTTAAGGAAGTTTTAACATTCTTTTTGTAGAGTTAGAAATGTATTGTTAGCCCATGGGGTTGGCATTGAATGATGTCCATATATGTAGTACCTTTGATTTATGATTTCTACTATTTTTAAAACCTAGTACAATGATCAAAATCTGAGCTTTTCATGAATAGCACTTTTATAATGATCCAAGAGACAAAGTCACAGTAGTAAAATTGACATTTTTATTTATTTATTTTTAGCAGACAAAAGAAATAACAGAAAATTCTCTTTAGTCTAAATTCATAGAAGTCTGTATCCCAATATTTCAGAACTGTAGTTGATTTGATTTGCCGCTAACAGAACATTGTCCATAAGATAATACATAATCAATGCATTTCTGAAACTAAAGGGAATTTAGAGGTCTCAAAAGTAAAATTACCTCTCTACTGCAGATCTCCAATTTTTAAAGCCTTAATTTCAAGTGTATACCTTGTTTTAAGATTGAGTTCCATTCAGTCTAGCAGTGGTGATGTAAGCTTTAATCCTAGCACTTGGTAGTCAGTTGCAGGAGGATGTCTGAGTTCAAGGACAGTCAGAGTTACACAGAGAAACCTTGTCTTGAAAAAAAAAAAAAAGAAAGAAATTCTCAATTTTATCTGGAAAGGCAAAAAAAAAAAAAAAAAAAAAAAAAACAGAATAGCGAAAACAAATTTTTTCTGAGGGGGATGGATACAATTATTAACAATAAAAGAATGACTGGTGGAATCACCATCCCTGACCTCAAGCTTTACTATAGAGCAATAGTGATAAAAACTGCATCGCTTTGGTGCAGAGACAGACATGTTGATCAATGGAATAGAATTGAAGACCCAGAAATAAAACCACACACTTATGGATACTTTTACTTTGACAAAGAAGCCAAAAATATACAATGAAAAAAGAAAGCATCTTTAATAAATGGTGCTGGTCGAACTGTCTGTTTGTATGTAGAAAAATGAAAATAGACCCATATTTGCTACCTTGAACACAGCTCAAGTCCAAGTGAATCAAGAACCTCAACATAAAACCAGATACACTGAATCGAATATGAGAGAAAGTGGGAAAGAGTCTTGAACTCATTGGCACAGGGGGAAATTTCCTAAACAGAACTCCAATGGCTCATGCTCTATGATAAAGAATTGCTAAATGGGACCTCCTGAAACTGGATAGCTTCTGTAAGGCAAAGTACATAATCAATAAGAGAAATTGGCAACCTATAGATTGGGAAAAAATCTCCACTAACACCACAACACATAGAGGGCTAATATCCAAAATATATAATGCATACAATAAGCAAACCACCAAAAAACAAAATAACCCAATCAAAATATAGGATATAGAACTAAACTGAGAATTCACAACAGAGGAATCTCAAATGGCTGAGAAGCACCTAAAGAAATGTTCAAAGTCTTTAGTGATCAGACATGCAAATCAAAACAACCCTGAGATTCCACCTCACATCAATCGCAATGGCTCAGATCAAAACCTCAGGTGACAACACGTGTTGGTGAGGATGTGGAGAAAAAGGAACACTCCTCCATTGCTGGTGGGATTGCAAACTGGTACAACCACTCTGGAAATCAATCTGGAGGTTCCTCAGAAAATTGGAAATAGATCTATCTGAAGACCCAGTAATACCCCTCTTGGGAATACCAAGAATATACCCAAAAGATGCCCCACCATGCCACAGGGGCACATGTTCCACTATGTTCATAGTGGCCTTATTTGTGATAGCCAGAAGCTGGAAACAACCACGATGTCCCAAGACAGAAGAATGGATACAGAAAATGTGATTCGTTTACACAATGGAATACTACTCAGCTATTGAAAATAGGACATGCTGAGTTTTTCAGGCAAATGGATGGAACCAAAAAACATCATCCTGAGTGAGGCAACTCAGACCCTCATGGTATGAACTCACTAATAAGTGGATATTTGCCAAAATATAAGTACAGAATACCCAAGATACAGTCCACAGAACTCAAAAAGGCTAACAAGCTGGAGGGCCCAAATGATGGTGCCTCAGTCCCACTTGGAAGGGAGAAGAAAGCAATCACAAGTGGGGAGGGAGTAAGGGACCTAGGAGGGAAAGTGGATGGGTGGTGGTGGGGGTAGATCGGAACCTGATTGGATATTAGTTGAAGGAAAAGGACTGAAGTCCTGATGGCCAGCAGAAAGAATGGAAACAGGCAACCCGGGGAGGTAGGAGGTTGGGGGGACCCTCCAGAATGTACCAGAGACCAGGGAGGTGAGAAACTCTCAGGACTAAAAGGTAAGGACCTTAGGCCTGACAGTAGAGAGATGGAATTTATAGAGCCTACCTCCAGCAGGAAGACAGGGCATTAAATCTGGGAGGGGGTTGTCATCCCACAGTCAAAACTCTGACCCATAATTGTTCCTGTCTGAAAGAATTACAGGGATGGAAATGGAGAGGAGCCTGAGGAAAAGAAAGTCCAGCGACAGGCCCCAAATGGGATCCAGCTCGAGGGGCGGTCCCAAGGCCTGACACTATTACTGAGGCTATGGAGCACTCACAAAAAGGGACCTAGTATGACCTCACACCGTAAGATTCAACAAGAAGCTGAAGGCGTCAGATGCAGATATTTGCACCCATCCAGTGGACAGAAGCTGCTGACTCCTGTGGTTGAAATAGGGAAAAGCTAGACAAAGCTGAGCTGGAGGGCGACTCTGTAGGAGGACAAGCAGTACCAATTAACCCAGATACTAGAGATCTCTCAGACACTGGATCACCAACCAGGCAGCATACACCAGCTGATATGATATGAGAACCCCAACACATATACAGCAGAGGACTGCTGGGTCTGTGCTCAATCAGAGAAGATGTACCTAACCCTCAAAAGTCTGGAGGTCCCAGGGAGTTTAGAGGTTTGGTGGGGTAGGGGTGGGACGTGGGAACATCCTCGAGGAGAAAGGAGGTGGGGAGGAGTTATGGGATGTGGAACCATTGGAGGGTGGACGGGGGGGGGGGGAAATTCTGGAGTTTAAAAAATTAAATAAATAAAAAAGGTAGAAAACAAAAATAACAACAGAACCATAAAACCAAACAACAACCAATCAGACAAAAAGCAAAAACAAAACAAAGCTGGAAGAAAGACAGACATAAAGAAGGAAAGAGGGAAAGAAAGGAAGGAAGGAAAGAGGGAAAGAAAGGAAGGAAGGAAGGAAGGAAGGAAGGAAGGAAGGAAGGAAGGAAGGAAGGAAGGAAGGAAAGGAAGGAAGGAAGGAAGGAAAGGAAGGAAGGAAGGAAGGAAGGAAGGAAGGAAGGAAGGAAGGAAGGAAGGAAGGAAGGAAGGAAGGAAGGAAGGAAGGAGGAAAAAGATTCAATTACATAATCTGGAGGCAAGAAACTTTTTCTTCCCTCCTTATTTTTGCATCCACCACGTATCTGTTTGCAGAGCATTATTTGGACTGCACCAAAGTCGGTTTTAATTGAGATATATTGCACGATGAGTTTTCTATACATGGCATATATAAGTCTCCTTTGTTCTCTGTATTGCCAGGATAATTTTATCTGAACTCCTACTTTGCAGGTTTACAGTATAGATATTTTGTTTCGCTTAAAATATTTGATTCAAAATTGAAATGTAGATAATGAGTGTGGGTAAGAGGATATTTACGCATTGACTTATCTTGTATGGGAGATGTCATACAGCAACAACAAATCACACAAATTAGAGTAGATTTTTCTCTGGACCTAGACAAGTAAATATGTCATCATTTCTAAAGAATTTAAGCAAAGACAGTATTATCCTCTCATTGAAGATTAAACACTGAAGGTGAGAAGATCCTTCTGTGTCATGCAGGGATCTTATTATGCTAATTAACTTTACTGATAATTTCAAGAAATGACTGCTCTTCAAACAAATGCTTTGTCGATTATGAGCACCTTCATTAGAAGCACTGCTTTTCCTTGCTTTTTTACAGTTCCAATGCCTAGCATATTGAATGCATTCAATGCATGCATACAAATGTGAGTAGCCAAATAAGTATTAGGACAGGATTATGCTCATAATGTATGAGTTGAATAAATGGGTAATAAATAATAAGTAATTTATGCCCAATGTAAATATAATTAAATAGAACATGTTTGGTATTCTAGTTTTACTTTGATTTAGCATAAGCACCATGTTCTGAAAAAGGATTTCAACGTTTAGCTTAGGTTGATTTGAAATTCACAATCGTTTCATCTCAGCCTCATTGGTACTGGAATCACAGGCATGAGGCAATATGTCTTGGTGGTACACTATTCAATTACATACCAGTTGGAGATTATTTCCAGTATCAAAAGATGTTATAATTCATTTCAAAATTATCTATATTTTTAGACATAGTGATTAATGGGTCCTCCAGTGTACTCTCTCAAATGTGTCAAACTACATCTAAAGTAGTAGCATTACATATTTTTAAAAAATAATGCATTTTACTTCTTTTTCACAAATGTCTACTTTTAGTATTTTTCAGCCTTTTCTGGAAGAGTGAAGTGCATGTGTATCCACTTCTTATGGTGATTAGATTATATGAAAACTGCATACTCTTTTATTCCCTCTTACTCTTTCCTAACTTCTTCAAATGACCCCTTCTGTATCTTATGTTCTTCATTACCTCATTGTTATTCATTGCCTGTCAAAATTAGGTGTAATGTAAATTATAATATGAATATAATAAAGAGAACTTGACTATACAATTAGATAGCTTAAAACTTAATCATTGTTAGGCTAGATTATAAATTCTATTTTTGTTTAATACCTGCATAGCACATATATGCGCAATGTTATATATATATATATATATATATATATATATATATATATATATATGGATAGGTGTGTGTGTGTGTGAAGATATTGAATACAAATATGTAGGTTTCATTGATACCTATTTTCTTATTAATGATTTATTAGTAGTGTCATAGATCCAAATTAAATAAAGGTAAGTTTTTATTAAGGAATTTGATTTATTGAATTCACTTCAAACAAATATTGTTTGAAAAAACTTTGAGGGGTAAAGGAGAAACTATAAGGAAGAAAACAAACAATTTCAATGCACATAACACGTAGTAACTATTAATGAGATTTTCTTTTCCAACTAATGTTACTGAAATTCCCTTAATTGCTACAGGACTGCTGGATGCATGTCTCTCATGTAATTATATTTAACATATTCTTTACTGTTATGATTATCCTGCTATTTCTTATGTATTGTTAATCCAGGAAAATCTATTAAGGCAAGTAAGTTGTGAGCTGTACTTAAAGAAATGATGAGTGTGCATCATTGTAACGATGCTGAAAAAGTCATGGCTTGACTGTGTTGGCTAGGCTGAAGAGTACAGATCAGAGACTATAAATTTTAAGAATTTTTGTTTGTTTGTTTCTTTTGTTTTGTTTGGAAGAAGGTAATTAACAACCTTGAAAACTATACAAAATTGTGTGGTTTCCAAATTGTCAGCAAGCCATAAAATTAGTTATCTATCATCAATCATGGTAATTTCATGTATTTTACATATTTTAAGTAATATTATGAAAACAATTGATATTTATTTTCCAATATCAAAGACAAAATCATCTGTGGAAAGTACTTGCTGTATAGATAGTATGTTTGGAATTGTTTTACACTAAAAAATATTTTTTTTCTTATAAAAAAAGAGGTTGAGAAACTGTCCTTATGTCAAATCTGACTCATTTTAACAGTTCCTCTTAAAAAGTAGCAGCTGTAATTAGTGGAAATTTTAAAGGTGTAATGTTGTAGGTGTTAACAGTAACAGGTTTTAATCAACTTTTTTTTTTTAATTTAAAGAGATCAAGTTTAGAAAAGTTGAATTCTTATTTCATCCAGTATAATATTATGATGGCATAGTTCAGAAATTATGTTTCCAAATAGTATTTTAAAAATCCTTGGTTTTTTTTTTTCATGTTTTTAACACAGTACTAGATAACTGAGATTTAAGACACATTAAGTTAATTAAAATAATATTTTATTCCTTCAAATTTCTTGAAAAATTGAGTATTAATTAAAATTATCCAGTGAGCTTATCCATTTTTACTATTGCATTAAAACAATAAATCACTATTTAGCATTAATTAGCATTTAGAAACAAGTCAAAATAACATTTAAATACCAATGTACATTGAGTAAGTAAGCCCTTTTTGTAATAAGCCTTATTGTAAATAGTCCAACATTTTAAATGAGATTTCCTTACCTAATACAGCAAGAAATATATTTTGTAAATGGAAAATAGTCATTTTTTTAAGCTTATGAGGAAAAACATTTAAAAAGCACAGTTTTCTGGTACTAACAGAGTCACATTTGTTCTAATAAGTCCCCCCTCCCTGCCCGACTGTGTCACTTCATGGTGAATGCCATCAATAGCTCATACATACATAAAAGGGAAAGATAAGAGGCTAGGGTAGGAACTGGCTTACTTTTTAAATAACAACCCATTTTAGGTAGCACAAGAGACCTACCAGTACTTTCTGAGGTAATTTTCAAAGACCCAACACCTTGCTGTGGGGTTTATTTAATATCCCACCAACTCTCACCACCACCTTACTGAAGAACAAGCTTCCTCCTCACAAATCCCAGAAGGAACTTACTCTGGCCTTATCCCACCCACAACAGGTTGTCTAAGTTATTGCCTTGGAACTAATTTGGTGACAGGAGTGGCTCACATTCTTTCTATATCCATAAGCCACATCTTTCTGTTTTTCCAAAGAGAGACTCTGGAGTCAGAGTGTTTGGGCTCTAATCCTGGCTCTTTTGAGGAGAATGAGTTTCAGCATATTATTTGTTGTATTCCAGCTTCAGTGTCTTTCTCTCTTACATGAGAATAAAAAAACTTCCATGAAAGAGATTTTCATTCTAAATTGCATAAAAGTTAAAATAAATCATTTTAGAACTCAACTTAAAATTACTATATAACAAACCTTAACTTAATTTTAACATGCTCTTATGTCAATTAACATCATATGAAATATGCATCCATGTACAAAATATTCTGGCTTTACATATAAAATCATGATGCAAACCATTTAAAGCTGCAGAACTGCTCACAATTAAGATCCATTATGCAAATGATCATAGGTTATTATTAAAGCTATTTCATTTGTACACTGCTAAAATAATTTTAAAGATAAGCACACATCTTTCTTAAGTCTAATGACTAGATGACTTATCCAAAGACATATTTAAATATATAACCAATATAGGCTAAATACAGTGGCTTTACTTCCTCAGTTGGGAGTAGAGACCCCAGGTAGATGTCTCTGAGTTCAAGGCCAGCCTTATCTACATATAGCCATCTCCATGACAACCAGTTCTACAGAGTAGGTACTATCTCAGATAATGCAATGTAAAGCAAAACAAAAAACATCACAAATATAGAGTATATTTATTAGACTGGAGATGTGATTAAGAGCACAGGATGCTCTTCAGTGAATCTGTATTTGATTCTGAGCACACACCTGATGGCTCATAATTCTCTGTAATTCCAGTTAGGGAATCAGATGGCTCTCAAGGTCACCAAGCTCCCATGTGATGCATAGACATATATACAGGCAAACAACCATATACATAAAATAAATACAAATTTAAAAATGCTGTAGTTGAATTTCAGTATATAAATTTGAAGCCAATTATTTGCTCCATAGAAATAGCATTGTTTCTGTAAGTATATGATATATAAATCTTTACTTTTTTGGATTATTAACAATAATTGCATTTATATTCCTGTAAAATTTCTAATTTCTGTTTACATACATTAATTAGTATTAATACATATAGTAACATTATGAAGTAGATACAGTTAGTATTCTATTTTAAACAGAAACACAGAAAATCTTAGTGACTTATGATATTATACAGCTAGTAAGCAGTATATCCTGAATTCAAAACCAACCAACCAACCAACCAACCCACCAATAGTCCATGCTGCAAAATCACAATAAAAATGACAAATTTTATCTTCCCCTTGGGGTAGGGTGGCTATAATTATGTATAATAGAGTTTATGGTCTTCAAGCTTAAGATGGGAAATTAATAAATGTTTTGATTTTAATGCCAGGTACATTTAGCAGCAGCTTTAAATGAATCATCTTGCTACAATTCACGTAAATCCCCAAAGGAATATTTTGTCTGAAGCACTCAGCAATGCTTACTAATATAGCTGCAAAGCTAAATCACTATGGGTTCCTTCAGAATACTCTATAATTATTAAGACAAACTATTTTAAAACTGAATTAGCAAATCAAAGAATATTCATAAAGGCCTTTCAGAAATTAATTCCTTTTTTATTTTTATAGTGGAATTGCATACCAATTGTTTTCATATACTTAATAATACCTGTATAAACAAAATTGATTTTACATTTTATCATTAATGTGGCTTATAAAACAAAAATACAACCATTTTTTTCTATCTTTTTCTTTTTTAGCATAAGGATTCAGTTGCTAGTTTAGAATTTGTATTGCAAAATTGTACCCGATAGGAAATTGAATTTTGACAGGTTGACTTGTTAACATATTTACATATGGCAAAAATTAGTAACTCTAAATTAAAATGAGAACAACACTATACTAGTTAATAAAAAGTGAAAAAAATAATTCTTCATGATTAAATGTGGATATAAACTTACTAACTTATATGAAGTCATAAAATAAATTATAAAATTTACCAGATAAGATGTTTTTAGTTTAAGATATTTTAATAGCAAACTTACAGGAACAGCACAGAAGACAGACAACATTAAAAACATGTATTTGCATGAAGGACAACTCAGTTAGAAAATTATAGCGAATGGATGGAATCTACTGTATGATAAAAATGTTACAAATACCATTTAGTTGCTGTCAATAAGAAATTTATTATTTTTAAAAATACAAATGCTGGCATTGTCCAGAGAATTTTAACAGGTTTATTTATAATTGTTATAAAGTTGAACTGTTGAAAGTGTTCACTGAAACATTTTGCTTACATTAATGCTTTACATCTTGCATTTATATTAAAAGTTCACACACAAATGAACGTGGAGAGACTGCCATTATCTGATCCTATCCCATTTCCACTTGCAATCATATACTTAGGTACCTTTGACCCCATGGAAAAATATCTAACATTCAGAACTACTGATAACAGGAAGAAAAGGAAATAATTTTTTGAGAATGAAATGTTTCTCCTCATAGTGGACTCGTAAGCATGTTTTCCTCCTTTTCAGCATGCTAGCTGGATATCTTTCGGCATATTTGTTACAAATTTTGCATGGATAGTACACAGGTTGGTATCTTCAGAAGGGCAAACCAGATAGGCCTCACTTGCCTCCTGCAAAGCACCAGTAGATGCACTCCTTCTTCCAGTAGGAGTACTCTGGAAGTGCAGATCTGTTTTGAAGTCCTGAACAGTTTCTTGCACAAGATACTGAAAAGGGAGCTTGCAAATCAAAAGTTCAGTGGACTTCTGATAGCAACCAGATAAGATTTTAAATATTACACAATATTATGCTATCACATATTTCTCTGATTTAATCTATATTTATTTATATTTTTCAAATATAAAACATAAGGAATTGGTGATTATTGTGATATATTAAATGAATGAATAATTTTTTAAAATTATTTTTTAAGATTGCACATAGAATTTAGGGAAAACAGTAAGACTTCATTTCCAATTCAAGGCTTCATGTCTGTTACTAATGGTTAAATTCACTTTTATAATGTCTTTAAACTCTTTTTACTATTTTCTCAATAGAAAATAACCTGAAGAAATAAGTACATATACAATAAGACAAAAGGAATAATTTATCCACATCCATTAACACTGTACATGTAGTAATGTAGCACTGTGAAAATTTGGGAAGATTAAGTCTGTATAAATGTAGAAATATGAGGAAACTCATAAACTAAACCAGCTAATACACTCCAGTTTTCTTTATATTCAGAAAAAAGATACATTATAGATGCCAGACAGGGTTAAAAGTAAAATTATAATTGATCATGATAGAAAATAGTAGCTTAGATTGCTTGGTTTTATTTAATATAAGCTTGTTTATATTTTCATGCTTATCTGAATCTACACAATACAAGATAGTGATAAATTTATATAGCTATTTATCAGGATAACTTCAGTTTCCTGTATGAAATATTGGAAGAATAGTGATTTTTTATTTATGTTTTAGTGTTTTTTATTGATTACATTAGTTCTTTCACAGTTTCATACTTGTGTCTAATGCACTCTGATTATTCTCACTCCCACTCTCGTTTATGTCTTCACACCTTGTCATTCCCTCTTTCTCATCTTTCTTTTCTTTTCATTTTCCTTTGTAAACTACTGATTTTAACCAGGAACTTCTGTGTGACCATTGTTTAGAACTATCCTTTGGAGATTGGTGGGCTCAACTGTGTGTATAAAGCTGAAGATGATGATTCTCCCTTCCCCCCAAATCATCAATAGACATCATTTCAAACAGTGAGGGATAAGTCTCCATGAGCCCCTCACTTTTATCCAGGATTGGATTGACAGGCAGTCTCATGGTGGCTGAGTCTGACCCAGAAGAGAACAGTTCACAGTCACTTTCAAATACTTCAGACATCGACATTCTTTTTTTTCCTTCTTCTAAAAGTTTCCCTGAGCCTTAGAGAGGGTAGTATAAACGACTTGTGTAAAAGCACTTATATGTTGTGCTTTTACTCTAAGCATGTTGAGCAAACATGTGTCTCTGCATTTACTGCCATTTACCATAAAGGAAATAGCATTGTCTATCATGTATTATATACTTGATGCTACAAATATAAAGATTATTGTGGTGATTAATTAGAAGAAAATGGTGAGTTCTTTGTACTTTCATAAACTATACAAAGTATACTAAAACTATAAAGTAATTATTTTTATTACTTGGTAATTCTTTGCTTTCTTTCAGTCTACAATATAACATCTCATATATTTTATTGGGATCAATGAGATTTTATGGAATCAATTCTATTTTAAGCCGTTATTTACTCATACCTATTCAATTGCATTTTTTTCTTTCCAAAGCAAGGTGCACAATTAGTTTCATTTAACTTATTTTATTGAAATACAATATATTCTGATTATTGTTACATTTCCACTCACTACTCCCAGGTCCTTCCCACTTCCTCTGCCATCCAGATCCACACACAGTGTGAGTTAAAATTTTAAATGAAGAGAAGTGTTGAAGAAAAGTAAAATTTATAAATACAATGAAATGCTAGTCAGTTTTCCAGGCAAGTGTGACTCAGTATGTATGGTCCCAGTCAGTACACAGAAGACTGAAGCAGCAGGATCACTGCACGATCAAAGTCAAATTGGGCTACACAGTATGTTTTATATTAGCCATGGCTATATATCAACGTCTTGTATCAAAATTTCTTAAAAAATAAACAACTTTTCCAAAGATCTCAAATTGGAAAAGGAACTATTTCACTGTAGGAAAATATCATGTAGTAGAAAATTCTTTAAGCTGTGGGAAGTTACAGCCCTGATCCAAGCAAGAAAAAAGCCAAAGAGACAATCAAAAGTAATGAGAATGCAGGGCTACAGGTGATAATAAAAATGAACTTGGAGTCTCTCACCTCCCAGGTCTCTGGTACATTCTAGAGGATCCCTCCACCTCCTAAAGTTGCATATTTCTATTCATTCTGCTAGCCCTCGAAGCTTCACTCCTGTTCCCCCTACCCCAATACCTGATCATGTTCCCCTTTTCCCCTCTCCCAACCAGATCCCTCCCTCTCTCTGCCCCTCCTCCCATGATTGCTTTATTCCCCATCCCAAGTGGGATTGAGGCATCCTCACTTGGGCCCTTTGGCTTGTTAACCTTCTTGAGTTTTGTGGATTGTATCCTGGCTATTGGGAGGGACCTTAGATGAAATGCCCCGCAGTGGAGAGAGGGAATTTGTAGAGTACACCTCCACTGGAAAGACAGGGCATCAGGTGGAAAGATGGAGTTGCCATCCCACTCGCAAAATCTCTGACCCAGAATTGCCCCTGTCTAAAAGAACTGCAGGGACAAAAATGGAGAAGAGACTGAGGGAAAGGAAATCCAGTGACAGGCCCAAATTGGGATTCAGCTTATGGGGAGGTTCCAAGACTTCACACTGTAACTGATATTATGGTATACTTACAGATAGGAGCCTACCATGGCTGCCCTCTGAGAGGCCCAACAAGTAGCTGACTGAGACAGATGCAGTTACTTACACCCAACCATTGGACGGAAGTCAGGGACCCCTGTGGTTAAATTAGGGAAAACCTGGAAGAAGCTGAGGAAGACAGTGACCCCATAGGAAGACCAGCAGTCTCAACTAACCTGGACCCCCGAGATCTCTCAGACACTGAGCCACCAACCAGGCATCATACACCAGCTGATCTGAGGCCCCCAACACATATACAGCAGAGGACCTAACCCTTGAATACCTCTAAAAAGAAAAAAAAAAACAGAATGAAATATTTAATTATTTCTTTTATTAGGTAGGATAATCAGAATATATAATATATAATATCAGGATAATATATATCTATCTAATGTGATAATTGTTATGTTTTATATTTCAGACTTTATTTCCAATGAATGTTTTAATTCTCAAAAATAATGATTTCATAAAGTTAATATTTGTTTTATATATAGAATTTTAATACAGATCTACAATGTGAAATAACTCTACAAATTTGAGGAATACTAATAAGTCTATAAAACATTTCACTTAAAATTTAAACTATAAAAAGAGAAAAGTTAAGAGTATGACACTGAAATCTATATATTGTCTTTGTTATAAGTACCTAACAAATCATTAACATTATATTTTAGACTTAGATAAACCCAGTCAGTGAACTTATTGTACACATAAAGAAAAGATAATAATAATACTTTACTCCTATTTGTTATATACTTTTTAAAGGAAGAATTCTGTATAATTAATTTTATTCATAATTTAAATGTACCATTACTGAAGATACACTAAAATGTGGTATTATGATTGCATGCACCATCTGTTGTTCAATTGTTTTTTTATTTATTTATTAATTAAAATAAAAAAGTCATCAATTAGCTTTGTTTTTGAGCTGACAGAACAAAAACAAAAATGCAGAGACATAACATTGAAATATTTAAATGAATCTGTAAGCTAAGATATTTATGCAGTTTATAAACCAGACAGGAAGACTCATCTAAAAAGTTGTCAAGTCTTTCTTGATTAGTGATACGTGATGTTCACTTTTTGAATATGGATAATGTCACTACAATGTCATTTTGCCAGGAAAAGCTTCATTGTGTTCTCAGGGAAATGAATAGAAAATATTCAGGATAAAATTCTTCCATACACTGCTACAAACAATTTTCTGATAGATGTCACTCCCCTTTTCACTATCAGTATTTTAGCTGAATTCACTTTACAGTCTTTCAGATACAATTGCGCCTTAAAATGCCAGTTGAAAGATTTTAGTGATACACTTCATTTTCTTTTTAATTATTGATTTTCCTGAAGTCATGATTTTGATAAATTACTAGCTGATATAAATAAAAAGCACTAAGACACTATGTTGTAGTATGCAAATTGATAGAGATAATCTGAAAAATCCTTCGAGGATATATCACAATAATTTTAGTTGTTTAGGGAACTGGACAATTAATGCTGAAATATTAACTGATCTTTCTAAATAGAAACATTGATATAAAGAATACAATATGAACTGCGTTTCTCTTTAGAACTATATTATTTTGATAATTCAGGAGAACTGTCATTATGTAAAGATATCATGTACCTTTAAATATCTATACTCATTCTAAGAAACTAAAAAAATAACCAGTGAAATATTAAAACATACATAATCAAAACCTTCTAACAAAAACTATTTAAAAATCCTAAAATTGTGGCATCTGTACATTTTTTCATAAGTAGCAATACTTCCTATCACTCTATTTCTTTGATATTATAAAAATCATAGCACTATAATAAAAAAACATAAGCCAAGTCTCACTTTCTGTTTCTATTTCTCTTTTGAATGTAAACATATTTCTTTTATACATGGAAGGACTCTTAGAAAATTTTGCTATATTACAAGGTAATCATTTTGAGAATATTTTAAAATGTGAAATAGATTTATAACTGTTTTTAGTATAGAAAAAATTTCCCACGTATATTTAATATATGCTATTTACTTGTTACAAAGTTTAAATATGAAACTTGTTGAAATCAGTTATTTTTTCAATAATTGAAATTAAGCAAATGTTTAATTAATATAATTAAAGTGTAATAATTAATGTAAGCTATCATTTGAATTTTTAACTCAGAATTGATTTGTTACAGAATATCTTGCACATATTTATCAACTCTATTAAAGGATTTGATACTATAATGATCATATTGAAATTTGTCGCAGAACTACAAAAGAACATGACATTTTCTATCTTCAATATATTTTCAATTCATTTTCAAAATCTTATCACAAATACTCCTTAATTCTGATATGAAATATAAGAAATTAATATTGAAGCTGAATCATTATAACTTGATCTTTAAGTGCTGTGTCAACGTTAATTTTAACCGATTTTGAAACCATGTTAGACAGTATTATACTCACTCTCAGGAGTTCAAATGAATTAATAGTTGATAAACATTTTAGAAAAAGAAAGAAAACATTATTGGAATCTAAAATTCAGAGAAATTTAGCCCCAGATGTGAGCAATATACTTGTATAACATGGAATATAATTAAACATCTTTATTAAATGAAATTTATTTGAAATAATTTTGCATAATTGCACTCCATTAAATCTTTTATTTGAATATGTCAAATTTCAGAGCTATACAAGAAGTACTTGAGTCAAATAGGGCAGATAATATACCTGTTCCTATTCTGCAATGGTCATTCACTTTGACAAAATAGTGTTTATCTCTTAATGCCATTTCTCTTTATCTCAATGTGTTTACTTTTCTTTGCAACACTGCAAACCACTTTATTATTGTATCCTCCAAGGACATTTTCTTGTTCATAAGAACATGAATAAACAACTATACCATACTTTGCAGTTGTTGAAGGGTATGTTTTACCTGTAGATAATATAAAAATATTCTGAGCAAACTTGGAAAATGAGCAATCTAAGGATTCATCTTCTTTCGTTGTGAACTTTTATTTTTGAATTTTTAACAACTTGTTATTATACTATGTAAACTAGTCATTCAAAATAGCTAATTCAAATATTTAGCAAATGAAATTAGCGTTGTAATTTAGGAATATATCTGATTTTGACAAGTAATTGAAGTTCTTTTTTTGCAGTTGAGTGCTTGTAGTTTTAGCTACTCCTAGGGTTAAGAAATAAGGTTTATTTGAATTAACACAGAATTTTGAGGTCATTTCAGGGAACTTTAAAATTCTGAGATTCAGAGCCTGTTTCCAAGCAAAAGAAAATGGATCTGTACACTACTTGTTGATTTATACTTTCTAGAATTGCAAAAATGAGTGGCCGTATATGCCTGTTTACATTCTTTTTGGATTTGAATTCTTTAAATCATAAAATGAATATTCAGTTTTTCAGTTTTGTACTTCTTTTCTTTTTATTTACATTTTTGGAGAAACTTACTAAATTTATATTTTAGTGTTCTCTGATTGCCAGGATTCATGTCCTGTATAAAACACTATGTAAAACAACCATAGTTGAGTATGCAAAAGTGACAATATGTAAACAACACAGGTACTATTGTGCCAGGTAGAAATTTGTAATTCTGTTTCTGCTTTCATTCTGCTTTCCATATTCATTTGAAAAATTATCTTTAGTATGTGGCAGGAACAGTTTGTAAGGGGAGAAAAATGAAATCTATGAATATGTTTTCATGAAGAGAAATAAACAATATGCATATGTGTAAGCAAATTTTCCCTGAGTATATGAGTATTTGTATCAAACTCCTAAAAGTGGGATGTGGGTGCCTCCTCACAGGTATGTTTAGCCACAACATTTTAGTACTGGTTATTTCTAGAATTATGAACTAAACTCTAGTATGTAAGTTAACAATAAAATTTTCAATTAGTAAAATGTAAGTGTTGCATGAAATTTTGGAGACTGAAATTATTTAAACTTCAATATTCACACCCTTTAACAGTTTGAGTCCAGTATAAAGAAATTAAACACCCAAGGGAAGATAGACTAATCTGTTAATATAGAGTCAGAGGGAGCAAATCTTGTCCATTTTGTTCACAAATAGCTTCTTAGTACCTGTAACAATGCTTGACATAGAAAGCTCCTTTTTTTTTTTTTGTAATCACATGAGGTTTAATCGGGGGACCAGTGCACTGGGGTGGAGCTCATAACCCACGCAGGGGCAGAGGAGTCCGACCCCGAGCAGCTGAAGTCAGGGGTATTTAAAGGAAAAAACCACAAAGCAAGGGAAAAAACACACACAGCTCCCACAATTCTTGTGTTATTAATTCCTAACAAGAAAGTAGGTATCATTTTTAGGTTACCTTCAGTAGATTATCTCAATCAAAATTGTTTAGAGTCATAAGATATAGGTTTTATTAAGATATAGAGGCTTAAATTGGCTGCATTGGCTTATGTTTTATTAGTATATATTAATTACAGATAATTATACAATAATGACTTTTATTACAATATTTTCATTATATATCCATTTAAGTTTAGAAATTATTATCTTTTTCTCTAAACTATAATTTTATTCTAGCTTTTAAAACTCCTGAAATAATTTCAAATGACAAAATTATTTTAAAACATTTAGTTTGACAATGGAGTTAAAAGTAATATGGGACATAATTAGAATGGATTGAGAGAAAGCAAGTTCATAAAATTAGGTCATTGTCTTAATTCTTTTTTCTTGTTTAGATATAATGCAACATGTATGCAACATTTTTTAAAAACAATCTGTATAAATTTTCTGCCAATTGTAATAATACTGTGTAATTCCTAAGGGTAAGATAAGAATAGACTGGTACTTTTAATTCCGTTTGCCACTGCCCCATTTTTATTCTGCTTATGTTTGCATTATATTTATAAAATCATTCAGACACACACTTTTTAAGTGTCCTAGATTCAGTGTATAGAGAATACATATACATGTACGCATTTGCTCTTGGTATCAACAGAGTGTTCTTAATCACACATTCATAATAGTAAAAATCAGTAACTCACAGGAGACCAGATCTTGAACAGGTTTTATATTGTGTAATCCCAGTTCTCATTATTGACTAAATGGTGCTAAAAATATAAAAGTGCAGACAATAGGCTTCTGCTGTTGTTTACTAAGACAGAGCATATCTTCAGTATTCATTTTGTTCACTGTTATATCTCAGTCACTTATAAATGACACTAACATCTAAACAAAATTTCTTAGATATATACTGTATGTTTCAGAGAGTCTATTATCATACATTATAAAATATATTTTTAACAATTAGGTAGTTCATAAAGCAAACTATTTCTTTTGTTAAAAAATTTTGTTTATTCTTTTAATGACTAAAATGTAAAATTTCCATTTTTCTAACTTCATGTCATTCAATATTTGCATATGCTTATATTTTTAAATGCAGATGACTAGCTATGTAGTTGATGGGTTAATAGCACATTTTCTGGCAGTTATATTCACACAAATGCTATTTATATCATGCCTCCCTATGTTTAGAATCATTGCTGAAACATTGTTAATGTTGCTAATTCCTAATAAATATTGAGTTGAGAATATCATTAGATCCCTGCCTGCATCAATACTTTTCAGTAATGGAATTATACTTGTTTCTATATAGTGATATTTTAAAGCTGCTGTGCTCCTTAATAGCAACAGTTACTTATATTTAATTATAAAGATGTGAGATTTCATAGTGTGTAGTGTACTGGTGTACAGCTTTCATATTTTATTATATAACATTATGTGCTAATCTTTACAATTTTTTGATATTGTTACTTAATGTGTTGAATGACTATATCAAACATGTAAAATTGACAATAGAAATAAAGAAATACCAAAAATGAAACAAGAAAATTTTAGTAATCTAAGTTAGTTCTTGAATTTTATCAGTGAATTAGAGAAATAGGTATTTTGGAGATGTCTCAGAAGTCAGGAGTACTTGTCATGCTGCTCTTCTAGAAGACTCAACTTTGATTTCCAACACCCAGGTTGAGTAACTTACAACTATCTGTAACTACAGGAGTAGGTTGCTCTAATGTCAATGACTTTTGCATGCATCCACATTCACATGCAAATAAACATACACACACACATGCTTAAAAGTAATAAAAATCAACACTAAAATTTAGAGAATAAAATATCGTAAGGTTTTCATGAGTAATAAAAAAAGCAAGAAGAAACTGTTTTGTATTTACTATTTTGAAAAGTTTGTTTCCTTTTTTTTAAAGTTTATGGATGTTTTCCCTGTGCCAAATGAAAATAGTGCTCTCAAATCTCAGAGGAGGGCTTCAGATATCTGGGAACTAGAGTTATAGATAGTTTTGAGCAGGCATGTGGATCAAATCAATGCCTAGGTATTCTGCAGGAGCAGCAAGTGCTTTTAAAATCCTAACTGTCTCCCCAGCCTCTTAATAAACTTAAATAATAATAAAACAGGATAAGACAAAAGTACATGGGAATCATACAAATGGAACAAACAGAAGGAAAAGAGGCCAAGAAAGGGCAACAAGAAACAGAGACCCACTTGTTGGACTCAGGAATTCCGTAAAAACCATGAAACTAGAAGCTATACTGTATATGCAGAGGACTTGGTGCAGGGCTTGTGCATGCTGCCTCAGTAAGTGAGTTTATATGATCTTTGACTATATTGACATATAGAGCCTTTTTCTCCTAGTGTCCTCTAGCCCCTCTGACTTTTACACTCTTTCTGCCTTTTCTGCCTCCTCTTCCACATAGTGCTCTGATCTCTGAGGTAAAGCATTTGATAGACACATTGCTGTGTTGTATGCTGCAGAAGGAAGCTATTCTGATGATGGCATACAAAAGGCAATGATCTAAAGAATATAACAGAATGTCATTAAGAGTCATTTTATTGATTTCTCCTTTAGCTAAAGAGTAGTATTTGGTTTTCTCTTAGGTCACTGACCTGTCTACTCTCAGTTTTTTCCCTGCAGAGCAGCACTAGGTATCAGTTTAATCCGAAGGAGTGAGCTTCAAATCAAATCAAATATTACTTATTGCCACAAGCTTTTTGCCACTATTGTACCAGCTTATCTTATAGGCACATTACTTGTGTTGATCCAAGGTGTAGCTGGCATTTTGGTTAGCTTTCTCCTTTGGTACTGGGTAGAGTAACTTAAAGTAGTATAAATACTGTTTCATGGGGGAGACAGTTCTAGACAGGTACTAGCTTGACTTCTCTGTGTTCATTAGGTTGTACAGGTGTTATCTTCAGCAATAGCATCTTATCATTAGTGTGCAGAGAACAACTTACAGCTTTTGTAACAGCCTATTTATTTTGGGGGGGGGTTTCCTACGGTACCTTTTTTGTCTACAATTCAATTTAATGTTATTGATTCCCAATATTGGAAGCTTCATTTGGTGACTAGAACTGTCCAGATGTGGCTCTGTCTTCCCGGTTATTTGGCAATTTCATTTAGATCACTTTTATATATGTATATATTTGAGGAAGCTTCTGCAGTTTTAAGTTTCCATAGGATCATTCAAATGTTCCTAATTTAACCATTTTCCTATGTATTAAGGGCCTTTCCCCTCCTCCTTCCTGTTTTATTTATCTTATTTCAGTCTGCCTCTTACATCCATACATCAAATGTCTTTTATGGTATGAAGTGATGAGTTGTATATTATCATAGGAAAATTCAATCAAGTTAAGATTAGCAAAACTAACACCTGATATCTTTTTGTGATTTAAATATAAAAAAGCAAGGATAATGCTTTCTGCAACCTTAATATAAAAAGCAATTACTTTTCTTATTTTCAAAACTAGTCCGTGTATTCCTTATCTTGTATATACATGTCATTTTATATCACGAATTTCCATTTTCCAAACTATAAACATAGAGTTCAGATTTATAACTTATTTTAACCCATATCTCCTATTGAGTATTTGCATGTTATTTAGAGATTTATAATTCTAACCATAGTATGTAGTTATAAGCTTTTATCTTGTTGCTATGTCCTATCAGTGCCTTCAATGCTTTTCACAGTTCCCTGAAAAACAGCAGCAGCAGCAACAACAACAAATTATATTCCCAAAATTCCAACATAGAAGACATGTATAACAATCTGAAATTTAAATATCTGTAATTTATATTTACTGATTTTCTCACCCAAACAAGAATCAATTCTGCTTTACATGTCATAATTTCTCCCCAGTATTAAGATAGATGTCATAACTCATTTTCTATCTTAGATCATGTTTGCTTTGAATTCAGACTTCACCAAGTCCTTCATGTGTAAAAACGTTTTACCTACTTCCATCTGAAAAATTGTACATTTTATACACAGAACTAAAAATATGGAATATTACATTAAGCTTTCATTACCACTAAAATAATTATGTTTGAAATCCTCAGTATAACAAAGAAATAATGGTATATTTTGTGATTGTAACAAATATTTTATTTTTTCTTGACCATTGAATCAAATATTTAAATTACTTATATTTCTTTTAAATATCTTTAAATATTAAATACATAAATATCTTCAGTAGTGGACACTGTTTTTAATATATCATCTCCTTTAACTACCATAGGTGATGCTTCATTTATTTTTCCTCTTACTATAGAAACAAATAATAACTTGATCCAAAACAAGTTTTTTACTTATCACTAGTGCTAATATTTCATTTAATGATTTTAATTTTAAGTAGATTTATAGTTGGATTTCTAATTATTTTTTTCTCTCTTCCCTTCCCTCTCTCTCTATCCTTCCCTGTGTTTTCTTTTTTTCTTTGTCAGTATATCGTGCGCTGACAAACAGTACCTTTGGTATCGAGATTGGTATGGACTTGTTGTCCGGGACGTATATATTTGCGGTCCTGTTAGCATGTGTCGTGTTTCAGTCTGGCGCCCAGGAGAAGAATTATACAGTCCGAGAAGAAATGCCAGAGAACGTCCTGATAGGCGATTTGTTGAAAGACCTCAACTTGTCGCTTATTTCCGACAAGTCCTTAACCACTCCTATGCAGTTCAAATTAGTTTACAAAACCGGAGATGTACCATTGATTCGCATTGAAGAGGGTACTGGAGAGATCTTCACTACTGGCGCACGCATTGATCGGGAGAAATTATGTGCTGGAATCGTGTTGGATGCCCGTTGCTTTTACGAAGTGGAGGTTGCCGTTTTGCCAGATGAAATCTTTAGATTGGTTAAGATACGCTTTCTGATAGAAGACATAAATGATAATGCACCGTTATTCCCGACAACTGTCATCAATATATCAATTCCAGAGAATTCGGCTATAAACTCTCGATATTCTCTTCCGGCAGCCATTGATCCTGACATCGGAATAAATGGAGTCCAAAATTACTACCTAATTAAGGTATGTTTTTAAAACATTTTGTTACAGGTATTAATATTCTTATAGTATAAACAATCTTGTTATATTTTTGAGTAAGTCATTTTAACTTTCCATATTTATGCAAAGTATATTAGAGAAAAGTCATTAATGTACATTTTACAATCACATGGTTATTTTTAAAACCTGGACTGTGAATATATTCTTTTCTAAATACTTTGGTTTCCAGAGACACGGGTCTCAGCTCTGCTATTTATAAATCAACATACTACTGGGGATTTGAGTTTGAGTCAATCTAATCATGACTTTGTCATAAATTTCACCTAAATACACAATTTTAAATATTAAGAATGACTACATGAGACAATTGATTTTTAAAAGATTACTTGAGACAAAATTCTTAAATCTTTTTGATACTTTATTTACATTTCAAATGTTTCCCCCTTTCCAGGTCTTCCCTTTGGAATCCCTGTATTTCATCTCCCTCCCCTGCCTCTATGAGGCTATTCTCCCTCCCACCCACCCACCCATTCTCATCTTCCCACCTTGACATTCCCCTATACTGGGTCCTCTAACGCCCTCAGGCCCAAGGGCCTCTCCTCCCCCTGATGGCCAACAAGGCCCTCCTCTGCCACAAATGTGCACAGCACCATGGGTCTTTCCATGTGTATTCTTTGGTTGGTAGTCCAGTCTCTGGGAGCATTGGGGGGTCAGGCCAGTTGGCACTGTTGCTCCTTCCATGGGACTGCAAACTCCCTCAGCTCATTCAGTCCCTTCTCCAACTCCTCCATCTGGGACCCTATGCTCAGTCCAACGGTTGCTTTGAATTGAATCCTGGGTATTCTGAAATTTTGGGCTAATATCAACTTATTAGTGAGTACATACCATGTTCGTTCTTTTGTGACTGAGTTACCTTGCTCAGGATGATATTTTCAAGTTCCATCCATTTGCCTGTGAATTTCATAAAGTCATTGTTTTTAATAGCTGAGTAGTACTCCATTGTGTAAATATACCACATTTTCTGTATCCATTCCTCTGTTGAGGGACATCTGGGTTGTTTCCAGCTTCTGGCTATTATAAATATGGCTGCTATAAACTTAGTGGAGCATGTGTCCTTATTACATGTTGGAACATCTTCTGGGAATATGCTTAATCTTAGTACTTGAAAAGGTGTTAAAATTCTGAGAGGTGATTAGGATATTTTCATGCATGTATATAATGAAATATGATAACAGATATACAACATTAACTGACCATTACTCCTCCCATATCCTCCCAACATATCCCCATTTAAAAGTTTTTATTTTTTTTTTACTAAAATTTCTGAACATATTTGTATTACTGATAAAATTTTCAGGCTGATTTCAAGTCAAAGCTAGATCTCTGATCACCTCAGTCCTCATGTGTTACTAAACATTCTTTCATTTCTACAAATTTTTGTTTTGTCTGAATTATTTGAGAACAGAACTTTAGCTTTTTTTCTATTATAAAAACAAGAAAATAGAGTTTTTTCAAGTTTTTTCATTTAATTTAAAAACTTAGTTTGGCTTGATTTGAGTTTTGTGATAGGACAAACATTGGAAAAATATACCACATGTTCATCAAATATATGCATAAAAGTATCACTTAACAAGTGCATATAGCATATGGGAATTTTTTAATTAGTGGGAAGATTTATAGAATAGTTAAAACGTCAGTTATTGGTGTGTGAACTAATAAAATGTATTTATTCATGTTCAGATATTGAGCACATTTGCAGATATCATATTATATAGAGGGTTATTTAAAATTTATACATGTTTTCCATGTTTTCTGATTATGCACTACTAAAATGCAATTGACATTCTGACCAGTGAAGAGTAGTGAAAGAACAACACACACACACACACACACACACACACACACACACACACGAATCATTGTGAATCATATAACAAAATTTACACTCTGGGGGAACCATTTCTTAACAAAACTTTCTAAAATGGTAAATGTTCTTAGTCTTTGATAGACAAAAGTGTACCCTTTAATTATATGTTACTGGAGTACTTGAAAAGTTAGTAGTAAAACCAAGGAACTAGATTATTTTGTGTGTGTGTGTGTGTGTGTGTGTTGTCTCATTTATATTTTTAGTTATTTTGTTAAGAATTTCATGTCTGTATATACTCTGTTTTGATAAAATTCTACCATTCACTTTCCTCCAGATCTTACATCCTTATCCATTCTTCATTCAAACTTCATATATATATAACTCACTGAATCTATTTAATGCTGCATTTTAATTTTAATAGCCATGTGTACTAAGTAACTGCCGTATTGTACAGGCGATCCTAAATACAAAGGGTTTATTTACGAAGTAGCAGTAACAGGTAAAGTTAAAATGAGATCATAGAAAATTGAAATCAGACAATAGGACTATTCTCTTTTTTCTACTGGACATTCTGAAAAAATGTCTAATTTGAAAATTCTGGACTTCGTTTAAAAAATAAATTTGTCATCTTTACCACATGAAAACCTAATACAGTTTCGCATTTGTCTTGAAAATTTATTAACAGATTTAAATGAAACAACCCTGCTGGGAAAATTTCATCTCAATTAAAATATGTTTATTTTCATTTGACTTTCTTAAAAAAATGCCACCAAATAATATAAGATTTTCATTACCTTGCAGAAATGCTGTATACAATTTGTTTTTGGGTTGGCACATAGGATACAGCTAAATAACTATATATTGTACTTAAAATACTCTGGCATTTGTATAGCATCATGAACAAATATTGTGCTGAGGGCTTCTTAAAAATAATGAATGTAGAAAACAAAGCATTGCGCAGGGCACACAAAAGGCTGTTACATGGTTGACATTAAAGGAATGCACTTTGACTTGGGAAAATGTCCTGTCATGAAAGTGCCATGTATTCTGTGGGAAAGGTAGCTTAAAAACATATTTGATTCATCCATATACTTTAGTAAATTTTACTGCTTGAAATTAAGTAGGCCAACAATAATACTTTTGTAAAAGATGTGCTGTCTTACATTATAGGTTGAAATTCAATTATTGCTAATCTGATGCTCTTTTATTGAAGACCAGAATAGAAAAATTACAGTTGATCATAACTAGGTTAATATTATATATATATATATATATATATATATATATATATGTTCATATCAATGTCATATATGTCAATAAATGAGAGAAAATATAGAAAAATTCTAGGGAAAATTAGATCAATATTCAGTTTCATATTAACTACTGAAATTAAATGATTGGTAGAGAATATTAGATGTATGAATATGTTTAGATTATAAAGTAGTATAGCACATGATAGTATTAAAATGTCAATTACTATATAAATTATTTACTAACTTTTGAATTCAGATTATCCTATAAATTCAGTTATACTTTGGCATAAATGAAAAATGTATTATTATTCCATGTGCATTATACTTAGAAAATATTTTCTTACTTCCATGTTTTTAATATTAAAGTAAATTTAAAAATATTTCTAAAATAATTAATTTAAGCATTAACTTCCTTATCTGTACAATCGTGGTAAGGTTAATTTTCAACTTTTAAAAAGGACCATAATATTTAAAATATATGTATGTGTATATGTATTTATTTCTTTAATTCCTTTCTCGATGTTGCCCTCTTCCTGGCTCCCAGGCTCTCTTACAGAAGCCTTTGGTGAAGGATTGAAGGCCCTGAAGGGAATAGGAAATCTATGGGGAGATCGACAGGTTCAACTAACCTGGACCCCGAGAGCCCTCAAAGATTAAGTCACAAACAAAAGGGAACATTACTTTTTTCTTTTATTTTTATAAGTAATATTTTTATTTGGTAAAACAAGCAACCAACTTCACAAAGTAACAAAATAGTAATTTTGACAAATATTTAGCATATGTTTAAACAAAACAAAGTGACATTGCTTTAAAATACATAGAGCTGTCAATATAAAACAGAAAGCTTCCAGAGACTCAGTTCACTAAGTCTTTGTATTAGAGGCACAAAAATGGACTTAAGCTAGCTCACTTCTAAGACAGAACCAAAGCTCTTGCTAATGATTTCTTCAAGTTCTGTGACTAGGAAACTTAGCTAGATTGCAGAGGAGAGAAAGCTGCAGGGAGAGGTACGTTGCTTTAAAAGAGGAGTAAATGGAGCTTCAGAAGCGGGGGACATTTCTGGTCACTCTAAAAATATTGATAACTTAATACCACAAGTGAGGTAGCAGCCATGCAGGCTTAGGGAAAGCACTGTGACACTTTTTCTAAGAAAATTTAAGTATATGAGTTTTTAGGGGAAATATCGATATGCTAAAAAAAAAAAAAGTCATGCATTTCGAAATAACCAGAATTCTTTTTAGTTAGGACTGTTTTATTTCAAAATCTATCTATCTATGTATGAAAATGACATAAAGGAAACAAATATTGCATAAACTTCCTAAACATCTATGTAATATCTATCATCTATTTATCTATCTATACATATGTATGTATTTATGTAAAACATATGTATATTCAGTATATTAACTATTAAGAGGATTCAAGATATTAAATTATTTCTCTGTTTAGGTTTCATTTTTTATTCAAGGACCTTTTTATTCAAGGACCCCTGATTATTGGTTCCAATCAAAGCTAAAATATGTTTAAGTGCATCTATAAATCATTTTTTCCATCAACTTCAAAAGACATTTTAGTCTAGATTATAGAGTCTATTTTATATAATTAAAGCATTTAGTCTCTTATTCTTCTGTGTATAGATCTTCTACATTGATTAATACCTAAATGTGAACTAAAGTAAATAACCCCATAGTTCAGTTTCTGAAAGTCCAAATTTTAGTATTTTCTACCACTGTTTAATGATATTGATTAAAATTGTTTAGAATGATTCATCAAACAAATATATATGTTGTAAAGACAAGCATGCAACTATCAATTTTATTGCCAAAGACATACTATTTATTTAACTGTATCTCAATATAGTATGTAATATCAGATGAGCTAATAGGTTAATTAATGATACAATAGAAAAAATACAATAAATGACAAGTGTAAATGTTTTATAAACAGTCCAGATGATATTTGCACATCTCAGAAGGGTTTAAGTACAAAAATATCCTTATTTGTTAATTATAAAATGAAATCTTACTTAGAAATTTATCCTTTCAATTTTAAGATTATTTGAGTTCGGTTTCTCTCCAGATCTTACTTTCTGATCTCTGCTGAAAAGAAATAAAAGAGCAATTAAATGCTAATGTCCTTTAAGCCCCTAAATCCTGGGGCTGTTATCAAATTATACCTCCAGTGGGGAAAACCAACAGCATAAAATACATAAATGAATCTTTAGCAGTGTTTTAAGTTTTTATTAAAATGAGAATGTAACACTAATAGGCTCAAGTAACTTTTAACTTCATTGCAATCATCAAAATCTTGGTTAGTATTCATAATTGAATAGTTACTTTGTATACATTTGTTATTAATCATTGAACATTGATCAATTTAATAATTTATAAATCAAGACTTTGAAGAAAAATTAGTTTGTAAATTTTATCATTTTTTCATATAATTACTTTTAATCTATTACCAAGTAAATGTAGGATAGTGTTAAATTTTATTATTAGCTAGATTACTTTTGATATCTTATTCTTATACATCTGATATGTAAATGATAACTAATTTTGTGCTTATATTATTTAAAGTAATTTAAAATCAAAATTATTAAAGTCTTATAAGTAAAATAATTATCACCCACTAAAATTAAATAGACTCAAACTGTGTACATCTTAATGTATAGTGGAAAATTTTATGAATGCCAGAGAGAATAATTCAATAGCTAAGACAAAAATTTACTTAAAAAAGGGTCAAGGAAATAGATTAGCTCTGAAAGGCTATGGTTCACAGATAAAAAGACAAAAATGTATTTAAACAAAAAAATAACTGGTACACAACTCTTTACTTATAACAAGTTCTTTCTATCATAGAATCTGTTTGGTTAAGACTCATAATTCTGATCAATGATAGCAACGTATTGCTATAGGAAACATACGTAATATATTTAGCATGAATTGTTCCTTTGTCTATACTTCTAGCAGTTATAACAGCAGTATATTGTAGAAACACTGTCACTAACCTGAGGAATATTCTTTTAATCTTAGCACAAAAAATTAATGTATGGGTAAAATATTTACATCAAAAATGCTAATTTTTCATATCACAGATGTGTGTTTTAAGCAGTAAGGTAATTTTGCTGAAAGTTCTAATTTCATTTATGTTTACTCTACAAAGTAGTTGATGTAACTTTGCTTTTCTCAAGATGTGTGACACTGATCTCAATGTATCAAGATAGACATGCAGTTTATATTTTCTCTAGCTGAAACTATAAATTGAACATAAAATTGTTCTCACTTCAAAACAAAATAGTAGGGCCTGGCAAGATGCCTCAATGGTTAAGATCACTAGCTGGTTTTTCAGAGGGCCTGGGCTTGGTTCTCAGCATTCGCATTATGATACACAACCACCTATAACTATAGTTATAGAATATCATGGTGCCTTCTTCTGATATCTGTGGGCACCAGGAGCACAGCAAGCAGACATGGCAAAACATTAATATATATAAAATGTCTTAAAAATAAGACAAAATAAAATAATAAGACCATAGCCTGTGGTTAATTGCACACACACACACACACAGACACACACACACACACACACAGACACACACGCACACAAACACACACAATATGCACACGTATATTTCCATATACAGAGATAAAAATTTACATACTAAATATATCAATAGCCTTCCTTTTAATTTATTAGTTTATCTCTAGTTTAATGAAACCAGATCAGAAAAAATGAATAAAGAAATAACACAATAGCATAATGGATCAAATGATTTGCTTTAAAAGTATATTTTCCTAATTTAATTAATTGATTAATTAATTGGATCCTAAATGCTATCTCCCTTTTCTATCCCCCCCTACAGAGCCCCTCCCCCATCCCACCTCTCTTCTTCTGACTGGCTGGGGTCCCCCTCCCCAAGGTATTCTCCTATCTTGGTGCATCAAGTCTCTTCAGAGTTAGGTACATCCTCTCTAACTGCAGCCAGAAAAGACGGCTCTATATGCTGGGGGGCCTCAATCCAGGCAACTCCCTGTATGATTTTTGGTTGGTGGCTCAGTCTCTGAGAGCTGCCAATGGTCCAGGTTACTTGACAATATTGGTCTTTCTGTGGTGTTCATATCCACTTCAGGGCCTTCAGTACTTCCCAAGATTTTACCATTAGAGTCCTGGAACTCCATCCAATGATTGACTGTGGGTATCTCTATCTGTTTCTGTCAGTTGCTTGGTGGAGCTCCTCAGAATACAGTTATGCTAGGCTCCTGTCTGCAAGCACAACAGAGTATCATTAATAATGTCAGTGATTGGTACTTGCCCACGGGGTGGGTCTCAATTTGGGCCAGTTATTGGTTGGCCATTCCTTCAGTCTCTGCTCCATCTTTGTCCCTGCATTGCTTTTGGACAGGACAAATATTGGGTGTAAAGTTTTGTCGGTGGGTTGCTGTCCTTATCCCTCCACTGGGTGGTCTTGCCTGTCTACAGGAGGTAGCCTCTTCTGATTTCATGCGCCTACTGTTAGGGTTCTCAGCTAGGTTCACCTGCATTGGGAGCTTCCTTTAACCCAGATTGCCTCTACTAGCCCACCTCAGGCAATTGCATATTTCCATTCATTCTCCTGTTCCTCTGGACTTCTTTCCTGTTTCTCCCCACACCTGTTCCTGACATCCACATTCCTCTCTCAGTCCCCTCTCCCATCGAGTTCCTCCCTCCCTCTGCCTCTTATGACTAGTTGATTCCCCATTCTTAGTGAGAATCAATCATTCTCACTTGCACCTTTCTTCTTGTTTAGCTTCTTTGAGTCTGTGGTGTATATCGTGGATACCCTTAAATTTATGGCTAATATCCACTTTTCAGTGAATACATATCATGCTTGTCCATCTATTTGCTTGCAAAATTCAATGTAGTTTTCTTGGAAGGAACTTTTAGCTTCCAGGTACAACTAGGTATATCTGTAGAAGTCAAACATGAACTTCAGTTTAATCTAATAACACAGAGCCTAATTTTCTTAAGCATTTTTCTTTTGTTTTTTTTTATTGTTTATTTATTTACATTTCAAATGTAGTCCCCCTTCCCCATTTCCCCTCTGCAACCTTCCCACCCTGTTTCACTTTTGCCTCTAAGAGGACCCTCCTCCACTTGCCCACCCACTTCTGCCTCAACCTTCTAGCATCCTCTTAGATGGGGGCAACAAATCTCCCCAGAACCAAGCATCCTTTCCCCCCCAATGATGCCAGGTAAGGCCACTCTCTGCTACATATGTAACAAGTCATGGACTGACTTATGTATACTCTTTGGTTGGTGGTTTAGTCCATGGGAGCTTTAAGGTGTTCAGTTAGTTGATTTTGTTCTTCCTATGGATTTGCAATCCTCTTCAGCTCCATCAGGCCTTCACCTAACTCTTCAATTGGGGTCCCTGGGCTCAGTCCTATGATGTCTGTGAGTATCTATGTGTGTCTTAATCAGGTGCTGGCAGAGCCTCTCAGAAGACAGCTATACCAGGCTCCTCTCTGCAAAGACTTCTTGACATCATCAATAGTGTCTGGGTTTGGTATGTGCTGATGGGATGGATCCCAAGGTGGTGTGGTCTCTGGATGGCCTTTCCTTCAGTCTCTGATCCATATTTTGTCCATGTGTTTTCTGTAGACATGAACAATTCTGGGTTAAAGATTTTGAGAAGAGTGGGTGGCCCAATCCCTCTTATGGGGGCCAAGTCTATCTACTGGAGGTGGTCTCTTCAGGTTCTGTCTCATCTCTGGTGGGCATTTTGGTTAAGGTCATCCCTGGGATGACCTTCCTTGGGTCCTGGAAGCCTCTTGCATCCCTGGAATCTTGGACTTTCTAGTAGTTACCCCTGTTCCCCAACCATCACTGCTATTTATTTCTATTCATTCTCCTGGCCCTCTGTACTTCTCTCCTGTCTCTTCCATGTTCAATATTAAGTGTTTTGTTTCTAGTGGAATGTTTATCTTTGCTAACCTTATTTTTGGAAAATATTACAAAACACTTTATCTAGAAATGAAAAATTATCAGTATTAGATTGCTAAGTCTATCAAAATGGAATATATGCACACTTTTTTTTTAAAAAACATGAACATATGTATCCACAAAGTGTAGCAACTAAAATGATACATAGATATTTAAGTATTATTCATTTGTTGTGCACCATTAATGTTCATTCCATATGATTAATTCTAAGAAATCTATTTCTTATTTTTTATCTATTTGAAGAATGTTTAAGGGTATTGCTTTTTAATTGCTACAGTAACAGAGCTCTATATTTATAGGATATCTAAGAAAGTGTAGCATGTATTTATATTTATAGGAATGATATATTAGAAACAATAAGCATAAGGTTGCTTTCATTAAATAGAGTAATTATTCACTGATTTGTATTATCTAAGCTAACCTAGTTCTTGAGATCTCATTTATATCTGGATAACATGAAGAGTATCAGGAAAACTTAATTGTTTTATTTCATATATATATATATATATATATATATATATATATATATATGTACACACACACACATATATATATATATATATATATATATATATATATCCCTTTTATTTAATCTTTTAAAGTGGGAGTAATTGAAAAAACTGAAAGAGCACATATTTTGTCTTAATTTAATATTAAATAACCATAAATACCTTGGCACAATTCCAATAATCTAAATATAATTGATTTAGTGAGAAGCCAATACAAATGTATTAAGGGGAAAAATAGGTTTGAAAATAGTCACTGTCTTCATGGAGCTTAATAATGGGCATTATATCAAATATTATTTATACTAATCATAATCATATCAAATATTATTTATACTAATGATACTGAGGAAATATTTATTGTCATTAATGAGGATTTCTCCAGTGAGCTATTAATATTTTCATGGACTTGTTTGACATCTTCAGAATCATAAAATACTTAAAATTTCCAAATTTGTTCTGGTAGATTTTTTTCACCAAGAATTTTCAGCAGTTTACAGTTTAGTATGTTTACACTTATGGCAGAGATATTTCATCAACATTTCTGTAAAGAATAAATTTGAGCTACAAAATAAATGCTGTTTTGATGACAGTGAAAATGCCTATACCAATATTAATAAGTACATTATTATATTAATTATCAAATGATATCTGTATCTCCAATTATTTTCCTATATAATAAAAAGAAATTAAATATCTTTATATAGCAGTGACAATTATATACTAATTAATAAAATAATAAAAGTTCTTTCAAATTTCCTTAATGTCTTGATGAAAAGTGTTCTCTAAGCAACAATTTTAATCTATTGTTTAATATTAGTCATTGGTAACTTTCCCAAGATCTGATGCCTTATATTCTTTAAAAAGATTATCATATAAACTAAATTTACTTTTTCATACATATTTTATATGTGTGTCCAGAGAAAATATGACAGCATTGTTTTCTTTCTCAATCAATGACACTGGCTCCACATTTACTTTTGGAACTAGTTCAATGTTAAAAAAATAGTCTTCCATTTATCTTCTTTAGCTTAACTCTTAAAACAGATGACTCTCTTCATTTGTCCCTGCCTCCTCCTGCCTCTCCATATGACTACGATGCTGTTAATATGAATCCTTTCCCATATACTGCTTCTACCATCTGGAATTACTTTATTTACATCTCATTCACATGCCATTTTAAAAATTATACTTTCTCCCATCTTTTTTTCTATCACTCTAAGAACTTTTTTGTTTTTGTTTTCCTATCTTTTCCATATAAGATCAGTCATGATTATCTTTTCATGGTGGACTTTATAAAAGTGACATGTAATGACATTTTTGTGTATATATCTTTGGCTTTTCTAAATGTAAGGCTTTATGAATTGTTTTCTAAGATTTGGGATTATCAGCCCTACATTATGCTAACATTTCTTCTTGGTTTATGTCCTCTGTGGATGATGATTTACTTAGAAGGATCCTTTTAAAACAGTCTGGCAAAAGATAAATGTCCTAAACCCTATGAAGTCCTTGCAGTCATCAATGGAAGTAATAAAATAAATGGTTAACAAAAGAAAAAAGGGGCCTTCTAAATAACCCAAGGATGCATAAATTTTAGAAAAAAAAAACAGCTAATGGATTATAAATAAATTAAGAAGTATAAAACCTTATAGATTGCTTTCACTTGAGGATAAATGGTTTATTTAAGTCCAGGAATAATTATATTAATGAATACATGAGTGTATATATATATATATATATATATATCAAAAATGTGGAAAATAAAATTAGTTAATGTCTAATAAATATTCCATTAAATCCCATAAAATCAACTACCATCAGTAATAAATAAATGTAAAATAAAGGCGAGTGAAAGTGGCTAAATAAAAAATTAGATTATAAGGTTCTATAGTTGATTACTTCATTCTCTTATCCTCTCATTCTGCTTTTTCCTCTGTGTACTTAAGTATTTTTTAAATATGTTCTAGGAACATTTAAATCTCTTAACTTAGCATGAAGAAATTTGTTGCTATGGTAACAACCACAAATAGCCATACCATTTCCACCAAACATATTGTTTATATAAATTGCTGTTCTTATGAGGGACCTTTTCACATGAATATAAAAGTGACCACAATCCCATTTTTAATGCTTTAGGAAGTATGATAGTAGCATAGAAATATCTTTTAGTAGAAGTTCTTACAGGACTAGAAAATGAAAATATCATTAATGCTGACAGAACATACATTTCTTTCTTGGAACATTGCTCACTGATTTCTGTATGAGCTAAAGTAATGTGTCCATCTGTATGCTTTAAGAATGTGAAAGTTTTTCTCAATCCAATTTTTTTTTTTCAAAAATCTTTCCATGAACTTTCAGGTGATGGAAACTTTGCTCTAAACTTTTAATGATGTTTATTTACAATAAAACATCTAATCATAATAAATAGGATCTTTATACACATATAGTTCTCATGTAGAAAACTATTGAAGTTTGCATGTAGGATAACTAAATTAATAAAATTGATGTTACAAACATGTTGGCCCTTTGAAAGCTGTGTTTTAAATTATTTGTTTAACAGACAAGTCTTGATAAATATTGGTATGTAACAGCCTAATTCTACTATGGGGAATTAAATAATTTTATTTGTTCTCCACATGTTTGTTGACTATTTTATATGATACAATTATCTATATCTAGTCTTTTATAAATCTCAAAGTTAAAGGTTTAGGGCAAACACCAGGCTACTCTCTCTGTGAGGGAAAGTTTTCACATATGTGCTGGTTAGATTTTTCTCAATCTACCAAAACATAAGAGGCACCAGGGAAAAGCAAATCTCAATTCAGGAAATGTCTTCATCAAATTGCTCTGAGGGCATGCCTTTCAGATACAATATTATTTGATAATGGATGTGAGAAGGCACATCCCACTGTAGTCCTTTGCAGAACATTCTAAGTAGTGGAAGAAAATTGGTTAAGCATGAGATGGCCATGGAGAGCAAGCCAGTAAGCAGCATTCTTCCATAAACTCTGTTTCATTTCTTGCTTTTAGGTTCCTGCCTTAGTTCATGACTTGGCTTCCCTGGAAGATGGACTGTAACCTATGAGCTACATAAACCATTTCCTTCCCCCACGTTGCTTTAGCTTTTTGTATTTAGCACAACAACAATAACTCACAATGATATTTCCTATAGAGTCAGACTTTCAGTGTAGATTAAAGAATTAATTAGTTTCATGTTTATATTTATATATATTTTTATTTATATATATTTTATTTTATGCAAATATTTGTATTCTATAAAAGTAGGGATGATTGTATAATGTATCATATAATCAACCCACAGAATTTCCAAAATTAAAATACAACAGAGATAATCATATGTTTAGTCAAAAGATCTCAAATGCCAAAGTATTGGACTTATTCCTATTTTACAAATTTATGTTCCATGTCCTCTTCTTTCTGATGCTCTCATTTACTTTAAGGTAGAAAATTATCACCTGGGGCTGGAAAGACGACTCAGCTGTTAAAAGCTAGGATCCCAACATATAAGAGAATTGCTACCTGGTATGAATGAAGTCAACTATTGAATTTACTTCAAATATACTTTCACTTAATTTTAAAAGTGCAACTCTTAGGCTGGGTTATCTTTGTTGGAAAACACTTAGTTTGGGAAGAATTATCTAGCAGCAGACAGGCTGTCATCAAAAACATAAAGGATGAATCCTTTTTGGGCTGATACTGTTCATCATATGTAGTGTTCACAATGCTAAATAGGCAAGAAAGTGACATGCAAAGCAGACGTAATTGCATTAAGAATTATGTTATTACTGTGTACAAGATTTCCATTCCTTTCATCCTGATTCATACTATTTGTCTTTGCTTCCACATACTTACTCATTAGGTGTCTGGGCAAGATCTAAACAATGGCAATTTTCAGATTTCAAATGTGATTGACTTTTTCCCCTACACATTTTTTAAAATTGCTATCTGTCATAAGTCCATTTGCTTAAATCCTAGAGGATGACTTACAGAAGTGCTAGAACTTCATATCCAAATAATAATTTCTTGCAGATCCAAGAATTTGAATAGTTTTTATAGGAAAGAAAGGATTTAACTTCATTGTCCTAACAATTTGTGTCAGAGTAGTTTGTAGTTTACCTCATCGTGCTGGTTTGAAGATAATAGTTTTCCCTGATACATAATCAAATTTCGATTAAAATGTATTCAGTTTTTCTTCATTAATGGACATTTCAAAGCATGAGGCCACAACCATCAGTCACATTTCAAAACATTATATGTTTTGAGTCCTTTCGTTAGTGGTTCTCTACCTTCCTAATTCTATAATCCTCATGTGCTGGCCCCAAATGTAACTATAATTTTGCTACTGTAATGTTTAAATAACTCAGACAACCCCTGTGAAAGTGTCATTCTACCCCAAAGAGGTTGGTGGATTTGCCCATTTTCTCCTCGGGCATTCAGATATTACATGTTATATACATTACATATATTTCCTATACTATTTTTATACAACAGTATTTTCCTTAATGACAAGTTTTAATTTGATCCTCAAAATGCTATATAAGTAGTACCTCATTGAATCAGTTATGATGCCAAATTTTATTGTAGTTACCAGTATTCCATGTCCCAAATGTCTTTCATTAGACATTGTTCATAAAATGAAATTCCTAACTGAATAAGTAAACACATTTCAAGTAGAGGTATTTCAAACTCATCCTATTTCTTAGAGGCAGTCTGGTTGTTTTAGCATATTCCTAATAAAAAAAATTAGATTTATTTTAAGTACTTATCTAAGTAATACAGTTAATAACAACAAAAACCTAGATAATTCTGGTGATAATAAAGTCAATTAAAGTGCAAAGGGTAGGTGGGGAAAAAAGTCACTTACTTTGATAATATGGTTTAATTTTTGATTATTATTAGGTTCTTAGATTTATATTATTTATTCTTTTTTCAGCAGTTTTCAAATTTCAAAAATGTCTATCATTTTGTTTAAATATAAGAATATTCTATATATTTACCAATCCATTTCCTTTCATAAGACATGCTAAATTTTAAAGTATATATTGAAGAATTGTCACTTGTTGAGAAATTGTGATATCATTAAATTAGCACATATTAAGCCAAATACAACCTTTAAGTCTGTCATATAATTGCTACTTTATCCAGGTTTTCTTGTGCATGTTACTATGTGCATGAGAGTGATAGCAAAGCACCATGTAATTCATACATTTCAAACATAGTCAAGTACAACATAGTTTAATAGCAAATTATTATATATCAATGAAGTATGTCTCTCCTCCTTTCAATTTTCTTTAAAACCTATTTCCTTTAAAAGAAATAGCTGTATAGCTAGTGAGAGCAGAAGGCATTATTTATTTATTTATTTATTTATTTATTTATTTAAATTTGTAAGAATTATATATGAATTTCAACTTTTGAAAGGACTTTCTAGTTGGACTTTGCATAGTCAAAATCTCAGTATTATATGCAAGTTTAAAGATATGACTATTTTAGCAACTTACATACGTATAACTATTCCACTTGAAAAATTCCTGATAAACAATCATATTTTTCTTTTATTATTTTTCCCATAATTCTGATAACTTTAAAAAAATTTATTGGATATTTTATTTGCATTTCAAATGTTATCCTCTTTCCTGGTTTCCCCTCTAAAACTGCCTGTCCCATGCCCTCTCCCCCTGCTTCTGTGAGGGTGCTCCCCCACCCACTCACTTATTCCTGCTTCCCTGGCCTAGCATTCCCCTACAATGGGGCATCGAACCTTCTGAGGACCAAGGGTCTCTTTTCCCATTGATGTCCAACAAGGTCATCCTTTGCTACGTATGAAGTTGGAGCCATGGATCCCTCCATGTCTACTCTTTGGTTGGTGGTTTAGTCAGTCCCTGAGAGCTCTGGGGAGTCAGCTTGCTTGATATTGTTGTTCTTCCTATGGTGTTGTAAACCCCCTCAGCTCCTTAAGTCCTTTATCTAACTCTTCCATTGTGGTTTCCATTCTCAGTCCAATAGTTGGCTGTAAGCATCCGCCTCTGGATTTGTCAGGCTCTGTATTAAACTACAATAGAGTCAATATAAGAATCTTTCATGTTGTATATTTTCACATTTCCAAATTAGTATCATTTCATCATTTTAATACTATAAAATATTGTGGACATTATGATTTAGAACTCCATTTTTAAAACATATTATTTAAGACATATGCTTTTATATATGGCATATATCTTCTGATGTTGAATGATTATAATTTCTGAGATTACTCCTATTTTAAATTAATACATGTAGTTGTTAATCAAAATAGGTTTTACTATTATGAAATTAAACTTGTAAACTTTCTTAACAGTGGTGCATGAAGGAGAGAAAAGCCTCAGCTCAATAAAGAGTTAAATTAAAAAGAATTTGTACTTTTTACCTACTAAATGTATACTTTTACAAAATTTATTTTATAGACTGAATTGTCAAGAGTTGTCACGTCTTTTGACATTTTGACAACTCTTTAGTAGAATAAGAGAGAAGTATTTCTATAAGAGGTAATGGATGAACTAGATCAGCTTTGGAGATTTCAAAACAGTAATAATTCTGCTGGCTTACTATTGACTTTTTTGTATTGTGTAGTGAATGAGCATTATTTCTAAAAAAAATTAATAAGAAATAAAGTCAAGTCTGGAAAAAAATCCAAATTTATATAAACATACTATATTGGCTTAATCTATAACTTGTTTAACAGTTCATGTGTGACCTGAAAAATTAAAATACTATAAACATTATTTTAAAACATATTTAAGCCATTGTGGTTTTCTAAGAAAATTGTCACAATCTGCTAATTTTTATAGTGAAATAAAAATTAGGTGTGGTTGTACACACCTATAATCCCAGTACTTATATAAGCTTAGTGAAGCGATTGCCGCAAGCTCATGGCCTGCTGGAAATACAGTAATACCCTGTATGCATAAACAAAAGAACAATAAAGAAATGAAACTAGTATTATATTTCTCTTTAGAAAATAGAAAATGAATATGTTGTACATTTGATTATGTATGATAAATAAGAAACTATCATATACATATTCCTCTACTTATGTTTTCATTCCTTTTTCTCATATGATTCAGTTTTTCTAGTATTAAAACTGTCTTTATTTATTTTTTTATTTTACTTTTTACTAATTCATTTTACATCCTGCTAACTGTCCCCCTCCTGGTCACCTCCTCCCACAATCCCTCCCCCCTACTTCTCTGGGTATTCCACCTACCCCACCCTGGCACTCCAAGACTCTGGGATGCTAGACACTTTCTCTCCCATTGAGACCAGACCAGACAGCCCAGCTAGTAGAACATATCCCAGAGACAGGCAAAAGCTTTTAGGATAGCACCCATTCCAGTTGTTTGGGAAACATATATAGGCAAAGCTACACATTTGCTACATATGAGTGGGGAGGCCTAGGTGCAGCCACTGTAGGTTTTTTGGTTGGTGGTTCAGACTCTGAGAGCTCCAATGGTCCAGATTAGTTGACTCTGTTGGTCTTCCTGTGGAGTTCCTATGCCCTTAGGGGATTGCAATCCTTCCTCTTATTCTTAGATGAGAGTTCCCAATCTCCATCCACTGTTTGGTTCTCAGTGTCTATATCCGTCTGAGTCAGCTGCTGGATGGAGCCTCTCAGAGGACAACATGAGACTGTCTGTGGGCATAACAGAGTATCATTAATAGTGTCAAGGATTGGTGCTTGCCTATGGGATTGGTCTAAATTAGGCCTGAATTTTGGTTGGTTATTCCCTCACCCTCTTCACCACCCCCTGTGCCTGCATTTCTTGTAGACAGGATAAATTTTGGGTTAAAAGTTTTATGGATGGGTTGGTATCCCTACTGAACCACTGGGGTTTCTGTCTGGCTGTAGATGTGGTCACTGCAGGATCCATATCCCCAGTGTAATGAGCCACAGTTAAGGTCAACCTCATTGATTCTTGGATGCCTCCCTTGTCCCAGTTCTCTTTTCTGGAGATGCCCACACCATCATTTCCTCACCCCTGTAAGTTGCAGAGTTCTGCTTATTTTCATGGCCATCTAGCTATCTGTCCTGTCCTTCCCCACACCTACTCTTTAACCCTCCATTTCTCTCTACATTCCCCCTTTCTCCAAGTTCCCTCCCTCCATCTGCCTCTTTGACTAGAACTGGTTTTAGAACATGTATCCTTTGATTTTTAAAATTTAGTAGAAATACAAAGATCTTCATATTAAATCGTTTTTCCAGTTTTAAAGTAAAATTTTCTAATAAATCAATCAAACTCAGTTAAATCAAATATTATATTTTACATATGCATAAAATCTATCACACTTGCAGTTATGCTACCTTGATCTAGGACCTTTAAGTGGTATTTTCCTTGATCTCTTTTGATCATGAAATGGCTCATGGGTAAGCTCACTTGTTTAGAGCCCACATATAGGCTAGATACAAGTGACTCCTCCTTGAAATTTGTCCTCTGAACTATATTAGCCTCACATACACATTCTTAAGCACACACAGTAAAGTAAGCATAGGACAAACTTCTCCAGTGGGGAATAAATTTCAACTTATCTTTTCTCTATAAAATTAGTTAGCTTTTATTATGCCCTAGCATATATTGTAAGAAAAATGTTTGGCCTAAAAGCCCATTTGCATTTTCATAAAATTAGGTATTAGTTATTGTTGACTTCAAGTTATTCAAGTGGTCTAATAATTACAAGATAATAAAATGCAAGTGAATCATGTTTTATTACTTTGTTTGCCATCTCTAAGGGATTGATGCTTGTATCAACAATTCTCATAAAAATATTAATTACTCTCCATTTATATTTTTCTTAGTCTTCTCTAATTTTGTTTGGACCCTCCATTTTTAATTTCTGTGGTACACAATTCACAGTAAAATTTGTTCTCATTGTGTTCATCCAAGGTTTAACTTCCTTGATATAACTGAGAACTGGGACTCAGTAACTTTCTTTTGAATTGAGACAGAGACTGTACCATGCACTGAAGCAAGTTTAGCAGCATATTGTACTGCTGAGAACTGCATCCCACCTGCATTCTCTTCTCCAGTTATGACAAACAAACACATCTCCAAGGTTGCCAAAGTATCTTCTGTATGGAAACATATATAACTGTATTTTCCCATTTCCTTGTGATATTAAAATATTTTGAGTTTTATAGAAAAACATTTGCAACTCCATGGAAGATTCAGTTTTATTTAAAAATTCCTCCCCAGAAGTTCAAATGGTGAATGACTTCAAGAATGACAGTAGTTTAGAAATAAATGATAAACTAAATAACAGTAAATTATTTCAGTCAATTAGAAGATCATGTATATAATATCCTTAGCCAAAATCCAAGTCCTTTGATGTAGAAAGATCGTATGAAACAATATTTGTTTTCAAAAAGTTTGAAACACATTATCCAAGTTAAATTTTATGTGTAAAATTTACTTTCTTATCTTTGTAACTTAAGGAGGAAACATTGATTCAGTATGTTTATTAGTAGTCTTCTTCTATTTTGAGATGAGAATTATATATTAGTTTTATTGTCCAAAACCTTTTGATGTTTATTTTGTTGTGGTCTATACTCTTAGAAAACATTCTATTAGGACTAGATAAATCTAAATCATAAGGCATATGACCACTTTATGTATTTGTTTATCTTTCCCAGTGAACAAATGAGTTTCTTAGGATTTTACAAGGAGGAACAAAAGTGACTCAAAACATCTGTATCCAGAAAAGATCCCATATTCTTACCTTATAATTTCCTGGAAGTGAGTGATAGAGCCCCACCTTAGTTCATCTTTTATGTATTTGGGCTTCAGCACCTCCCAAGATCATATGTACCTCTAAGATAGGTAGAATCCAAGATGAATTTCCAGTGGCACCCACATTCCTTATGTATTACAATGAGCATAACAGTCACTGTATGGTTCTACTTATTTTTTTTTTTTGTCATAACAACCATGCTGTGTATTCTACATTACCAAAGCAATATTATGCTCATGTTGGGGACAGTCAGAGAAGATATCCTTATTATCAAACCTTCTTCTTTCTTATATCATTAAAAGAGGAAAATAGAATAGATAATTATGGATGAATTTTGAGAGTGCCTGGAAAGAGAGAATCAAGTGAGGAGGAGCAGGGAAGAGAATAGAGGAAGGAATATGAGGAGAGACAACTAAAATTAAAGGATATTTGAGGGATAATATGTAAAAGTTATATAAGAGAATACACACACACACACACACACACACACAAACACACAATATGAAGACGATCTACGTGATGTTACCAAATAATGAGGGAGGCCAGAGTACCAACTGGATATCTCTTGTCACTAAATTAAATGTTCAGTAGATGAACTGGGCTATGTCTGATCTGAGTTGTTGGCCAAAGAGGTCACATGGTAATCCCCAAATAATCCAGGCTTTTACAAAGACTATAGGCTTCTCTCCATAAACCAACAGCAAGTCCTCATTGGTGAAGACAATACATCCACCAATACTTACAGTTCATTTAATGCATTTATGGTTCTATAATCGTAAATTGCAGCTATGCTACTGGACAACTGGAGATATTTTTCATATTGTGCCACTGTTTTAAAAGTCTAGTATATTGGAGTTACAAATTATCTTAGAGCCCTAGAAATTGTGTTGGTTTAATTTCCTATTGCTCTCACAAAACACCAAAAATAAACAATTTAGAGAAGGAAGGGCTTGTTTTAGCTCATACTTTCAGATGATTCAGTCTATGAACACTTGACTCAAGTTAGAGCAAAATATGATGTCAGCAGTAATATGTAATATGTGACCTAATTCATGGTGGAAAGCAACCAATAGAGTGAAGGTCAGAATGAGGATATAGTAACTATTTCAAATGTTCACACTGGTGACCTTCCACTTTCAACTAAGTATTACCTCCCAAGGTATTATTACCATATAGGGAAAGATAATTAAAATCATGATCCTATGAAGGATATTTCATCATCATACTGTCACAGTACCTCCAAAGTAGTCAGGCACTGTAGATCAGATTGGAGTAGTTCCTCTTTGCTACAGATTTAAGCACACAAGGACCAGAAACAAAGGCCTTTTTTAAATACTTTGAAAAATTCTTACATTAATATAGAGTCACCCACATGCAGAAGAAATGGATTTCTAATGCAAAATGAAGTGTCCTATGAAGGGAAAATGACACAAGGGACTTTTGACATTTTTAAATTTAAATTAGTTATTTACATTCCAGTCATTACCTCCCTCCTTCATTCTGCCCCACAGTCCCTTTGTCCTATTCTTCCTTCCCCCTTGCCTCTGAAAAGATGCTCTACCCTCACCAAACATCCCCATTCCCTGGGGCATCAAGGCTCTCAAGGATTCAGCACATCTCCCACTAAAGCCAGACCAGGTAGACCTCTGCTACATATGTGCCAGGGGCCTTGGCCCAGCCTGTGTATAGTCCTGGTTGGTGGCTCAGTCTCTGGGAGCTCCTGGGAGTCTGAGTTAGTTAAGATAGCTGGTCTTCCTATGGGGTCGCTCTCCCTTCCAGCTTATTCAATCCTTCCCTTAATTCAACCTTAGGGATCCCCAACTTCAGTCCAATGATTGGGTGTAAGTTTCTGCTTCTGTTTCAGTCAGCTGCTGGTAGGGCCTCTCTGACAACAGCAATGCAAGGCTCCTGTCTATAACCACATCATAACATAGTAGTGTCTGGCTTTGGTGCTCCCCTCCCCCATGAGATAGACACCAAGTTGGCAGGTCATTAGACCTCCTTTCCTTCAGTCTCTTCTATATATTTGTCCTTGCAGCTCTTTAAACAGGAACAATTCTGGGTCAGGAATTTTGACTGTAGTTTAGTAACCCTTTCTCTTCACTTGAGGCCCTCTCTATCTATTGGAGGTGGACTCTTTGAGTTCCTGTTTTCCAATATTAGACATTTTGGCTAAGTTCACCCCCAAGTGTTTCACCTCCTGAGTCTCTGGTACTCTCTAGAGGGTTCCCTCATCTCCAACTTCCTGAGGCTGCTTATTTCCATTTATTCTCTTGACCCTCTGAGCTTGGCTCCTGTCCCTCCCCCCATATCTGATCCTGTTTCCCTTTCACCCTCCTTCTCCCCTCTCCCATACAGGGTCCTCCCTCCCTCTGCCTCCTGTGATAATTTGCTTGCTACATATAAGTGGGGTGGAAACCTCCTCACTTGGGCATTTTGGCTTGTTACATTTTTTACTCTTTGCAGGTTTTATCATAGGCAGTCTGTACTTTTTGGCTAATACCCCTTATCATGTATGTACTCACTGACAGTTTCTCAATTTAAATATCCTTAGATTATATCCTTTCTCCCATGTCCTTTCTTCCATCCCTACCTACTCATCTTGCAATTCTTCCTCAAAGAAGCACACACACATATAAACAAACACAGAGTACAACTCCCACCCCACGAAAACAAGTTAAAACAATATTTTCCCCTCCAAAGAATGTACCAAAATAAAATAAAATAAACATGCATACACACACAGAGAAACATACAAACTATACGTTTTTTAAAAAATAGCATTTACCTAGCATTCACCCCATGATAAGAGCTCCTCTTAATAGAGTTTTTGTCTATATACAAAAAGCCTTTTTTTGAGAAATAACTATTAGTTTATTTAGAAACCATTTTACTGGAAGTCCTGATCCTTGATATTTGGCTGCAGAATAAATTTATGATATGGTCACAAAAAAAGTCACTTACCTTCTGTGAATCTTAGTATCCTTTCTGGCCAGGAAGGTCCTAATTAAAGGACTTTCAAATATAAGTGTTCACTGATTGCACATATTTTGTTTCTGCTATTTTATAAATACTGCTCAACTAACTTTTTAAACAAGAGAACAATTGTCTTAAAAAGCTGAAAGCAGCAATTAGGAATGACATTTCATTCAATTAAAGTATCTAGGGATTAAAATTATAAACTTGAAGATATATTCCTTAAAACACATTCAAATCAAATTTGACAGCAAAATCACTTGTTCTTTTCTAATTTGTGTATCAAAAATTTGGATAAGATGTTTTCAGAGATATTAATATGCTTATCCTTTGTAAATCTTAGAAATTGAAGAGCCAATGAAAAAAGATGGAAGCAGAAGCAAATAATATAAGAAAGAATTAGAATTTGGAATAAGCATACATACTCATTAAATATTATCAGATTCCTTCTGGGTGATATGTTACTTTTCTATATCTCACATTTGGTGCCTTCCATATTTTTCCTTTTTCTGTTGTCCTGAAACTCAATATGTAGATAAGCCTACCTTTGAACTCAAAATACTGCCTCACGATCCCAAATTCTGTGCATAAATACAAGCAACAACGTACCTAGATATACACTTTTTCTGTAAGTATATATCTACATTCCCAAAATTAAGTAAAGAATAGACAAAAACAGAAGGAAGGAAGGAAGGAAGGAAGGAAGGAAGGAAGGAAGGAAGGAAGGAAGGAAGGAAAGAAAGAATGAAAAAAGGAAAGAAGGAAGGAAGAAAGACAAATGAGTTAAGAGGAACCCAATGATAGTATTTAATTTGTTACTGTGTTGTAAGACAACAACAATCACTATAAGTTATCTTCAGTGAAATTATCATTCCAGTGGTAGCATTGTGTAGTTGTCAATACATGAAAACCTGTTAGTGTGAAGATACATTACAAATAATATGCAAATTTTTGCCTTATATAGTAAGCAGAGGTAAACAGTCATAGTACAGAAATTAATAAAAATAATACAATTTTCAAGCATTTTTACAAAATATAAATATGTAATCACTTCCAAAATGCCTATACAAACTATTACTAATGATAAAACATTAAAATAAAGGTTTAATGCAGTGGAAGCAATATTTTTGTAATAATACTAAAAATGAAAAGGGTGAGTAATATTATGTGAATATTTTGTTGAAAACAGGCTTTGTTAAACACAGGTATTGAAATGAACATGTAGAGTATGTGAAGTTCTATATGACTTCATTCTTATTAATACTATTACTATAAATATTTTAGCGCAAATTTATTTTTGAAAAAAATGTTTTGTTTTTTATACATTATTCTCATTTCTTAACTATACATGTAATAGACAAAAGACTGTAGCCTCTGGATTATTGGCATATATGTGACAAAACAGCTCAAGATACTTTGCTTAAAATCAATTTTATTCTGTCTCCTTTGAAATTGATAGTGCTACAAGTGAATGGTAAAATAAAAGCTCTATAAATAGTACATAGAATATAAATGGCAACACAATACTGAATATATAAATAATTTTTCTTATTCTCTCTAGTAGTTTTAGACAGCTTATACAGCAATAGAAGACAATTCTAGTGGAATAAAAGCATATTCATAATAGTAACTTCTACTAAGTATATTCTTGTACTCTTTTCTGAAATAGCCACATCACTCTGGTTTATCTATTTCTAACTTGTCTGAAACCTAAAAAAACTTATGCCCACATATGCACCAATAATTGTAAGACAAAAAAGAAACAACCTTTAAATTCCAGTTCATTTTTTAATAAATTTTCAGTAGCAAATGCTGAAGAAGGAATTTTTAGGTTTTTTTAAAAAAATTTTTGTTATTTTATTTATTTACATTTCAAGTGTTATCCCCCTTCCTGGTTTCCCCTCTGCAAACGCCCTATCCCATTTCCCCTCCCCAATGTTTCTATGATGGTGCTCCCCCTCCACTCCCATCTCACTTTCCTAGAATTCCCCTAAGCTTCTGCATCAAGCCTTCACAGGACCAAAGACTTCCCTTCCCACTGATGCCAGATAAGGCAGTCCTCTGCTACATATGCTGGAGACATGGATCCTTCCATGAGTTCTCTTTCGTTGGTGGTTTAGTCCCTGGGAGCTCTGGGGGGATCTGGTTGGTTGATATTGTTGTTCTTCTTATTGGATTACAAACCCCTTCAGCTCCTTCAGTCCTTTCTCTAACTCCTCCACTGGGGACCCCATGCTCAGTCCACTGGTTGGCTGCAAACATCTGCATCTGTATTTGTCAGGCTCTGGCAGGACCTCTCAGGACACAGCTGTATCAAGTTCCTGTCAGCAAGATCTTCTTGGCATTCACAATAGTGTCTTCATTTGGTGACTATATATGGGATGGATCCCCAGGTGGGGAAGTCTCTGGATGCACTTTCCTTCAGTCTCTGCTCCACTCTTGTCCCTGTATTTCCTTTAGATAAGAGCAATTTTGGATTAAAATTTTGAGAAGGCTGGGTGACCCCATCCCTCAACTGGGGCCCTGCCTAACCTCTCCATATGGTCTATACAGGTTCTTTCTCCCCTTTGTTGGGTATTTTTCACCTAGTGTCATCCCTGTTGGATCCTGGGGGCCTCTTGATTTCCTGGCATCTGGGACTTTCTAATGGCTACCCCAGTCTCCCATCCTCCATTGCTACGCACCTCTGTCCAATTTCCTGACCCACTGTATATCTCCCCTATCTCCTCCCATACCTGATCCTGTCCCCCCATTTCCTCCCTTCCCCTCCTCTCTTTCTCCCAAGTCCCTTCCACCCTCTACCTCCCTTGATTATTTTGTTCCCTCTTCTAAGTAGGACTGATGCATCCACACTTTGGTCTTCCTTCTTCTTGAGCTTCATATGGCCTGTGGGTTGTATCATGGGTATTACAAACGTTTTTCCTAATATCCACTTATCAATGAGTATATACCATACGTGTTATTTTGTGACTGGTTTCCATCTGTGCCTTGGAGCTGACTCTGTGCCACAACTATCCACACTGTAATCCTGCCCAGAGAGAGCTTGTCTCCCATGAATTTTTAGTCTTGCCTCTTTTCCTCAATGTACACAATAAAAAATAAATAAATAAATAAATAAATAAATAAATAAATAAATAAATAAAATAAAATTCAGGTTGAGACTCCAACATTTTTGAATCTATTTTAACTACTTACTGGTGCTGTATATGTTTTCTGAGCAATTTTACCAGATTTATGATATTAAAAGTATGGTGTGATATATTACATTCCAACACACAATGAAGTGATATTATGCACATGCATGTAAAAATGTTAACGTTTCCCACAGTGGGCATTTTATTTTTTTTTTTTTTTGACAGGGTTTCTCTGTGTAGCCCTGGCTGTCCTGGAACTCACTCTGTAGACCAGGCTGGCCTCGAACTCAGAAATCCACCTGCCTCTGCTTCCCAAGTACTGGGATTAAAGGCGTGCGCCACCACTACCCAGTGACAGTAGGCATTTTCCCTTTTGGTTCTTCTCAGTCAAGTTATTCATTTTATTTATTTTTGAGGAATTTTGTTTGTCTGGCTTGGTTTTGCAACTCCAAGTACATTTTTGAATCTAAAAAGAAATATTACTCATGGATTAAAAAAATTCTATAGTATAAAAATTTTAAGTACATAAAATAAATTTCCATAACATTAGTTAAAACTGACAATTTTATGTAGTTTATACCAAAGGTATCAAAATCTAAAATACTCTATTAAGATTTCATTTAATGTAATTTTCTCTAAGTTCACATTTTAGTTGCACACATGCTTGCTTGAGAGATATAAGTTTTTATATTTCAGAAGTAATATCTTTGTCCAATATTACAAATATTTATCATAATTTAGTCACAAATAAATGTTTATAAAATACAACTATTTATCATATTTTCTTCACAAATAAATGTTTCAAAATATTTTATAATTTTGTTAGCTATTGACACTTTTGCATTATCAGGAAAATAGAAATTATTTCACTGAATTATTCTTTATATAATTTTAATAATGTTAAGTACAAAAATACATAAGTATACACACAGTGAATGTTTCTGAATTTACACAGATGAAAATAGTTCTTTGAAATTAGAAAATAATCAAAGGTTGATAGGTCTCCTCCTGTCTTTAGAAATAGTATCTATCTTTTGAACTTATATGTTTATTTCTGAAAACAATTGTTAGTGCAGTTATATATGTTGCATGTTACATCTTTACACATGTACATATAAACAAAAAACTTTTTTATTTACCCTCTGTTCCCAGGCATTAGTATAAGGCTTGAATAAATTAATTAGAGATACACTCACATGACACTTAAACATGGAAGGTGGCACATTATACATAGATATCTAAATATTTGGGGGAAGGTTATTGTGTTTACAGCAGGTTTTTTTTTTTCCTTTTTGGCTCAGCAGCTAATAGTGCTTAATTAGAGTGCTCAAGTTCAGTTCTTCACAACCATGTCTGATAATTCAACTTCAGATGTATCTGAACATTCTGGCCTCCATGAGTGCAAACCAATACATACACACACACAAAATAAACAGTACAGACAACCTAAAAAAAATTACATTTTTGAGCTGTATGTTTGATATGATGGTATCAATATAAATATGTTGTTTGTACAATCCTCCCCAGCAGATATTAACTACATGGAGCTGTTGAAAAGCCAAAATATTACACATATAAATAAGAACTGATTTGGAGACTGTTTCATATATTAATGAATTAATATATTAATGAATTAAAATTTAATTTTAATTACTCCATTATCATATTGAATAGTTCAGTCTTTGACAAAACAGAAGAGCAATAGATATAATATCCATCAACTGATTTTTTATTATTTCTAGGAATGTTAGAAAAATTTGCCTTATGATTGATATAATTTCATTTCAAATAAACAAAAAAAAGTAACTATATTCTTGAAATTTTGATCCCATTTAATTTTTATTAAAATGGAGCATAATTTCAATTTTAGGTAGACTAAAACCAAATTATATATGCAGAAATATATAAATATATAAGCTGAGTAATTTAAATTATCATGACTGGACCAGTATATACTAAAGTCTTAAAATATATAGTTGTATTTGAGATGCATTAAATTTGGAATGTTTACTTATTCTTTAAAGCAATATTATATGTTAGTTTCTTCTTAAGTAAGTCTTCTTAAAGAATATTACATTATAATATCTTTTTATATATTATATTCAAAATTAAGTCTTTTATTTTGCTGATATTAATTCCATATTTAAGTACTTTGAAAGTCATTGGTATTATTCACTTCATACATTATTAATGTATTATTAAAATATTCTTACTTAGCAACCAAAATATGTATCATACACAGAAGATTTTCATAACCCTTTAGGAAGTCACAATTTATATGCTGACAAAAGTAGAGTTAAGAATCAGTAAATTTATAAATTACAATTTTGAAGCATTGGGAATTTAAACCTCTCTAAAATTATATTTGAGTATCTTCACCAACTAATTACCAGTTACCATGATTACTTATTTTTCTTATTATAAGCATTAATATATCATATTTTCTAAAATATTTTTCATAAAGTATGCTGTAAAAAAATAATGAATTTCAGTTTGCTAATTTAACACTATACAGGTGAAACATAAAAAAATATATTTCCTTTCTTATACAAAGATAAATCTGTGAATAAAATGTAAATGGGATGCTTATTTTTATTTTAAAATGTTGTATAAATTGTCTTATTTAGAAGTGGGAGTTTAAAAAAAATTCAATATTTGCTTCAGTATCATGTAAAAGTTCAAAGACAATCTTTTGAAAATTCTATACATTTCTTTTGGACACAAAAATAATTTATATAATAAACTATATTTACTACCATAAGATGCTATGCATTAAATGTATTAAAAAATTAGTAACTTGCATCTGTTCACAATGTTAACCGTAGGCCAAGCTGAAATTCAGAGCTGAGTTCTTCTGGTATTTGTTGCTGAGACTTTCCTCCTGTCCTGTGGATTCTAGAAATTGGAAATCCTCTTCATTACAATATTTAGCATACATTTAATTATAATTTACAATATAAGTGGTATTGTGTATTAATATCCTTTAAACTTTGTATCATTCCATGTTTTCCAGGGTCAAAATATTTTCGGTCTTGATGTCATTGAAACACCAGAAGGAGACAAGATGCCCCAGCTGATTGTTCAAAAGGAGTTAGATAGGGAAGAGAAGGATACCTACGTGATGAAAGTAAAAGTTGAAGATGGTGGCTTTCCTCAAAGATCCAGTACAGCTATTTTGCAAGTAAGTGTTGCTGATATAAACGACAACCACCCAATCTTTACAGAGAAGGAAATTGAAGTCAGTATACCAGAAAATGCTCCTATAGGTTCTTCAGTGACACAGCTCCACGCCACAGATGCTGATATAGGAGAAAATGCCAGAATTCACTTTTATTTCAGCAATCTAGTCTCCAACATCGCTAAGAGACTGTTTCATCTTAACACCACTACTGGACTTATCACTATCAAAGAACCACTGGATAGGGAAGAATCACCAAGCCACAAGTTATTGGTTTTGGCAACTGATGGTGGATCGACACCAGCAAGAGCAATGGTGCTGGTAAATGTTACAGATGTCAATGATAATGTCCCATCAATTGACATAAGATACATCGTCAACCCAACCAATGGCACTGTGCTTCTTTCAGAGAATGCTCCGCTTAACACTAAAATTGCTCTCATAACTGTGACAGATAAGGATTCTGAACATAATGGTAGGGTGACATGCTTCACAGATCATGAAGTTCCTTTCAGATTACGCCCAGTATTCAGTAATCAGTTTCTCTTGGAGACTGCTGCATTTCTTGACTTTGAGTCAACAAAAGAATATGCCATTAAATTACTGGCCGCTGATGCTGGCAAACCTCCTTTGAATCAGTCATCCATGCTCCTGATCAAAGTAAAAGATGAAAATGACAATGCTCCGGTTTTCACCCAGTCTTTTATAAGCCTTTCTGTTCCTGAGAATAACTCTCCTGGTGCACAGTTGACAAAAATCAGTGCAACAGATGCAGACAGTGGACGAAATGCTGAAATAAGCTACATGCTAGGTTTTGATGCACCACCTGAATTCGACCTGGATCATCGTACAGGCATCCTGACTGCAGTGAAGAAACTAGATAGAGAAAAACAGGAAAAATATTACTTTACAGTTCTGGCACAAGACAATGGAATTCCACCTTTAATGTCCAATGCCACTGTCTTTGTGACTGTTATTGACCAGAATGATAATAGCCCAATTTTTACACACAATGAGTATAACTTCTATGTTCCTGAAAATCTTCCCAAACATGGCACAGTAGGGCTAATAACTGTGACTGATCCTGATTATGGAGAGAATTCTGCAGTTACTCTTTCCATCTTAGATGTGAATGATCAGTTCTCTATTGATCCACAGTCTGGTGTCATCAGGCCAAATATTTCATTTGACAGAGAAAAACAAGAATCCTATACTTTCTATGTAAAAGCTGAGGATGGTGGTAGGGTTTCAAGATATTCAACTGCTAAAGTGACCATAAATGTGGTTGATGTCAATGATAACAAACCAATTTTTATTGACCCTCCTTCCAATTACTCCTTTGAATGGGTTCTACCATCCACAGAGCCTGGCACAGTCATCTTCAAGGTTGTTGCAATTGACGATGATACTGGCACGAATGCAGAGGTTCGTTACAGCATTGTTGGAGGAAACATCAAAGGACTCTTTATGATTGAACAAGTATCAGGCAACATCACATTGAAGGAGAAGTGCATGGTTTCAGATCTTGGTTTACACCGAGTCATCGTCAAGGCTAAGGATTTAGGACAACCTGATTCTCTCTTCAATGTTGTAAATGTCAACTTCTTTGTAAATGAGTCTGTGCCCAATGCTACATTGATTTATGAACTGGTGCGCAAAAGCATTGATGCACCTGCAAATCAAAATACTGAAGTAACTAATGCATCCTCACCAACCACTGACTATGTCAAGATCATGGTTGCCATTGTTGCTGGCACCGTAACTGTCGTCCTAGTTATTTTCATCGCTGCTGTATTCAGATGCCGACACTCACCACACCATAAGGCTTCTCAGAAAAACAAACAGAATTCTGAGTGGGTTACTCCAAACCCAGAAAATAGGCAGATGATTATGATGAAGAAAAAGAAGAAGAAAAAGAAGAAGCATCCTCCCAAGAACCTGCTGCTTAATTTTGTTACTATTGAAGAAGCAAAGCCAGATGATGGTGAAAATGAGAGGAACAGTGTCACGCTAGATCTTCCCATTGAATTGGAAGAGCAAACCATGGGAAAATACAACTGGGGCACTACTCCTACTACCTTCAAACCTGAAAGCCCTGATTTAGCTAGACACTATAAATCAACCTCTCCCCAGCCTGCATTCCAGATCCAGCCTGAATTGCCCCTGAACTCAAAGCACCACATCATTCAGGAATTGCCTCTTGATAATACCTTCGTTGGCTGTGATTCCATCTCCAAGTGCTCCTCCAGCAGTTCTGATCCCTACAGTGTTTCTGAGTGCAGCTACTCTTTAACAACTTTCAAGGCCCCTGTGTCTGTGCATACCAGACCGGTAGGTAATCCAAGTTTCTATGTAATCCTTTTAATTTATTACTCTCATTATTTTCACCTGATATATGATTATGAAGAACATTGATTTCTAAGAAGGAAAAAAAACAATTATATTGCACATAATATTCAAATAGGAATATGAAATAGTTTAAATTTGGTAGACAGTACAAAATGAATGCTAAGTTAGGACAATTTGGTTATTATAAGGGTAATTTTATCTGTAGATGGCAGCATGAAACTTCTCGCTTGAGCGTATCATGGAAAAATTACCTAATAAAGATTATTGCACTACCTGCTTTACCACATTATTCATGAGACTCAGAAAAGCCTGGACTACTTGCCTCATAGGAAAACATTTTCTGATGTGATAAGTAGCTCTCAAACCAAATGGTTCTGTGAAGCATTGTTTCATGAGGGCTTATCTGTAGATAACAGAGGTATTTAAATGAAACTAACATATTCAGTACTATGATATCACTTTATTTACTCTCTACAATGAAGAGTTTCATTTTTCATATTAGGAAGTCAAAATATTTTGACTTAGGGTAAAACATTAAAACAGTTGAAAAAAGTGAAGGCTTGCTCATTCTCATCTTCTAGCCAAATAAAGAAATGAAGAAACATTTTGGGTTACCAATTAAATATTTGTATTTTCAAGGTCCTTCAGGAACCATTTTTAAAACATAATGACTTTTAGAAAATGGAATATGTTTGCTTTTCCTAATGAGCACGAAAGGAAATTAGAGCATAATGAGAACTAAGAACTCTGTGCACAGGAATCTCAAACCCAATACATTTCAAAAAACAAGAGTTTACACAGTGCTTTAAAACTAGTATCCCATGGAGAAATAAGTACAAATTTGTCCAGAAATTCATAACTAAATTAAATGATTTAAGTAAGTTATTTCCTTAATGAAGTTAAGTAATGGAATTTATCTACTTTTTTTCTTTAAATATCATGTTGCCTGTTGATTTTATTAGTTCAAGTGGATAACAGTAAATTAGTAACTCCATTTGCCATGAATTAACTTGATTTATTAACTTAGTCAAGCTTAATATACTGGTTATAAAGTGAAATTTAGATAAATTCCTTTTCATTGAAAGTTATAGATACTAAAAAAAGGCCTACTAGATTCAAGAAAACAGTGCAAATAATTGACCATAATTTGAAGAACAGTTTGAAAACTAATGACAATTTGAGGATATACTCTTTAAAATACACAAATTAAAAGTAATGATGTTAATACATTTCTTTTAATCACAAAGTCACGGTAAGGTTTAAATCAACAGTAGGCCCCCTTTTTATTGTATTATGCTGCAAAGAAAACTAAAACCTTAGTTGCTGTCTAGGATTCCTGTTACTGTTTGAAGAAAGTTTGAGGGGTTTCTACAGTTTAGATTTGTTAAGATACTCTGCATCATCAATGACAAATGCAGTAAATGTCTATCATTTCCAAAGAGTGTGTTTTTGCTTATATTTAACAATTCGAGTGAACACTCTTGTTTTCTATTCTTACCACCATTATTCTGTTTATTAGGAATATTTCTTTCTTTCTTTTCTCATTGTTTTCTTCGTTTTGGTTTATCGAGACAGGGTATATATGTATAATGATGGGTGTCCTGGAACTTGATTTGTAGACCAGGCTGGCTTCAAATTCAGAGATTCACCTGCCTCTGCCTCACATGTGCTGGACATTAAGCTATGCACCACCATTGTTCAGCAGAAATATTCCTTAATAAGAATATTTATTATCAGTAGCACTTTAAGGGTACTTCTTTTTGTATTTTCTCATTTGTTTTAAAAAGGCATATTGAGTTTTTGTGTATCACATATGCAATTTATATCTTTCAATGGATTGGCTCAAGGAATTAGTAAAGCGAATTTTATTTATAACTATTTGTATGAACATAGAAATACTTTTGCACACATAAATTTTAATTAATTATGTAAAGAGCTAAAAGGGATAATAATGTATTTTCTAGATATTCTTATCTTTTAGTTTTGACATTTTATAATTTCTAAAATTCAATAAAAATAAAAATGTGCTTCCATGATGACATTTTACATAACACATCTAAAAGATTCATATCCTAATCATAAGATAAATGGCTTAGTGAGTTACACAAAAACAAAAAGTATCAATGAAAATGAATTACTGCTCATCATTAGTATTTTACTTACTGAAGAGTCTATCTTAGAATCAAATGACTTTTGTTATTCTTTTCACATCTTAAAAAATAAATAATTTATAATATTTAGAATTCCTTATTGAATATCTTCTTCATCTGACTCAGGGAGTTATAGCAGTCTAACTTAGAGCATTAAACTTCTCTGAATATTTACAATTTGTTCCACATTTGCAATGTTTTTACACTTATGGTGTACTTTTCAGTTTATAACAAATGCCAATAAAAGTGTCCTATATTCACTGGAACTAAAAAAGGCTGACAAGTTAAGTGAGCATAAAAAAGATAGGTCAGGTAACCTTTTAAATACACTCTCTTCATTGTTAGAAAGATCAAATAAAATTGGGAAGTTATGAGTGTTTATAGCAGTAAAAATTAAAAATAAAATGTTTCTTGAGCAAAATTTAGCCACAGATTAAAATATTTCTGTCAACAGAAGCCTGAAATATTCTAAAATATTTTATATAAAGTATTTATAATATTTTTACAAGGGGACTTACACAGATATTTACACTAGCTCATTAGTCACCTATTTTGAAATATGCATGTAGATATAAAAGGATATCTACAAGAAAATTTACATTTTAAAAACAAAAGTATATGCATTTCTTAACTTTATTCTGACTGTGGTGTTAAGAAAAATACGGAATATTGGTTATATATCATTAACCTATTATATAGAATCATCTATATCTGAGAAGTATGTGGCTCCAAATTGTCATCAAATCCCATGAGTTTTATGGGAGAAGTTTTTGTACATATTGGGGAAAAAAGGTAAGTTTGAAATTTAAGAGGAAAAAGTTTTATATATTATCGCCTATAAACAACATTGTATTTTTTAATGACCATTGGATATTTTACGAGTAAACAGTTTTTTTAGAGTCACCTTTTTTTTTTTTAATTCTTTAATCATTTTTTTTTTTTACAGTCCAGTGTTTATCCCCCTCCTGGTCTGCCTTCTGATGGTTCCACATCCCATACCTCTTCCCCCTTTTCCAAGATGTCCTCAACCCCCTCCCCCCAGCTCACCAGGCATCCACATTCCCTGGTTCTCAAGTTTCTCAAGGTTTAGATGCATCTTCCCTAACTGAATCCAGACCAGGCAGTCCTCTGCTGTATGTGTGTTGAGGGCCTCATATCAGCTGGTGTATGCTGCTTGGTTGGTGGCTCAGTGTCTGAGATATCTCAGGGGTCCAAGTTAGTTGAGACTGCTGGTTTTCCTATGTGGTTGCCCTCCTACTCAGCTTCATCCAGCTTTTGCCTAATTCAACAACAGGGGTCCCTGGCTTCCATCCATTGGTTTGGTATAAGTATCTGAATCCTACTCAGCTGCTTGTTGAGCCTTTTGAAGGGCAGTCATGGTAGGTCCCAGTTTGTAAGCACACCATAGCATCAGTAAGAGTATCAGTCCTCTGAGCTTTCCCTTAAGATGGATTCTAACTTGGAATGGTCACAGGACCTCCTTTCCATCATTGCAGTTCTTTTAGACAGGAACAATTCTGGGTCAGAGTTTTTGACTGTGGGATGGCAACCTCATCCTTCCACTTGATGCCCTGTCCTTCTACTGGAGGTAGACTCTATGAGTTCCCTCTCCCCACTGTAGAGCATTTCTTCTATGATCCCTCCCTTTAAGTCCTGAGAGAATCTCAAATTCTCTGGTATATTCTAGAGGGTCACTCCACCTCCCTCCTTCCTTAGGATGCTTGTTTCCATTCTTTCTGCTAGCCCTCAGGGCTTCAGTCCTGTCACCCCTATACCTGCTCATGTTCCCCTATTCTCTTCCCTGTACCACTCTCCACCCAGGGCCCTCCCTCCCTCTGCCCACATGATTCTTTTCTTTTCCCTACCAATTTAGATTGAGGCATCCTCACTTGGGCCCTTCAGTTTGTTAACCTTATTGAAATCTGGGCGTTTTATCATGGGTATTCTGTAAATTTTTGGGTAATATCCACTTACTAGTGAGTATATAACATGCATGTCTTTTTGGGTCTGAATTACCTCACCCAGGATGATATTTTCTAGTTTCATTCATTTGCCTGCAAAACTCCAGATGCCCTCGTTCTTAAATAACAGACTAGTATTCCATTGTATAGATGAACCACGTTTTCTGTATCCATTCTTCTGTTGTAAAACATCTGGGTTGTTTCCAACTTCTGGCTATCAAACTAAGGCCTCTATGAATACAGTGGAACACGTGCCCTGTGGCATGGTGGGGCATCTTTTGGGTATATTCCCAAGAGTGGTATTGCTGGGTCATCAGGTTCCAATTTTCTGAGGAACATCCAGATTGATTTCCAGAGTGGTTGTACCAGATTGCAATTCTACCAGCAGTGGAGAAGTGTTGCTCTTTTTCCACATTGTTGCCACCATGTACTGTCACTTGAGTTTTTGATCTTAGCCATTCTGGTGTAAGGTAGAATCTTAGGGTCATTTTGATTTGCATTCTCTGAATTCTAAGGACCTTGGACATTTCTTTAAGTGCTTCTCAGAATTTGAGAACCCTCTGTTGTGAATTCTCTGTTTAGATCTATACCCCAGTTTTTGATTGGGTTGTTTGGCTTTTTTGGAGGTTAGCTACTTGAGTTCTTTATATATTTTGGATATTAGCCCTCTATCTGGTGTGGGGTTTGTAAATATTTTTTTCCCAATCTGTAGGTTGCCTATTTGTTTTTTAACTATGTCCTTTGTAATACAGAAGCTTTTTAGATTCATGAGGTCCCATTTATCAATTATTGATCTTAGAGCCCGAGACATTGGAGTTCTGTTTAGGAAATTTCCCCCTATGCCAATGAGTTTGAGTCTCTTCCCCACTTTTCTTCTATTAGATTCAGTATATTTAGTATCACCTAGCTTACTTTTACTATAAAGAAATGAGTCTGAAACCCACAGTCTTGATTAACAAAGCTCTCTTTTTCAAAGACTGTAGGCCATGAATGAACAGTAAAGAGGGGAATCAGAGTGAAATTACCATTTTTTAAAAAGTGGATATTTTCTTTATTTACATTTCAAATGTTATCCCCTTTCCTGGTCCCCACCCTGAAACCACCTATCCCAACCTCCCTTCCCCATGCTTCTATGAGGGTGTTTTCCCACCCAGCCAACCAATCAAGCCTCCCAACTCTGGCATTCCCTGACATTGGGCCATCAATCTTTCACAGGACCAAGGACTTCTCCTCCCATTCATGCCTAACAAGGCCATCCTCTGCTACATATGCGGCTGGAGCCATGAGTCCCTCCATGTGAACTCTTTGGTTGGTGTTTTAGTCCCTGGGAGCTCTTGGGGGGGTCTGGTTGGTTGATACTGTTGTTCTTCCTATGGGGTTGCAAACCCAGCCAGCTTCTTCCATTCTTTCTATAGCTCCTCCATTGGGGACCCTGTGCTCAGTCCAATGATTGGTTGCTAGCATTCACCTCTGTATTTGTCAGGCTCTGAAAGAGCCTCTCAGAAGAAATCTATATCAGACTCCTGTCAGCAAGTACTTCTTGGCCTCCACAATAGTGTCTGGTTTTGGTGTCTGCATATGGGATTGACCCCGGGGTGGGACCCTCTCTTAATGGCTTTCCTTCTGTCTCTGATCCACAATTTGTCTCTGTAGTTCCTGCTATTAATATTTTGTTCCCTCTTCTATGAAGGACCAAAGCATTCACACTTTGTTCTTGTTTCTTCTTGAGCTTCATGTGGTCTGTGAATTTTTTCTTGGGTATTCCGAGCTTTTGGGCTAATATCTACTTATCAGTGAGTGCATTCCATGTGTGTTCTTTTGTGATTGGGTTACCTCACTCAGGATGTTATTTTCTAGTTCCATCCATTTCATGAAGTCATTGGTTTTAATAGCTGAGTAGTACTCCACATTTTCTGTATCTATTCCTCTGTTGAAGGACATTTGGGTTCTTTCCAACTTCTGGCTATTATAAATAAGGTTGATATGAACTTAGTGGAGCATGTGTCCTTGTTATCTGTTGGAGCATATTTTGGGTATATGTCCCGGAGAAGTTTAAGCTGGGTCCTCAGGTAATACTATGTTCAATTTTTTGAAGAACTGCCAGACAGATTTCCAGAGTGTTGTACCACTTTGCAATCCCACCAATAATGGAGGGGTGTTCATCTTTCTCCACATTCTCACTAGCATCTGCTGTCACGTGAGTTTTTGCTCTTAGCCGTTCTGACTGGTGTGAGGTGAAATCTCAGGGTTGTTTGGATTTGCATTTCCCTGATAACTAGGCATGTACATTTCCTTAGGTGCTTCTTCACCAATCAAGGTTCTTCAGTTGAGAATTCTTTGTTTAGCTCTGTACCCCATATTTTAATAGGGTTATTTGGTTCTCTGGAGTCTAACTTCCTGAGTTCTTTGTATATATTGGATATTAGCCCTCTATCCGATGTAGGGTTTGTAAAGATCTTTCCCCAATATGTTGGTTGCCATTTTGTCTTATTGACAGTCTACTTTGCCTTTCAGAAGCTTTGTAATTTTATGAGGTTCCATTTGTCTATTGTTGATCTTAGAGTATAAGCCATTAGTATTCTGTTCAGGAAATTTTCCCTGTGCCCATGTGTTCAAGGCTCTTCCCCACTATCTTTTTCTATTATTTACATTGTATCTGGTTTTATGTGGAGGTCCTTGAATGACTTGGACTTGAGCTTTGTACAAGTAGATAAGAATGGATTGATTTGCATTTTTTACATGCTGACTCCAGTTGAACCAACACCATTTGCTGAAAATGCTGTCGTTTTTTAACTGGATAGTTTTAGCTCCTTTGGCAAAGATCACGTGACCATACGTGTTAGGGTTCATTTCTGGGGCTTCAATTCTATTCCATTGATCGTCCTGCCTGTCTCTGTACTAGTACCATATAGGTTTTTTCACGATTTCTCTGTAATACAGCTTCAGGTCAGGGATGGTGATTCCCCCAGAAGTTCTTTTATTATTGAGAATTGTTTTGGTTATCCTGTTTGTTTGTTTGTTTGTTTTTTCCAAATGAAATTGCAAATTCCTTTTCTAACTCTATGAAGAATTGAGTTGGAATTTTGATGGGGATTGCATTGAATCTGTAGATTGCTTTCAGCAGGATGGCTATTTTTCATTTTTTAAGGGCCTTATATATATCATTCATTTTCTTTGTTCATGTCTTTCTATTTTTTCTTTTCTTTTCTCTTTCTCACTCTCCTTCTCAATCTTTCCCTCCCTCCTTTCCTCTCTTTCTAGTTGTTCTCTCCTCCAATCTTTCTTTTCCTTTCCCATCCTTTTCCTTTCCCTTCCCCTTCCTTCCTTCTTTTCTTCTCTCTTTCCTTTCTTCCTTTCTTTTTTCTAATTTTTTTGTTTTTGACTTTTTGGTGGTAGGGGGTAGGGTCTATCTATACACTGGCTCCCCTGGAACTCATTGTGTAGTATGTGATGGCCTTGAACTCTCAAGGGAACCACCAGCCTATGCCTAACAAATGCTGAGGCTAAAGGCTTATACTACTATGGCCATCTAACATTAAAACTGTCTAAGGCATAAATTATTGTAGTATTTCATTTCTACTACAATCCCCAACCAATGTTCCACAAAATTCTGTCATTTGAGTTGAAGCAATACCAAACATTTTCAGATAAAGTAAAATCTGTAGTGAGTGGCATTAGAGCTGGCACAGTGGGAAAAGTGTCTATGGAACAAATATCAAATATAAGAACACAAGTTCTGATGTCAGAACACACACAAATTTACATATATCTATACATATACTACACACACACACACACACACACAGACACACAAACATACATACACACACACACACACACACACACACACACACACACACACACATCTACCATGGCACTCCAGAATTTGGAGAGTGTGTAGAGAAAGGTAGAGATTCCTGAAGCTCTTTGGCCACTTTGTCTATACAAATTGGTGAGCTTCGTGTTCAGTGTCTAATGTTCTTTCACAAAATAAAAGTAGAGAGCAGCAGAGGAAAGATACCTGATGTCAACATCTGGTTTTCACATGAACACCTAAAGACAAGCATATATAGCAGCAAAAACAAGCATACCTGCCCAAATGTATGTGACACATACACATCTAGAAGAGTAGAATATTTGGACAGTTACCATTCATGAACAAAACATTTCTATATATATGACATTAGCTAAGTTATTCTGAGATAAGATTGCTAATCACTATTTTTAATTTAGTAACATTGATTTTGTTCATCAGTATTTTAGCATGTCAATTATAGCCAAATAACATGCTTGAAAATGACAGTCTTAAAACACAACCATCTGATTTTGATAACATGTTATTTTTCTTGCCCTAGACTGATTCCAGAACATCAACCATTGAAATCTGCAGTGAGATATAACTTTTTAGGAATAACATAATTCCATTGCTTTCCCAAAGTATTTCAGTGATTTGTAATTATAAAATTTGGCCAAGATCATTAAATTTGAAATTTGTTTTCCTTTACAAATTGAAGCAAAACAAAAACCAATCTTAAAAATGAAGTCCCACATAATCACGAGCCTTTAGTAACTATAAAGTGAAAGCTAAAATGTTGACGTTAAATTAAAATTTCGGGACGAAGAAATGAACTGCACTAGTGAATTCTTTCATATTGTCTTTATTTGCTTGATCTTAATGTTAATACCTGTGATTTAATGCAATGCTGTCTTTGTGTACATATTAATGGGTGGTATGTAATTTATGAAAAATGCAATTATTCATTCTATCTTATCATGAAGAATTTAAATGTCATCGTTGGGAGCTTGTAAGTGAAGGTGAAGTATCCATCCAAGCTACCCTCTGAAAGGTATCTAGAATAAGAAAAAAAATTAAAGCAAACTAAATCAAACTAACAACAAAAAATAAGAGAAATCTATAGATCAACATATTGAAGACATGTATTAACATTGTTTTTGAGTAAACCATTATATAAATTTCTGCCTTTTAAATATTTATATGATGTAAAATAGTAAAATATTGTTCATCTTATGTTGATTGTAATCATATTTTTCCAGTTATTTAAATACTAAAAATATATTTACAAAAAATGTGGTTCATTATGTAACCATTTAAAATAAAACAAATTCTATCTACATGGCTAAATTCTTTATACTTCCTCTTTTGGCATTTCTTTTACTAAGAAACATAGTTCAGTCCATATGAGAATAGAAACAAAGATTTATACAAAATATTTCAAAATCAATGTATCTGAATTTTGCAACTCTCTAGGAAAAATTTGAGAGACTAGAATAATATTTGCATGGATTTATTTTATTTGTCTGTAATTAAATTATTAAATACATACAATTATTCTGAGTAAATTTCCATTTAAAATTTAGTCTCTTTTTAGCATTGTTTTTGATTAGATACTTTTTATACAGATAATTGGATATGGCAAATATTGTATATGCCATCTTATTTGAGAAATAATGACAGGACTTATCTTTATTATATGTTCTTTAAGGTCATTATACTTTACCTGTACTACTAACAACATTAAAACAAAAACACAAAAACTCTTCATTATATCTTGGTACTAGACTGTAATATAAGGGACTCTATAATTGATATATGTCTTTAAATTTTTCTTTTGAATTCTAACTTCTGTATTTAACTGGAAAGACATGAGCATGTAAATATTATTCTTACATATGTATATTAAAATTAGTGTGCTACTTGAAGTGTTCCTTGATGTGATGATATTTAGAAGAGGTTAATGCTCTATTTAGCATTTCAAGGTAATATGGTCTCAGATATTTAATATTTAGGTAGTGGTTTAAATTTTGATGATGTTAAATTCCTTGAACACAAATACTATCTGGTTATTCAAAAATTACATAGTTAATTATAATTACTAGAAATATAATGATTTGATTAGTAATTAAAATGTTATGTGCATTCTAATATATTATATATACTTATAAACTCTTGTTGAAAATATATGAAAGGAAGGTTTGATCTTGCACATGATATTTACATATAACTGCTTTATATAAGATCTACCTGTTTCTTCTTCATTAATGATCTTTTCAATTCAAATTAATCCATAGAATGTAAAAGTCTAGTCAACCTAATATATTCTAAAGTCATTGTTTCACAGATACTAAGATATACTGTATGGGAAATTTTATAGTCTGCAGTCTCAATTTAATTTTAATCTAAACAAGGTCTATGAAAGTGAATCAAGAGTTCAAATGTCCAATGACATAAAACTGTGGTTTCATGAGAATTTTGTATGAAATTACTATATAAATACATTTTAAGTTTTTATGTCATAATAAACAGTGTTTTTCTTTTTGCTTTCTTCAGTCTGAGAACAAAGGGGTAAATACCTTATTTTTATTATATTGTGTTGATTTTATTATGATTTAAATAAAAACATCCCTTAATCATTATCCTCTACAAAAGGAGGTAAAACTATAATAAGATAGTCAACAAGGGACTTTTTAAGTGACTTTGAGTGCTGTCCTTGCACAAGATCATACAAGAGGCTTTATTTTTATAACTGTGACACTGAGAAAGTTGCTTCTTTGACAAAAGAATTTCTAAATTGATCTATTTCTAGCTCTTTG
>CM052722.1:62598053-62730474 GCA_028551405.1 Uromys caudimaculatus
GGGACCTCATGAAATTGCAAAGCTTCTGTAAGGCAAAGGACACTGTCAATAGGACAAAACGGCAACCAACAGATTGGGAAAAGATCTTAACCAATCCTATGTCCGATAGAGGGCTAATATCCAATATATACAAAGAACTCAAGAAGTTAGACTCCAAAAAACCAAATAACCCCATCAAAAAATGGGGAACAGAGCTAAATCGAGAATTCTCAACTGAGGAAATTCGCAGGGCTGAGAAGCACCTAAAGAAATGCTCAACATCCTTAGTCATCAGGGAAATGCAAATCAAAACAAGTCTGAGATTCCACCTCACACCAGTCAGAATGGCTAAGATCAAAAACTCAGGTGACAGCAGATGCTGGCGAGGATGTGGAGAAAAAGCAACACTCCTCCACTGTTGGTGGGCTTATAGACTTAACATGATTCAAATTCATTTTTATTAACATTTTAATAACTATAGATAACCTAGATATAGTTTGAAAATGTTTAACATCTATCTTCTCAAATATAGTAAATTATTTCTCTCTTAAACCTTCATAGTCTTGTCTCATATTAAAACTTAAAAAAGAGAATTGTTAAAAAGAATTGTTAAATATGCAAGTGATATGTAGCTCAAGGGTATAGCATTGGCCTAGTAGGTCCAAGTCTCTAGGTTGTATACGCAACATAGTATTATGAAAAAAAAGATGAAATCACAGTGATGGAACTAAGTTAATGTTTAAAATTTGAAAATGCATCTTCTATATTTTAATCAGGTGCTTTCTGAGAACAAGTTTATATATTTTAAATTTGCATATTATGTATAATGGCAAGATATTTAATATACTAAAGCATAAATATCATTCTGTTGACGTCTTCGACTAATATCAAGGCATCTAAAAAGTTATTGCAGAACCAAAAACAAATTGCTGTTCCTTAAGTTATATAACCCCCCAAAATAAATAGAATAGGCTTCTGAGAAAATTGCCATTTTATGTTAGGATATAAAAATCACTATGAGCTAAAGTTCACTGAGAAAAATTCATAGATGATATTAAACATGATATGGTGAAATGAAAAGAAAATAAGTTTGACTGGGAGGAGATAAGTAAACAAGCCACATTTTGTGTGTACTTATATCTTTGAGATCAAGTTAAAAATATTGAGGCCACATTACTAATAATTTTGTGAAATAAAATCACAAGCTACAGAAAATTTTATTTACGTTTGTAACTTCTTACTTACATCCTTTCTGGTATTTTCACTGAACACATCCCTCACATTATCTATTAAATACAGTTGAAAATGCTTTATTCTGTATCTCTAGATCTTACCAGGCACTTTTATTCACTCTTTTTGAAGTTCTACTGTCTTGAATCTCGTTATGAGGGTATTTTTTAGGTTTTAAATGTTTTCAGACTATTGCATTTAATTTTTATATTATCAGTTTACTATTTTCATTAAGTTAACTTATTTTTCTTCTCCCTTTTTTCATAAATGATCTATATCTTGATGAGTTATAATCTCCATAGGTAGTCCTGAGTGTTCTTCAATGTTGAAAACCATAGCAATCTTTTTTAATCCTAGATTTTGTTACAAAGTAATATGCCTAAAACTACGCTTTAAAACTGGGGTGTTTGTACAAATGCCAACGAATATCTAAATCAGGATCATGGGTTTTAAACTTTCACTGAAGCAGATTATCCATGTGAATGTAGTGAGGTTAATGTGTGTGGAATAACAACTCAATAAACTTCATCCTGTTTAAGTGTGAATACCTTACTTTATATGCTGCCTACCACATTAAATGAGGAAGAATCAAAGGGAAAATGGAAAAAGAATAGACAAAAATAGATGAAGGTGACAATGTCCATAATTCCCGTGCCAGAGATGGAGAGACAGGAAGTTCATTGAGGCTTGAGACTAGCTAGTAAAGCCAATCAGTGAACTTCACAAACAGTCTGACAGAAAAATAACATTGAGTATCAATTACATAAAGCATTCTATTCTCCACATTGATAACACACATACATACCCAAACAGATGGACACACACCCACAGGCTACTCAGACCAGAGAAGCAGTTCAGTGCCTTGTTCAACCATAATCAAGGAAGTTTCCTTCTGCAACACCTCAGAACAAATGCAAAGACTGACAGCCAAACATTATGCAAAGAGTGAAAGGCTTTGTAACAATCAGCCTTAAATGGGATATCTCCATCAAACCCTTCCCCTATTAGCTCAGGGAACCCCTTGAAAGAGGAGGCAGAAAACATTTAAGAGACAGAATGCCAAGATCTGGAACACCAAGAAAATAAAGGCCTGTAAACCAAAATTCAACACAATTGGCAGAATTCCTCCAATGGCAAACACCCTCCAACAAGTCCACCCCTACAGTTCTTTCCCAAACCACTTCTAGAAGCTATGGATGAAGTATTTAAGAATATGAGCCAATGGAGACACATAAATGCAAACTGACACATTCCTACATGATTCCCCAAAATGCAGGTTATAGATCAGTATTGCCGGTTAATGTCATTAGCATATTCACATTAAATACATCATTATATATACATGTGTACAAACTATTGAAATACAGATACTAATAAAAATGGATATTTTTTAATTCAGCATTGATAATTTCTTACAGTTCCAATCCTTATATATTATGGTCAATTACAAAAGAAATTTAATACTTAATAATTACTTGGGAGCCTGAACTATTTATTCACTTTGACATTAATTGTGCCCAAGAAATGTGGAATCAAAATTATAAGTTTTATTTAAATATTTTTCATATATTTTATTATTTTCAACATAATTATAATTAGCATTATAATTTCATAGTTATTAGAATTGAATTATCTAGATATGTAACACAACTAAAAAGAAAAAAATTCTTTTTTTTTGTTTTTTTTGGTTTTTTTTGATACTTTATTTATATTTCAAATGTTTCCCCTTTTCTAGGTCTCCTCTTTGGAAACCCTCATCCCCTCCCCCTCCCCACCTCTATGAGGGAATTCTACCTCCCACCCACCAGCCCACCCATTCCCATATTCCCTCCTTGAAATTCTCCTTTACTGGGGCCTCTAACGCCCTCAGGCCCAATGGCCTCTCCTCTCTCCCTGATGGCCAACGAGGCCATCCTTTGCCACATATGTGGTCCGAACCACGGATCCATAGATGTGTATTCTTTGGTTGGTGGTCCAAACTTCAAGACAACCGGGGGGGGGGGGTCAGGCCCATTGATGCTGTTGCTCCCTCCATGGGGCTGCAAACTCCCTCAGCTCCTTCAGACCTTCTTCCAACTCCTCCATCTGGGACCTCACTCTCAGTGCAGCGGTTACTGTAAAGTGAAACTTGGGCATTCTGAACTTTACATGTAAACAAAGGCCATCTTTTGGATATAACTCCAAAATATGATCACGAAGAGCAACTCAGAAGCAAGACTCATGAGATTAGGAAATACTCTTGACATCTACCTATCTTGACCTTTTCTGAGACACTAACGTACATCCTCAATACTTCTGAATTCTCTTGTATTTAAACACTTACAATATCAAGAAATCTATGTAAACATGGTTGTGCTGATGTGTACATATCTGATGTCTTATATGGAGGTCTATTTAATTTTTTAAAGTTTTTATTACCATGTTTGACACACTTCTTTTGCTTGACAAGCCACTTAAAACAGTATGTTCTAACTGAAGAAAATGACATATTCTAGAATTACATCACTAGCTTCATCTCTTCTCTAATAGGATTATTAAAACTTCATTAACATTATGTGATTTATTTTTAAATCTTGTTTGGGTTGATTTTATATTTATTTCTCAAATTAGTAAACAAAAAGGAACTTTCATTCAACATGAAATAATAAAACTAGCTAAGTGAGAAAAATTAACCTTACCTCCAGAGGTTGTTTTAAAAATAATTAATTTAATATATGTCTAGAAAACCTATTACAGGCATCCAAATATTCTGGATCTATTAATATGAGAAGTCTAATGAGTTTATTACTGCCAAGAAAAAAAGAAAAGTGATTTCAATTAATTAGGAAATGAAGCTGGAGAACAATAATTCCCACATTAGTCCAGTCAATAATTCAGTAATTGATGTTTTATTTCCATGCCAGTTTGTTGAACTTTATAGATGCTTTACTAGTGAAAATATTTATAGTGTTGTAGCATTCATAGACGATTTTCAATAAAGAAATATAACACACATGTAGTGGGAAAGCTGTGAAGGCTAATGAGTGTCATTTTGCCTACAGATTAATTCCTTTTTGTATAAAAAGTAAAAGGCAGCATTCAGTTTCATAAATTTCTCATAAAATTGTACTAACATACCAGCATAAATGTCTATTGTTACCAGGTTGCTAGGCTCAAAATCCAGGCAGTTTCAGATAGATTCTTTGTTTAGAGTCCCACAAACATAAACTCAAGGTCTCAAATATATTCCCTTTTATTTGTAGGGGCAAAGTGGTCTGTTCATGTTATTTACAGCATTCTTGCTGGATGTTGGCCAGGAGCCACCTTTAGTTTCTTAAGATTATCATCAGCTCATTGGTGCCATCAATCTCAGAAACTTGGTGCATGTTGAATCCTCTCATTCTTCCAATTTCTCAGAAAGCTCCTTAGAGACAGAAAAAGACTGCTTCTGAAATCTCATATTACTAAGTTAAGCCCTCCCAAATAATCTTTTTGATGAGTGCTGAGGCAACTGAATAGTAAGGTAATTGTATCAGCCCAATTACGATTACCACTTAAAGTAATATAATTAGAGTCCTATCAAATCCACAAAATCCCAAAGATTGGAATAGATGACTGTGTGAAAGGCATTTTAGAATTCTGACTATTATAAATGGTTTGAGTAATAATGATACCCCACCTTGAGGAACATTTTGTTTTTAACTTTCTGCCTTCTGGAAATAATTGAATTCTAGATAACTTATTTCAGACTGTTCTACTTTTGTTTCAGGTAAAAATTGGAAAACAAAACAAAGTAAAACAAAAACAAACAGCAACAACAAACAAACAAAAAATAAGAAACAAAATTCAAGTACATTGCCTTCTGTTTAATGTGAAGGTACTTGCCATTGAAACTTTGCATGACATAGGGACATAATGCATTGTAGTCTACTAATGACAATTTTTTTTTAGCTCTACCAAAAGTTCAGGTGTTTTTTTCATGATCAAGTTCATTAAAACTTTGTTTCTGTGTGCCCTCAAAACAAACAGGCAAACAAAACAACAAACAAACAAACAAACAAAACCAATCACAACATAAAGAGAAGAGCTGGATGTGGTGGTATGAGATTCTATTACTTGGGAAGATTGTCTAATTCAGTGCCTTAACTCCTTTAATTGTTTAAAGGAGTTAAGGAAATGTCACTTGTTGCTTAGTCACGTTCATCTATGTGGTCTTTCGATTATCAGTTATCACTTTATAAATACTTGATATATGTTACACAGTGTTAGATGAGTTAAATTTTGGCTGAGTTAGGTTGGATGAGTTTAGTTGTGTAGTGTTTCTAAAATCCTTACTTTTCATATTGTGCAAACATGATACAGAATGTGTAGAAATATTGTAGCATTGCCCAGAAAGATCATAGAATTCTATTTTATGCCATGTCGTTTCTCAACAGTATTCAGGTATGCAACTTGAAGTTTCAGACTGTGCAGATGAGTGTCCATTCAAAGCTTCAGAGGTGTTGTGCCTTGCTGTTGCCTTCAATTCAGGACAAGTTAGACTCAAGATGAGTGAGTTAGAAATCAATCTTAATTAGTCAAATGTACCAATAAACTTGGACAGATTCGGGTGTAAAATAGACAAGAAAATCATAAAAATGCTGCTGCAGTAGGAAATGTGATTAGGGAGCTTTGAGAATTATAGTCTTTAAAGGGAGAAAATTAGAAAGAATTGGAAGGGGTGGAAAAACTTTCACTAATCATGTTTTATCAGTGGAGTATTTTATAAATACTATTAGAAAATTATTTATGAGTATACAGTGAGGAGAAGATAATATTATGACAACAAAATGCATCAAAAGAAAGCAAAGGAATTAAAGGAATTTTGCTGTGCATAAGTCAGTCAAAGAGATCATGAGGTATTTTTCATCCCTTGCATGAATCACCAGAGGTTTGAATAACCTTGTTTGTAATATTTTTTGTGAGGAAGGATAAGTTTTGTGTAGAGTGTCTGTATAGGTCATTTAACGGTCAGTTGTGTCAAAAGCTTTGACTAAGTAATCAAGTAAAACTAATCAGTCCCAGGTGGTGAGGGCAAAGGGCCGTTTTTCTCTCCATATCCCTTTAACCTTTTCCTATATCTCTAGCATGTCTCAGATGAAGTAACATATGAGTTTCTCTAGCAAAAGTTAATGATAATTATAAAAATTATAATATGAACAGATTTTACCAGTGCTTCTGAAATATTTCCATATATGAAATTAGAACTAATAGTAATTCATTTCTTGCCAACTGGTATGTCTATTTTTTGTTTTGCTGCAAATATCTTCTATTTCCATTTAAAATAATAGATTTAATTGCAAAGTAACAATAAAAATAAGTTAAAGCATTATGAAAACAATTTTGCGTACTTTAATAATACCTGTTAAACTATCAAGAAAATAAATATATAAACTACTAGATATTAAATATTTTGATGTAATAATTTTAAAGAACTCTATACTTATCACTGAGTGGTTTGATCTGTTCTAGATCTGTAAACAATCTTCCACCAGGGTCAGCTAATTAATGTGGGGAATTGTTATGAAAATGTGGCATTTTTCTCATTATTTTATTTAGAGATGTAACAAGACTTTTTAAACTCCCAATCAAATCATGTAGAAATTGTCAATGATTAAAACTGACATTCTCAAAATAGCCTCAAACTATTTATGGAATTTTGGAGTTTTCTTGTCACCACTGGTTCTCTGAAATGTCTATAGATAAATCTAACACAGAGAATTAATAGTGGAAAATATGTGTTTGATAACCTATACTGTTTCTTATGAAAATTGTTTGTGTTAATATCAGCAAATTTATATACAACCAAGATGTGTTATTTCATTTATCTGATATATGTAAGATAATGTCCTAGGTGTTATTAATACAAAGATACTTCAGTTATGGTTCATTTTATATGTATTACAGCAGTCATTGAGAATAAGTAAGATTCCTTAAGTTAATGGATGTATTCTCATACAAATCAACTAGCACTGCTATAACTGAAGCTCTTTTAGGTAGAAAACAAACACCTTTATATAGATTTCTGAATTTACTATTGAATTCAAGACCATCTTTCAATTAATATAGGAAGTCATATAAAAGTTTTACTTTCAAATACAAATAATAGGTGAACAATTCACAGGTAAAAGGCTTTACAGAATTATAATATATATCTAAGTTGCATTCATGCATATGAAGGAAGTTAATTTGGAACTCTAACATGTGTTTTGCTGTTGCTAACATGTTTGGGTATTTGGTTCTTGAATTTTATTTCATTAGTAGGAATTTAAGCATGAACTGAATGGGTTCCTGATACCACTTAAGTAATGCTAAAATGTGACTATGGTGGCAAAATTTGTTCTTCATTGTTTGCGTTATTGTAAGCTTTAAAGCTTTCTTTCCTTCTTAAAAAAAAGATTTATTTATTTTATGTATATAAGTACACTGTAGCTGTCTTCAGACAAACTAGAAGATGGCACCAGTTCCCAATACAGATGGTTGTGAGCCACCATGTGGTTGCTGGGAATTGAACTCTGGACCTCTGGAAGAGCAACCAGTGTTCTTAACTGCTGAGTCATCTCTCCAGCCTTGCGCTAAAGCATTCTTTATGCCATTTCACATATTTCCAGTTCCAGTGCTGCCAGTTTAACTGGGGCCCTAGTTTGCTTATACATGTTTTCATTTTCTCTGTGGTTATTTGGAAATAAAGCACAGATCCCTATTATGTTTCACCATATCTAATAAAATGATTTCCCAAATATTTTCCCTGATTCTGTGCTTTCACTGCCCCAGCTTCTCCAACTAATTGCAAACCCACTCAATTTCCTTTAGGCTTGCACTAATAATATCCTTTCTTCCCAATTTCTCACCACTTAGTGAAGAGATAGCAAACTGAAAATTTCAACTTATCTCTCAAAGTGAATTTAATTTATGTAACAGAAAATCTGACTTCAAGAAGGTTTATAGAATGAATTAAATCTAAAGACTATTGAAATTATTTGTTTTCTTGTAGAAATTATAGACCTTAAAAAAAATGTCATTTTATACTTTTAGGCAGAGCACCATGCCATAGAGAGCTGGCCTTCAAATAAAGACTTGGTTTTAATAGGTAGAATTTTATGTTTGACAGACATAATATGTCTTGAGATATTTGATTAATTATTAAACATGCTTGAAGATGAAAATGTTAAGATCTTCATAGTTATTAATCAGAAATGAGCACATCTATGCAGATTTCTTTACAGTGTACTTGTCACTTATTTATACTCAGTATTTTCTTATGATTTATTGCTCAACCATTTTAGTCTGATTTTGTTATCAAAAAGGAAATTACATTGTAAAAAAACAGATAATTTTAAATCTCTTTCTAATGCTGAATGTGTGTTTGTGTGTGAGTGTTGTGTATTCGCATATACATCTAGTATCTGTGCTCTAAGAAGAGCATGGTAGAGCAAAATCAAAACTGCCTTTTAAAGACACATTCTTGATAACATAAGATCTTCCTGTAAATATTGAACTCAAGGTCCACATCATTGACAATAAAGGCACCTTTGTGACCAAGACATAGGCCTCTAAAGGCATGTTCATATACTATGGAAATTACATTGCTTAAAGTCTCTATGTGCATAGAAATGTATTTATCTTAAAATTAGTATGATATACAAAAGATAGCATCTGTTGAGACTAAATTTAACCTCTAATTTTGCTACTAAAACACTGCAGATTTGATTCAGTCTTTCAGTCTTTTAATCTTATGGACTGAGCCTCTTGGAAGAAATTATATTTTCAAATAATTATGTTATGTGCACATGTTTCAACATTAAAGAATTGTACCAAATTTTAATGAATCTCCATTTAGTTAGTCCTAAAATTCACTAACGAATAATGAATAACTATTTTAGGTCTATAATAGCATGGTACAGTGGGGTGTGGCACATTCTCCTGGGGCTGAAACCTGGAAAATGTTGCTGTAGTGATATTTTGTTGAAGAATTCTTATTTTGTTGTAGTAATAGAAGCTTTCCTAATATTGATTTAGAAAGATTCTCAGTTACATCATAAAAATTTAATTTTAAAACTTTTTTTTTTTCTGAACTGAACCAAATTTGTGGATTTCTGTATGTAGTTTTCTTTTAAATATCTTTCGTGATAACTATCTTCCTCAAACAAACATAGGTAGTCAAATCATTACTTAAACTTCTACTTCCTAGAATAGGAGTAGAACAATAGAATCAAGAGAAGTTCATATACTAGCAATACTTCTCACTGGGACAGTCTAGATAGGATATCACATACACAAAAGGACAGATCCCTGCAGGGTGACAGAGAAAATGAAAGCCATAATATTAAGGGATACAAAAACGAGATTACTTTTCAATTCAGCAGGGTCTGTAATTGGACACTGCTCAGGTGCGGATGAAAAGCACTCAGGTCAGAATCAAGTCATTTCAGTAAGATATAGCACTATAAATAATGAGTTGTTCTCTAGTAAGTCAATCACTCCCAACTGCCTGTTTAAAATGTCAGAGCTGTCACGGCCCATTGCTGTTCAGTTGATGGCAGTGCTGACCTAGTGTCACATACACAGAATCTATAAATTAAATTTGAAGACTCAAAAAAGATTATCTTTGTTTCAAGAGACAATATTCAAATAAATAATATTTAGGGTGCTGCATTGAAAGTAATATGGGTTGATTCAACTTTCCATTGGGAGACAATTGCCCATTAAAGCAATTACATCAATGCAATCTATAAATCATTATGTAGGAATAGTCAAAATATTTGCTTTCCTTTCTCTGTAGTGACATTATAACTAATGCCTTTGGAAATTGCTGTGCTTTTGGGGATGACGTGGGGCTGATACATTTCAAAGTCATCTTAAAGACATGAAAAGTGAACTACTAAGGGAAAAGGAATGAGAAATGAATAAAAAAGTTAGAAAAACAAAAAATTGAAGAGAAAATTTTGTCTTCTGAAACTTCACTTATATTAACTGCAGGGGCTTTCAAATAAATAAGTCATTGGAACACAACTTTCTGACAACTTCCTTGATGGGCTGTTTTGATTGGTTTTGCACTTTACAGAATAAAATATAAAGTAAGACTAATTAAAAGTTTTCTACTGAATAATCTATGTACATCCCCTTCCAAAGTTTAGCTTAAGGGCCTACCTTGATAAAAGCACATTTTATTTCCTTTACTTAATTTCATTAGTGGGATTTTTCTCTGACTTTGTGGTAACATTTAGATTTTCCCCCAGAACATGTAAGAACATAGAATGACTAACAGAGCACTTGAAGTAACCATAGCTCAGGGGTAATGGGAATGAGTCCAATAGCACTTATGCTAACATTTGGACCATTTATAGATGTTCTATGCAATGATATATAAAAAGGATATGTGCTATATTGAACTAGCGGCATTTTCTTTAGAACTTTAAACAAATCTCTTTATACTAAATAATTAATAATTTTTGCATTCAGTGAGCTATAGAAAACAAAATGTAATAAAGTTCCAAAATGGAGATTTTCCTCAGTATATTTATTTTAATTTAAAGGTGTGATCTGCCTGCTGGGAGCAAAAGAAACCTCAGGTGTCTGTTAGCACAATGAGAATAAACTCCCAGAGATAAATTAAATAAATAAATAAATAAATAAATAAATAAATAAATAAATAAATAAATAGGTGAGCTGTAAAAATATTCAAATTGCCACTTGAATTTCTATAAATAAAACTAAGAAAAGCCGAGGAATATGAATGTCTACAAAAAGAAAATCACATGATTTTGTTCTTAATATTATTTTCTTTCTGACATTTTCTTGCAACTGCTACAATTTCATATAATATTTCTTGTTTTTGCCTTTTCTAACATGACATCTATTAATTATAATTCTTTTGTTTATAATCTGAAAAAATGACTCATGTAATCTTATAATAATAGTTTCTCCTGCATATTTAACACCAAACCCACAATTTCAGTGATACTACACTTATGATCACATTAACTTATTATACTTAATAGTGTATGTACACTTTCACAATCTTAGTATACACAGAAAGGACACACTTTAATACTCTAGACTTATTAATGTTTTTAACTATATCAATTTTGGGGAAGAATTGAATGGTCATTCCAAAACTTTGAAAGAAAACCTCCTGTAGTGGGATGGATTCCACATTTATGCCTTTATTTCCATAAAAGCCTTGAAAATATTTGATCTGCTTTCACTTTTAAAACTTTATTTGCTTTTGTAAGATATTTGGACTCAAAGGAAAATGTATCAGAATTTATAAAGACTCCCTGCCTCACCCAGCCTCAACACATGTATAGTTTCCCTGATATAAATGATTTTATCAGAGTTATACACATGTTAAAATAGTTATATTTACATTGTCATATTGGTATTATACAGACTCCATCTTTGCCTTAAGATTTACTCATGACAAATGTTATAAGTTTTGAAAAACATATGAAGAGAGAGTTATACTTCAGTGTATGATTATGGTGTAATTTTGTATTTGTACAAATCCATCTGTGCATAAATATTTTAGTTTTGAATGCAGAAACAGTTCGAGACCTGCTAGGGCTACATAGCAAGACCTTGTTTTACTCATTTGTTTATTTGTTATTTTAAAAAATGACAGCAAAAAGGAGGATAACAAAAAAGTTGGAAGGGAGGGGAAGAAAGAAAAACTAAGTTGTATAAATCAGTGTGTGCACTTGTGGAATGATGCTGCCTTATAGCAAGCTCACTTGGGTTAATGTCACTCAGTCGTTTAATAGCATCTAACAATAGTTCTTGTATTCTCACAATTTTTATGAGTATCATTACAAATAGGAAATGGAGATCATTTAGACTCATACTAGTTCGTTATCCTCATGAGTCTTTAGTGGTATAAAGCTCTAGGATTGTCTACCTCTACTTGGATTTGTTCACTTCTGGATGAAAGTTTCCCTTTAGTCCTTAAATATTTAGAAAAAATGTTTACTATCAGTGTTATAAAAAACCTTTTCATGTCATAAAAATATTTTCATGAAAACATTATTTAGCTTCCAAAATATCATTGTTAGTATTGTAAGACTGTTTAAGAGCTATCAAATTGGTATATCTGCAGAAGGTGATAATGTACTTGATAATAGTAGATTAATGCCTTACAAAAATACTGCTAAATTTATTATATTACTCCAGAACATTTTCACCTGAAGGCCTACATTAACTGTCCAAGGTTTATTTGGACAAATAGTATATACTCTCTGCTACAATTAGCCTTGAGAGAGAGGTTCTACAAAAGTTTTAACAGGTACTTAAAAATAAGTTGATTTATTAAAATATAAAATGCTGTTTTTGTACATAGTATTTTGTAGTGAAATTTTATTATCCTATATATAGTTAAAATATCTATAAAGGCATTCCAGCTTAAAAAACAATTTATCACAAGTTTCTGTGCAAATATTTAAAGATAGTTTACCGTTGATGAATCTTAAAGCAAAATCTTTTACCAAGGAAACAGAAGCTAGACTATGTAGCAAAGACCATGTTTCCTACTAATTTTGACATATTTAAATACATTTTAGAGGAAATATACTCCATTTTCTTAGTTTGTTCAGAAAATCAATGCATATTTATGAACTCCTTAGGTAGTAAGCAATTATTTCTAAATTTGCCAGTGAATAAGAACTGCTGAATGGGATAGTTGGTGTGAATAGGTGATTATTTTTTTTGTCAGACATGCCTAAGCAAATCTCATTTTATTTGAAATCAGTGTTAAATTGCCACCTCAAAAAGTTTCTATTGAGAAAGTACTAACAATCATAAGGTGAACAATTAACAAAATGATGCACCAAAAATCTGATTTCTAAGTAGTGCCATTCCTAATGGTCTTTTTATTGTGTTTTAAAGAAAGGGAGCTAGCATAATTGTGGTTAAGGAAATATCTGTTCAAAGAAAACATTCTCAGTTTGTTAACTAGAACTATAGAAATAAGATCTCAGACACGCAGACACATTATTCTTTTCCTAAAACATAGTTAAATATTTCATCTCAGCAATTTAAACCTTATTTCCTTTTAAATAGAGGTATGTGCTGTTTTTCTCTTGACTGCTCCCATTGTTAATTGTCTCTTAACCATGGGAATTTTATTGAGGACTTTCACAATTCCAAGTGATAAGAATCATTGATTACTAGCATACACTTCTTACCAGCATCAAGGGAAACTGTAGTTTCTTCAGGGTTAGAGGAGTTAGATTTGAATAGCATCCACAATTAGAGATATCTGTCAACTGCTATTATGCCTCTAGTCTCAGCTACTTTTAACAAAAAAGATAATTTTCTTATTTGAGAGAATAGCATCTCTTTCAGTAGTACAAATCACCCTTTATTTCTTTAGAAAGCTCTTGGCACTGGTAGCTGTTTTCTTTTATTTCTTTTTTCTAACTGAAATGAAGTTTATAGAGTTTACTCTTATAATGCTAAGAAATAAAACATGGAGACCTTAAATATTTGTACAGAACTGTATACAAACAGTTTAATTTAGACATTAAGTCAATATGATTTAAATTACCATTATTAAAGGTATAAATTTGTCAATAATTTGCTTTAAAGTTAGTAAATTTTCCATTCTTCTCAAACTGTTGGTCAGATTCTAAATTTGCTAATTCTCTTTTTGTTTGTGTTCAAAGAAAGACTGATGCAATTATCATTATTCTTTAATGAATAAAAAGAAGCCTGAATTACCTTTCTTTCCATTTGACACTATTATGTAACTTACTGAAGTTATACAGGAATCTAATTTATATAATAAATATATATTGAAATCACTGAAAACCAGAAAACAAATAGAAATCAACTGCTTAGAAAATACCACTATCTGTTAATTTTATAATATTCAACACAGAATAAAAAAGCCCCCAGATAATGTAATTCAACACGTACAGCTTAATAACAGTCAACAGTTTGAAAGAGAAAAATGTATTTTTCATGTATGATAATTCAGGTAGAAAAGAGCCTTAGCAAGTTATAATATCTCAGTTACATAGATACCAAAGCTCAGAAATTCACACTTAGTAAAAACTGTGATAAAATGAATGATACAAGACAGAATATTAGAATACAATTTCAAATTGCCATATCAATAGAAATGAGAAATAATTCTTATTGAGCCTTGTAAAATTTTCAGGTAGTAAAACAACTGTGTCTGAAGAAATAAATCAAAGTAATATCATGAAATTTAAAAATCATCCTTGTCTTGTATATTTTTCTTCATGAATTTCAAATGATCAATAATACTGGAAAGATGAGTTATTTTCCTATAGGTTTAATTTTGTATGAAACTTTATACTGACATTTTCCAAGGCTTCATCTTGTACTTACCCTAAAAGATCATTTATTTGTCCTAAGCAGCATTCATCACTAATATACATTATGAATGCTTCTAAAAAATGTGATACAGAATTATAATTCTCATTAATGACAAATATTTAAAATCTACAAAATGGCATTTTTTTGGTGTACACTGATTTTTTTGAACTTTTATCTGACATTGAAAAGTTGCTTATGGTCATGAAAAAAATATTTATATACTTCAGAGGGTGCTGGGATATTTCATTATAAGTATAATTTGGGGGCAAGTTTGCTCTTTCTTCTTTATAGTGTGTACAGAATTGGTAAGAGGTGAATATCAAGTTAAATGGAGCTGAAAATTTGTTTCATCTGAGTAACATTAGCCTTTTCACACTTAACTGATGCATATACAGATAGAGAAATATAACACCTTTACTGAGTCTTTTCTTATAAGCTACATTTAAACATACACATACACACACAAACACACACACACACACATACACACAAACACAGACATACACATACACACACACACACACACACACACACACACACACACACACACATATTGAACTTGCCATGTAGCCAAGGATGGATTTAAACTCCTGTTCCTCCTACAAATATCTAGCAAATGCTAGAATTACAGATGAGCAAAATTCCTTGCAATCATCTGACTTATAAATATGATTAGGATATGTATAAATTTTTCTGAAATATTTAGAATGTTGATGAGAGTTATTAAACAAATTGCAATTCAAACCATTTGTATACTTTCCTTTTACTGCCAGTAATTGCAGAAACTTTTAATTTTCTTATAATTTTGGCATGCGATAGTTTCAGATTTTTTTTGTGTGTTCCTCAAATTTTAAAAACATAAACTCAGTTTATTCATGCAAATATAACCTTCATGTTTGAGACTTTAAATAAATACATATTTACTATCAAAAAATAAATAAATACTTCATGTATGAATATTTGTTTATTTTGTCCAGTAATGTCACTATTAATTTTATTTAATCATTTGCTATTATGTACTAGTTCTCATATTAGAGGATAGCACAGAGAAAGTGCTAGAACCTTTTTTCAAATGTCTAACATTTTATTTTGTGTACATCTTTACAAAACATAAAATTTTATCTTTAAGTATGTCTTATTCAGGGCTTCTATTCCTGCACAACATCATTACCAAGAAGCAAGTTGGGGAGGAAAGGGTTTATTCAGCTTACACTTCCACACTGCTGTTCATCACCAAAGAAAGTCAGGACTGGAACTCAAGCAGGTCAGGAAGCAGGAGCTGATGCAGAGGCCATGGAGGGATGTTTCTTACTGGCTTGCTTTTCCTGACTTGCTCAGCCTGCTTTCTTATAAAACCCAAGACTACCAGCTTAGGGATGGTACCACCCACAAGGGGCCCTCCCTCCTTGATCACTAATTGAGAAAATGCCTTACAGCTGGATCTCATGGAGGCATTTTTTCAACTGAAGCTCCTTTCTCTATGATAACTCCAACTTGTGTCATGTTGACACACGAAACCAGCCAGTACAAAGTATAACATATAATGCAATGATATCTAATCAAAAAGTTATTGAAATTATAGCATGGACAATAATTTGTTAAAATTGCAAGATAATTGCATCTTATATGTTCAAAGTGTTCAGCAGAGACCTCTAGGGTATTGAAAGACTTCAAATTTCTGGAGGCAAAATGAATAATGCAATAATAGATTAAAAATAGGATTTGATAGCCTGGCAGTGGTGACGCAGGCCTTTAATCCCAGCACGAGGGTGGCAGAGGCAGGTGGATTTCTGATTTTGAGGCCAGCCAGGTCACAGAATGAGTTCCAGAACAGCCAGGGCTACACAGAGAAACCCTGTCTTGAAAAAAGAATGAAAAAAAAAATAGGATTTGATTACTAGCAAAAACAACAAAGTAAAATAAAGCACAAAACAATAATTTTTAAAATGATGAGAAAAATAACTAATGCATATGACAATTTCAAGCAGTCTTTAATATTCACTCAAGGATACTGCCCAACAAGAAGCTATATGGCACATGTTAAAGACCTTTGTAAAGATCAAAAACCCAATACATAAAGGAGATGAAAAAAATCTCAATTTAAGTAATATAAAAAAATAAATTTGTTGGAAAAAGTGAAGTTAAACAACAAAGCAGAATACTAACTTTAAAATCCCAAAAGAAATTAAAGCTAACCTATAATTTTATTTCCAACAGAAATGTTTTCAAAACTAAGGGCCAAATAGGTCATTTATTACTTTTAATGACTGAAAACAACTATTACTAACAGACACACATAAGACAAATATCCATAGGGAGTTCATCAAAAAGGAAAGAAGAAAAAGAGAGAAGTATGGATGTATACAAAAGAATGAAGAGGGCCAGAAATGATAGACAAGGACATCTTCATTACATCTGGGCACTGAGCAGTACATATTGGTAAGCACATATATGTGACAAATATAAACACATACACCACACTCATAAAAGAGACACACAGAAAACCATTAAAAAAAAAACACAGAAAACCACAAAGGTATACTATAAATTCAGATTTCAAAATTCTAGAAGAGATGAGGCCAAGTCAAATATAACAGTGTTAGAAGGAAGAAGAGATTATTCTGGAAAATGTGTTTATCTGTCTCTTAACGAGATTACTCAGCAGTTAAATGACCTATGAACCTATCAAAAGAAAAGAAGAAACATAAAATGCACATGTTAAGGTAGTAGAAAATGAAACAAAGGCTCTACAGTGTGTGATTTCAACTATGTGACACTCCATAAAACAAAGAAGTACAGATGTAACTGTTGCCAGGGAAGAAATGAATAGCTAAAGTGTTGATGGAGGGAAGGATGTGAACTAAACCAGTGGATTAGTTTGAAATTCTAATAAAGAGAATTTTGTGTACTGTTAGAATTTATTCGGTTTACCAATGCTTGATAAAAGCATAACTACATCAAAACTGCTGCTATACAAGCCTATGCTATATCAAAATTCTTTAAAATTCTCATATCTGACTTCATACAATAGGACCATGCTTGAAAAGTAAATTCCTTAAATGATCTTTTGAAAACTTATCACACATAAAATACATGAAGTAATTTTTCAGACAATTCCTCTCTGGGAAGTAGAGGGATAGAAGGATCTGGGAGGGAGAGAAGAGGGGGAGAGAAAAGGGGGAACAGTTCAGATATGGAAGGAGATGGAGGAGAAGTACTGAAGGTCGGGAATTTGAAAGTAGGTGTGTAGCAGTTAGGGAGGGGGAACTGGTGGTAGCCATTAGGAAGTTCCAGATGTTAGAGATCCAAGATGTGCCCAGGACCCAACAGGGAGAACTTTAGCCAAAATACCCAACAAATGGGAGATAGAATCTTTAGAGAGCATATTCAGTGGATAGGCACTGCTCCCAGTTGAGGGATGGGGCCACCCACCCACCTCAAAAATATTAATCCAGAATTCTTCCTGTCAAAAGGAAATGCAGGGACAAAGAGTGGAACAGAACTGAAGGAAAGTCCATCCAGAGACTGATCTCCCCCCCCCCTGTAGGAATTCATCCCACCTGCTGACACCACACCCAGACACTACTGCTCATGTCAAGAAGTGCTTACTGACAGTGGACTAGTATAGCTGTCTCCTGAAAGGCTCTGCTAGAGCTGGACCAACACAGATGCATATGTACACAGATAAACATTGGACTGAGAGTGGGGACCACAATGGAGAAGTTAGGGCAAGGAATGTAGGGGTTGAAGGGGTTTGCAACACTACAGGAAAAACAACAATATCAACCAAAGTTCCCAGTGACTAAACCACCAACCAAAGAGTACACAAGGAGTACTCATGACTCCAGCTGGATATGTAGTAGAGGATTGACTTGTCTGGCATCAATGGGAGGGGAGACCCTTAGTCATGTGAAGGCTCGATGGATGCCCCAGTGTAGGGGAATGCCAGGGCAGGGAGGTGGGATTGTGTAGGTGGGTGGATGGGGGAACACCCTCATAGAAGCAGGGGGAGGGGGATGGGATATGGTGTTTCAGTGGGGGGGGGGGGAGAATGGGAAAGGGAACAACATTTGAAATGCAAATTAAGACAATATCCAGTAAAAAAAAGTCATGTTTGCTTAATTTTTTAAACTTTGGAAATCCATGTGTTGCTTAATAATAACATCCTACAGTATTTAATAAGGAAAATATCCAATAAAAATAAAATAAATTTGCTTCTTGTTGTTTAGGGGTGATTGGTGACAGTATCTTTTGGGAGCAAAGAAAATTGGGAACCCTAATAAAATTGGGATATTGGCCATGTCCTGGGACAACTAGTGGTATCATTGATACAGCTGAACTCTGAGAAAATCCAGGCTTATTTGTAGTCCTAACTGGACTGGTCTGTAAGGTCAAAAAAAAAAAAAAAAAAAAACCAAGGTCATCTGGGTGTCATCAGTCCTCTCTGAAGCCCTTGTTGGAACAATTATCCTGAGGAACATCATCAAAGCAGTTTGAGGCAGGGTCAGCCTTCCCAGCACATCTGAATTTGTATCATGCTAGGACTGCTTCCTTGTTATTTTCTGTGAATATACGTTCACAAATGATATGCAATTTGCTTTAATATATGTATGGAATATGCAAGGTGTAACAGATCAGTTAGGGATGAGCCTTTACTCTTTGTTTGAGCAGGTGAAAGGTATCTATCTTTCTTAAGGTCGTTTGTATTGTAACCAAAGTTCCACCATTAATCTCCATCCATGCCATCTAAAAGGATGATATGATGAGTCTTGAGGACTCTGTAGCCAACAAGATCCAATGGGTATGCATAGCGGAAAGTCTTGCTAGAGACACACACATGTACCGGTCAGTTTCAGAATTGTTTCAGTAGAATGGTTAGCATTATATATTACCCATTCAGTCGTTTTGATTTTTTCTTTCCCTCCTGTGTGTTGTCAGTAGGTCCCCCTCTATCAAATCTGATCCTTATTATTTTGAATGTAATCCAAAGCCTTTTTTTTTCCTTCTCTGCTGACCTAAGCATAAACCCTGTATCCAAACATACATTTTTCTAGCTGCCCCCTTTTAATCCAGGACTTTTCTACTTTGACCTCTCTCAAAGTCTATGTATAATATCACCAATACCATTTAACATATAAGCATTTTCATATTGATACATCAAAACAAGATTGCATGGAGTCCAAATATCCTCTTCTACAGTAAATATCTATCTATATCTATATCTATATCTATATCTATATCTATATCTATATCTATATCTATATCTATATCTATATCTATATCTATATACATACATATATATGTGTGTGTATGATGTATATGAGTATGCATATGCATATATGTATATATATATATATATTTATTTATTATGTATTGAGATAGGGTTCCTCTGTGTTGCCCAAGCTTTTTTATTTGCTCAGTAGCTCGCTTATATGTCTGCCTTCACTGCCAAGTATTGGGATCAAAGACATGAGATTATTTATTTAATATTTTTGTAATTTTTATCTCTTTCTCCCTTCTTTGGGTACTTTTTTAATATGGATATATCTACCCTTCCATATTTCCCTTTTAATTTAACATTCTTCCCTGTATTCAACTTTATTTAAACTCCTTTCTATCTCATGCCCAAGCATACCCACAAGTATATATCTGGGCTATGTAATTCATGCTTGGTTGAGTTACCATCAGTTTTCCTGTGGGACCCACACTTTCCAAGGAAATGGGCTAGCTGTACAGAGTAGCACGGCACCCTACTTAACAATGGTAACAAGTCCCCAGTCCTTGCCATTTTAAACTAGATCATTGTCTGTCAGTGTACCCAGTTGGATACTAGGATAGTATATCACATTTGGACCTTAATTGGCATTAATCCTTTGTCTTTTAAAAATCAATACAATATCACATTGTCTTTACATGGTATTTATTCAACTTGTCTACTTTCACAAAAGGTACATGTATTCTGTATTTCCAAGCTGATAGTTAACATCCAATACAGTAAATAAGGTTAACATTATTTTTATTCTCTTGTCCAACCATCTCTGGATTCCTTAATTGGATGGTTTTATTCTCCTGGGGAAAAAAAGCAAACAACACTGCCCTGATCCTAAATCTAGATCTTACATTGATTAGCAGAATATATCTTTCCCAAGGTGTATTTTAGCAACAGAAAAAGCATTATCTTTTACATTGAAATTATAAGCATGCCTTATGTAAATAAGTATGCCAATATTCCCTCTTTTAATATATAAATTTAAGGTTGATGTGCCTTTATCTTTTAGATTACTAAGGACATATTTGTCAGTAATCAAATGCATATATAATACCTTTAAGGAAAATATGTCATTTTGTATTTTATACTTGTTTTGGATTAAACTGTTTGCAAGTGACTTTATCTTATTATTGGGAATCCCACCGTGACTTCATTTTATAGACCAGGTTGGTTTAGGGTTTATAAAAATCTGCCTGATCTGTTTCCTCTATGCTGGAATTTAAGGCATGAGCCATCACCATCAATTTCACATATATCATCTCAATTTCAAAACATTGTAACTCTTTAATTTAGAAAACAACAAATTTGAACTATAGTGCCATTATGAATTTACTAAAAAATTAAAAATCTCCTTTGTTTTAGTAATGTCAAACAGTAAAAAATCTCCTTTTTGTAACCTGCTATTAGGGAAAAACAAAAACATTCAAACAAAAAAACAAAAACAAAAACAAAAAGTCAAGCAAAGAAACAGGAATATTTTAAGTTTTTTTGGCCAGCTGTGTTATCTCATGCTGTGGCAACAAAGTTTTCTCTATTAGTCTGTGTAATTTAAGTGTTGCTGCACTACACTGGTGAGCCCTTAGCAGAAATAGCTGACAAACATCTCATACGCAGATAACCAAGTTTCTGGTGTCATCAATTTCCTCTTAGGAGAGTCTTTTTCCTTCCTCTATTTTATTGTATTGCATCTCTCAGTTCTCTCTTTACCTAAGTGCGTTTTTTTTTTTCTGAAATTTTTTAGAGAGGGCATGGAAAGCTGTGATCATTGTTGAAAATATTATAACTACCTCTAGGCTAACAACTGAAACGAAACATTCTAAGATCCAAATACTTTGTGCTGTAGTGTTTTCTATTTTTTAACATGGAAAAGATTTTTCCTTTTAATTTCTGACTGCCTCCCTGAGGACTTCAATTTAATAATTTTAAACTTAATACCTTACCAGTTCAGATGCCTGGGGCTTTTTATTTTGTATCTTGTGCTGTTGCAAGCCATGTCCTAGCTGTCCAGATTGCTGAGAGATACTGGTCCTGTTTCTGCTAACCATGGCCATAACTTTTCAACTGGATTCTCTTCTGCATTACTTCAGACTGTGCAGCTCCAGGCCTAGATCTCTCTACCATGCTTTTAATCATGCTGTGCTTGGGAGAAGTCACAGCTATTCAGTCCTCAGTCTTTGGTCTGCTTTCTTTTCTTTACTTTCTTCTTTCTTTCTTTCTTTCTTTCTTTCTTTCTTTCTTTCTTTCTTTCTTTCTTTCTTTCTTTCTTTCTTTCTTTCTTTCTTTTTCTTTTTTTAAATAAACCAAGCCTCTTATCTGGCTAGCCTGACTTTTTCCTTGATTTTTAACTGAGTATTTTCAGGCTATAAGCCTGGGTTCTAATTGCTTTAAGTTGGGAACAAATTATAAATCAATTTACTATTAATATTCTGTATATATTACTTAATATTGGAAATTAATACAGCATTATAATCAGATATACCTTTATCAGGTAGTTCCACAAGCACACAGAGAACTTTTAGTATTTAATTGCTTAGTCCTTAGCTGAGCAGACTCTCTACTAGGTCATCTAAGGGAATACAAACATCCTGCCCCATCCAACCACATGGCTAGCTATACCTTCCAAACCCATAAACAGGTCTCTTTCCTTTCCTCTTTCTTTTCAAAAAGGCCTTCCTCTTTCTTCTTATCAGTGTTCCTTTCTCCCTAATTTTTATGCACTAATAAAAATCTATAGAAATAATTTACTAATAAAAAAAATCACACCACGAGGATGGCAATGCCTTCTTTCTGTTATGAATCATTCCACCCCACTCATGTCACTTTCCTGATCTCGGCTCCATGAGACCCCACAAGTGTTTTAAAATTTGCCGCATGGCATCTTTTGCTTTTGGATCTTTGGCAAGGAAGACAAAAGTACCTTTAAGAGTTTAAAAAGGGCCCTTTAATCATTGGGAATTATTTCAAAAAAGACTTTTCAAAGATGTGTTGAAACAGTAAGTAAAAGGGGAAAGCTTAAAATGGTCAGTTCATAGTTAATTAGTCCAGACATGCTAAACATTATATTTTTATTTATTTTACTTTTTGTCTTTTATTTATCCATTTATTTATTTGTTTGTTTGTTTAATTATTTGTTTATTACACTCCAGATGTTATTCCCACCAACCCCTCGGTCCACCCTCCAACTGTTCCATGTCCTCCTCCCCAATCTCTTGTGTCCACGATGATGTCCTCTCAACCCACCCCCACCCAACCCGATCTCTAAACTCCCTGGAGCCTCCAATTCTTTGAGAGTTTTGTTTGTTTGTTTGTTTGTTTTGTTTTATCTTTTTAAATTAATTTATTTATTAACACTCCAGATTTTATTCCCCTCCAAGTCCACCCTCTGACTGTTCCACATCCCATACCTTCCCCCACACCCTTGTCTCCAGGAGAATATCCTCACCTCCCACCCCACCAGACCTCTAAACTCCCTGAGGCTTCCAGTCTTTTGAGGGTTAGGTGCATCTTCTCTGACTAAACCCAGACCCTGCAGTTCTCTGCTGTATATGTGTTATCCATTTCATTTTCTTTACATCTTTCCCCTCTCCATATCTTTCCCAATATATTTTCTTTGTTTCTTTTTTCTTTTTTCTTTCTTTCTTTTTTGTTTTCTGTTTGCTTTTTTGTTTTTGGTGTGTTCTCTATCTCTGGATAATATATATTTATGTTGAATTTACCCAAGGAAAGTTTTGTAATGCTACAAAACTCAAGAGTATATGGAAGCATTTTGAAAGGCTAAATTCCTATTCTTAACTTAATTTAATCTATTTTGCAAAGTAGCAGAACTAAACATTTAGGTCTTTCTTTTTTATTGGATATTTTCCTTATTTACATTTCAAATGTTAGCACAGGACCAAGGACCTTTCCTCCCATTGATGCCTGACAAGGCCATCCTCGGCTACATATGCGGTTGGAGTAATGGGTCTCTTCATGTGTACTCCTTGGTTGGTTGTTTAGTACCTGTGAGCTCTGAGGGGTCTGGTTGGTTGACATTGTTTTTCTTCCTATGGGGTTGCAAACCCCTTCAGCACCTTCAGTCCTTTCTCTAACTCCTCCATTGGGGATCCCGTGCTCAATCCAGTGGTTGCTGCGAGCGTGATGGGGAATCTCAGAAGAAATAACTATGCTTTTTATCCCAAGAATAAGATCTTCATATGATAAGGAATTTAGAATTTATACCTTATTGCTTGAAAACAAAGCTTGATGATCAGGAAAACATAGAACAAACGTGTACTAGCAGTTTTGTAGATTAGAAAATTCTTCACCATAGGCCAAATATTTAGTTTCATGCTGCTTTTGTATCTGTGATGACTGAAAGTAAATCACTCAGTTTCTGAGGCTTAATTTTCTCTGCTATAAAAGGAAATTATATTAGATGATCTTAAAAATCCATTCCAGATATTGTTAAAGGTTTTATATATGAAAATTTAATCAGAGTGCTAATACATTTAATTAATTGGTATTATAAAAATCAGAGAAGGAAATATAGGACAAGCAAGAGTGATGGGATATTTAGAAAAGAGGTAAGAAACATCAAGTTAGGTAGGTCACAGTTGTTTAAAACTGTAACTGTGATTCACTAAAAGAAAAAATCTGGTAAGGGGAATAACAAGTAATGGATGAAAGTGGTTTGTAGGAAAATCATTAAAGACACTAATCTACGTAATGAAGACCAATGATGAGAATGATAATTATATGATTTATTAATTTATAATAACACACCTTTATAATAACATATTTTAAGAGCTCAAACATTTCAAAGCGGAAAATATTTTAAAATACTCTTTGAACATGTTGCTCTTATCATTAGACTATAAGCAGCATAAAATTATTTTATATGTTGTTCTTTGTGTATCCACAGTTTTTAAAATAATGACTATTATATTAATGTGTTTTGTCCATGTTTCTGTTAGCTTCAGCAAGTTAGAATAGCTGCCATACCTCCAAAATTGGGCTGTCATACACTAAAGAAGCCATGTAAAATCAGTCTCATATATAGACATAAAGAAATATAACTGCTATGCAAAACCGTATTACTTCTTCAAAAGGCATGTTTGTAGCATTTTAGCTGAAGGCATTTATGACTACACCCGAAGTATTGGTAAATATTGGCTCTTCATTTTCTTTTCAAGAAGAAGTGAAAGGCAGCCATTCACAGTTTATAATTTTTTTCTCTCAGGATATTTGCATTAAATATGAGATTACATAGACTATCTGATACAAGAAGTAGAGCCAGTTGAATGCCAAAATGATGTAACTGGTGTTAGTTACAGAGCCTTTCAATAGCATGATTTGAAACAGATTGAGGCAGTAAAATACATTTCATTTTTAAAAATTAGAAACTTTAAAAAAATGTTAGGAACTTGGGCTAAGAAATCAACTCAGAATGTAAAGTACTTTACCTTCATGTCTGATAGATGGAGTTTGATTTCTGGAACTGATGTTATGGCCTCCACAGGTATGGTTTGGTACACATATGCACCTCCCCCAACATACATGCACATATGTATACACACATATACACTCATTTTAAAAATGAAAACAAAGAAATTGAAAACAGAGGAAATGTTTATCAGCTGTGATGTGAAGGAATGCTTTCCAATGTCCAATCCACTTGTATAAGTAAAGTCTTACTCTTCATAGATGTATACCCAGAAGAAAAGACCTCTAAATACCCCAACAGCAGTCTCTACTGATTTGCTTGTATTTTATGCAGGAAAAAGGACTACATTGAAAAGTGTGTTGTTAAGTTCTCAAATATCTATTCAAAATCATAAGCCATGTACAATAAAATGATTTTCTCATGTAGCTCACATGAATTAGATGTTTATTGCAGGTTAGAAATAATTTGACCATGTTAAATTATTTTGTTCAGGTAAATGAGATGTGCATTTCAGGTTAGAAATGATTTAACTGTGTAAAAGCAATTGGGTTCTATATGGACTTATTTTGAAGTGAAGTTGAACAGTTATTCTTTTATGCCTTTAAATATAACACCACACAGTGGTTTCCTTTTTTATACACCTTTGGGGAATTCGAAGGACTTCCATGTTTAAAAGAAATCTTTTTTTGGAACTAGGAACTTTTAAATTTCAAAGAAGGAATGAAGTTCAAATCTGATACTTGTTTTAGTTTATGTTACTGTATTGGAACATATGTAAAAACTATTTAGTTTGAAAATATAATCATAATCAAAGTTAAAGAGATTCAAATTTTCTGAGAACTATACAATTATCAGTATACATAAGTTACTTGTCTGGATTTTCTAGATTCCCATGTACAGTAGATTTTCTCTAGTTTTTTTTTTCTAGAAACTCCACATTTTCATGATTTATATTTGGAATTTAAGCCATTTGAATTAATTTTTTGCAAATGGTTTGTGTTAGGGTCCAGTTTAGTGTTTTGCCCCTGTGTGCTCTGGAAGGCCTTCCCAGTGATTTGTTAACGTGGCATACAAACCATTATTTGCATGATCGCTATTTCCATTGGTTTATTTGTCTCTTTTTTTCTAATGTAAGTTTTACACTCTTACCTTTGGAATGTGCTTGTTTTGGAATCAGAAAGTATGATATCTCCATCAACATTATTGCAGGCAAATATTCTTGAAGAATAAGGACATAAAATCCTCAGCAAACTATTTTGAAATTGAATTTAACAGTGTACTAAGGGATTCATACACTATAATCAAATGAGAACTTCCCAGGGATAAGCAGTTGGTTCAATATACACATATCAATGAATATATTATACACTCTTAATATAATGAATAATAAAATCCATTATTTTACTGGATTCAAAAATCAAAAATTAAATAATTTATGATATATTATTAACTAGTTAGGTATAGAAATGTATTAAAACATGATAAAGGCCATATATGACAAGCTCAAGGTTAGTTAACAATACGCTTTACAGTAAAATGTTGAGTGTTTTTCCTTTAACGTGAGAAACAAGAAAACATTGCATGCTCTCAGCATTTTATTCAACACTATACAGGAAGTCATAGAGCAATTATGTGTGAGAAAAGAATAAAAGGCATCCAAATTGGAAAGGAAGAAGTAAAATGTTCTCTGTTTGAAGATGACATTCTCTTTTACACAAAAATCTACATATTTTATTCAGAATTGCTATAATTAATAAATGAATTCAGTAAAGTAGCAAGATAAAAATTATACATAGAACAATTATTCACATTTCCATAAATTATGAACTATATGAAAAAAATTGAGAATGGAACTCTACTTTTACTAGCACCATAAGAAATAATTTTAGGAACAAATTTATCCAAGATGGTGGAAGAACCATATATTGATAAATAAGATTGACAAAATAAACTGAATGCAAAGTAAGTGAATAGAAAGACAAACTGTGCCCTTGGATTGGATAAAATAATATTTTATACTGTTAATACTACTCAATACATTCTATACATTTAGAAAAATTCATATAAAATTCTAGTGAATACTTTTCATAGAAATAAGAACACAATAATTTTAAATATTATGTAGAATTAAAATATCCAAAATAACAAATATCATGCTCGGAAACAATTTTTTTTTTGGTAACAAAATGTGTATAAAGTCATAAAAATCTTGCTTAATTCTATTTCTATATCAAGATTTATCCAGCTTTTAGCGAGAAAATTTAAGGTATAATATGAAAGGCTCCATGTCCTTTTGGATCTGGGTTACCTCATTCAGGATGATATTTTATAGTTCCATCCATTTGCCTGCAAATTCCATGATGTCCTCATTTTAAAAAACTGTTTAGCATTCCATGGTTTGAATGAATAACATTTTCTGTATCCATGCTTCAGTTGAGGGATATTTGGGTGGCTTCCAGTTTCTGGCTATTATTAATAAGGCTGCTAATTTTAAAGCACCCTCATAGAGGCAGGCAGAGGTGGGAGGGGATAGGGAGGTTTTGGAAGAGAAACTGGAAAGGGGGATAGCATTTGAAAAATAAATAATAAAATAACCAATGAAAAACAAAACACCTGCCGGGCAGTGGTGGCGCACGCCTTTAATCCCAGCACTTGGGAGGCAGAGGCAGGAAGATTTCTGAGTTTGAGGCCAACCTGGTCTACAGAGTGAGTTCCAGGACAGCCAGGGCTACACAGAGAAACCTTGTCTCAAAAAAAAAAAAAAAAAAAAAACCCAAACAAACAAACAAAAAAAAAAACAAAAAAAGAAAAACAAAACACCTCTAAACAACATCCAGACTATTAGCCAACACATGATGATTTCGAAAGTAAATTGACTTAAAATATTAGTCTCAAATACAGAGTACTGTATTTAAAATTTCTACTGGTCCTTTCCTTATGCCAGTCACAGTTTCTTTTGTGGAAAAAAAATCAATTTAATGGACAGATTTTGGATGGAACTGCTTTGATGCTAGTCTTTCTGCTTTTTCTTGTATTTAATCTGATACCTACATGTAGCTATTATAAGGGCATGAACAGAATTAATGAATGAAAATATTGTGGGAAAAGGAGATATGTAGAAATAGAAATATTTCTTTGTTTTGTAGTCACATCTCAACATCCCCAGGTAGCTGAGAGCTGAAAAGAAACAGGTGCTCTTAGATATGAGACATAAGGTACAAATGTTAGTTTACATGCATTTTCTTCCTTTTAACCATATTTAGAAACAGAAATATTTAATATAACAAAAACTAGATAGTATTTCTTATTCTTTGTTTTCATTTTGGTTGACCCTAATTTTATAAAACAAAAAATATTTTATAGTATAAATCATTGATAATTTAATATACATTTCTCATCATAGAATAATTTAATCAAGCTAAATAGCATGTATTGATTCATATGATTATTTGTAGCAAAACATTTAGAATTTACTGTTTTAGCAATTTTTAAATACATAAAAACAACTTTATTAATTCATACTTTTAGTGTAGAAAATATATTTTGAACTACTATTTAACTTTATAATTTTTTAAAGATTTTTTTTATTTATATTAGTACAGTGCAGCTGTCTTCAGACACACACTAGAAGAGAATGCATCAGATCCCATTATAGATGGTTGTGAGCCACCATGTGGTTGCTGGGAATTGAGCTCAGGACCTATGGAAGAGCAGTTAATGCTCTTAACCACTGAGCCATCTCTCCAGAATGAACTTTATAATTTTTTAAAGCATGTTTGTGCTCTCATAGATAGCTTTTCTAAACAATAAATTTATACTCAGAATTTTTAACTTTTCACCAGGCTTCAAAATAATTCTGAATACAATTCACTTGCTTTTCTTTCACCAATAATCTACACTATAAATCATGTTTCCTAGTAATACAATGAATTGAAAAAGCTAGCTTTACAGATTATCAGATTAAAAAATTAAGATAAGGTCACATTTACTATTTAAATTTGGTAACAGACAAGTATGTTCATAGTGGTTATTTTCAGAGAAGAGATTTAACATGTATACATAGTTTTCTTTATATTTTTATATGTTGTTTTAATATTTTTCTCAACACACTCACAGTATTAATCATAATGTAAAGTATAAACAGTAAAATTGTAGTGGAAATATAATGAGATTTGTACAGTATTTTCCCTCAATATTACCAGAAATTTTATTTTATTTTTTCTTTGTTTACTAACTTATTAAGTAAACAATTAAATCATAAACAAGGAGATTCTCTCTAAGGAATCAGAGCCAGTTCAGGGACATATTGTACAGAGAGATTTTGGTACAAAAGGGTACCAATTTTTAAAATTTATTTTGTTAATACTGTGTGCAGTGTTAGTTACATTTACCGAGATGAATAGAACTTCATAATAGTACATTTTAGGCAAATTAAATATTTACAATCTCATGCTACTATAAATATTCTTATTTTTCTAAAAGTGGAGTTAGTACCTTTACTAAAGTTTTATTCCCAATTCCAGAAGAGCTGATCAATTTCACAGACTAATTCATTACACCACATTGAAAAATTATAATAAAGTGTTTTGATTTCTGACAATACATTCTTACAAATTTAAAACTGAATAATCTACCTACTTTATTATACACTGTGAATAAAAATGCAACACATAAGCACTACAGGACATCATTAGACTTTAATGTTGTTAGAGTTTAATCCAGTTTAGGATTTAAGGACATTCCATACATAATGTCTTATGTATTAGAAAAAGAATAAGCTTTTTCTGCAGCAATGAACATTCTAATTGAACTATATACAGAAAAGGTGTGCACTTTATTTCTCTGCTTTTTCTATTTGCATAATGATTTTATATTTTGACAGGCACAAAATTGTTATGTATTCAGTGATACATTGTTTAGCTTAAATACGATACAGCAAGATTTTACAATATCCAGTCTTCTATTGTTTATTCCAAAGAAAGTAATATGTATAAAAATAGCTATTTAAAATGTGGTCACCTCAGAAAATGTAGTTTAATTATATGAGCATTTGGTGACTCTGGAGAAGACAAACCCATTGCATGCGCGCATGCGCGCCTACACACACACACACACACACACACACACACACACACACACACGTACACACGCACACACACACCAACATCAAGTAATTTTCTTTTTATCATATTTTACTGGAAAATAATATTCAAATGAGACTAATTATTTTAAAAAGAGTACATTGAAAATGTATTCTGTCAAACGTAAAAATTGTTGTGGTTCTTTTAAAATTTGGCATTAGCTTTTAAGATTCAAGACAAATTGTTATGAGTTCAGTGAGCATCCTGGAAGTGTTATCACGTTTGGTCCAGAGGAAAGAGTGTGGCCTTTACTTCTGATGCTCTATCACCAAGAATAATTTATTTAATCTCAGTATAGCTCCATATTACCATTTCTAAACAAGGCATAAAATCCTATTATGTATGACTTTAGATTTCAATAAAGTGAATACATAGCATAATATCTAGTAGGTAGTCATTAAAATTAATTTTGATGGTTACTTTGTTTGCTCAAAACATCAAGCACCATAAAACATGATACAACTAAAAAAAAAAAAAAAAAAAGAAAATACTTGGAACAGAATTCCACGAAACAGAAAGATGTCTAATATATAAATGTGATGAAGGGTAACTTGTATACATCATACTTTTTGGTCTAATTATTTATATGATCTGTGAGATTCAGTTGACTTTCTTTAGCTTTCCAAGTATAAAACTAAGATATAATAGTTAATTTTAAGATATAATATAAAATATTTATGCAAAAAATATTACCCCATAAGCTTGAAATAACTCAATGTTATTTTAAGAATCTCAATAGATGTGAACTCCAAATGTAAATGAACATGAAGTACAGCTACTGTTAGGCAAATATTACTTAAAATTACAATAATTTAACATACATTACTTCTTTTTCTTTATAAACTAGTCACCTTAGAAGATGACTATGAGGACAAAATCACAAGCTGTTGTCTCTTTTCAAATCAATTACATTTATTTATTTATTTATTTATTTATTTATTTATTTATTTATTTATTTATTTATTTTGGTGTGGATGGCACACTTGCCATAACATACATGAAGAAGTCAAAGGAAAACTTGCAAGAATCATTTCTCTCTTTCTAACACATGCGTTTGGTCCCAGGCTTCTAGGTAGTCATCTTTACCAAGAAAGCCATACCTGTTTTTTAGATATTTTAATTATTTCTAAAAAATTAGAGTAACATAAAGACAAGATATTTAGTTCAAATAAACAAAGGAAGTTTTCTTTTCCTTTTTAATTTTGCACTTGAGGAATTTTTTGATCTTTCTCTTCAAAAAGTAAGTAATCCATTTACATACTTTAAAAAAATAATGTAATTCAATGAAGCTTAGTTGGGACATCATAGACTTGACATGAGGTTGAAAATGACATTTGATTCCTATTGTTCAAGGGCTCTATTGACATTTATATGTGGATTCATTCACTTTGTACCCTGTGAATAAGCACCTAATCACAATTGTTGTCAGTATCAAATGTAATGCTTGTGGTGTGCAGGTTGCTCACTTAGGGCAGGAACACGGACTTTTTAAATAAGGGCCTCTATGAACAGAACATTACTTCTAGGAAATCAAGCTGCTGTTCCTTGAAAACTGCTCCCTTCCTGTAGTGAACTTTCTATTCTTTTTAGGTTTCACACTTTAGCCTCTCAAATGGCAATTCTTTGTTATAAATCCTAGTTGGCAGAATATGATGATGAACACAAGTTATTGGACAAGCACTTTTTATTTCTTTAGTGGCTGTTCTGCTCAATTTTATATTTGAAAGCTTAGATGAAACTAGAAAAAGCTTGTTTGCATGTTTCAGCAATCATTCTTTGCATATCACTCCATCAGTTAGTAATTACATTAAAGACATACATTGAATATAAACACTAAAATGGTGATTAGGAGAGGCAGTTAAGGAGATATATGTCTAGATATCCTATTTTGGTTAGACAAAAGAAACAACTTAGTACATCTACCATCTACCATGTGAAGTGCAGCTAATAATCCTATATTGTTTCTTTGTAAGTTTCTAAGACTAGATTTTCATGTTCCTAACACAGAGTATGATTAATATGAGATATAATGTATTTGTTAATAGTTATGAGTTAGCAAATTCAAAATGTAGGCATATATACTTTTGTAGCCATATATTTAGATATTTTAATTATTAAAAAATTAAAATAACACAAAGAGAAGATATTTAGTTCAAATAAAAAAGGAAACTTTCATTTCCTTTTGAATTTTGGACTTAATTTTTTTGAACTTTCTCTTCAAAAAGTAAGTAATTCATTTATATAAGACTATGGTCATGATTATTATAAAAATAGTGAGAGAGAAAAATTGAACAAATTTATATATGTATGTGTATGTGTTTCATTAATAACTTTAATGACAATTAAAAGTGTTAGAGAAATTATCATACGTTTCTTTATTGAGTGATTTTTACTATCTTTTATATTTCACTCATTCACAAATTTACTATAAGAGATTTCATAATGGTATTGAAAAGAACAATTTTACTATAATAAACTAAATATACTAAATATACTAAAATAAAGAGGAAAGCTGTCAAGTAATAAAGTATGATAAAACTTCTTAAATGCTGAAAAAGCATCACGTAATATCATGAGAAAATCAAACACTGATAGCGTGATTTACCAACCAGAAAAAAGGTAATGAGAATAAACACTTTTCCCAGCACTTGGGAGGCAGAGGCAGGCAGATTTCTGAGTTCGAGGCCAGCCTGGTCTACAGAGTGAGCTCCAGGATAGCCAGAGCTACACAGAGAAACCCTGTCTCGAAAAACCAAAAAAAAAAAGAGAGAGAGAATAAACACTTTAATGACACTTTAATGACATTTTAAATACATAACTGAGTGATCAGAGTCATGATCATATAAGCCCACATCAAGACAAATATGGACTTTGATGGCCAGTGTTTAGAGAAAATAGTTGCATGTTAATGCTATTGGCAGTTACAGTTTCCTATTTGCACAGACACTACCATCTCAAATTTATTTTTATTTGGTTGATTTTGCATTATTTATGGATTTTCGTGGTTCTTGGGGAGCTATGAGCTATGCTTTTGCTTTGTAACAGAGAATACAGCAGACTGAATTTTAAAGGCACTGTTTATTTTCACTATTAACATTATGAAATCACAATTTGCAGCTTATGGGAGCAGAATTTTACAAGATCATACATACCTCCCACACTTTATAGAGAGAATGGGTAATATATGTGATGCATTTTCTATCCTTTTTCCTCACAAAGGGGGAGGATTATAGTCATCAATTATCTTGTTTAAGGTCAATTAGTAAATAATCATCTGCAATATAATCAGCATTCTCAATTTGTAGTCTGTTCTTGAATTTTTAAAAACTGTATGTTATTTTATTTTTTGCCATGGGGTTTAATGTTTGACCTGATTAACATTTATTGTCAACTTGTCACAGCCAAGAATCATCTGAGAGGAAAAACCTCAACTGTAGAATTGCTTAAATCAGATTAGCCTGTGTCTGCTTAGGTGGAGGCTTTTCTTGATTGTAGGAGGGCCCAACAAATATAAGGTTGTGCCATGCTTTGATGGCTAATCCTGTACTGCATATGAAAGTTAACAAAACATGAGACCATGTGTGATTCAGCAAAGAGTACTTACTGCTTTATAGTTTCTACTTCAAGTTCTTGCTGGAGTCCCTGTCCTAACTGATTTTCCTCAGTGATAGACTATGATATGGAAGCTTATGATGAACAGTAATGTTCTTCTAGGTTGCTTTTATTCAGAAATTAAAATGGAATAATATTTTTATATTTTTTTGAATAAACCTGTTCATTATTCGTCTAGTATATAGAAGATGCTTTACAGATATGACTGTGTCACCCATAAATTGCAACCGATTTTGAAACTATGTGCTCAAATATATAGTGCTTTGTATCACATGAAATTATATTTATCCATATTAACTCAGTAAAAATTTATGAACAGATTACTTTAAGTGGAGAAAAGACCTATTAATGTTTTACTTCGGTTTTGAATAAACCAGTTGTACTCAATCCATTATTATTATCATCCATTATAATTCCTCTCTTGTCTAGAAATCCATCACTTAGAATCAGGAGTCTGTACTTCCTCATTTATGTTTCCATCACCCCAGCTCTGAGCATACATCATTTCTGTAACTTTTCCTACCACACAATGTTTTCTGATAATGGGTCCATTCAGATAGAACTTATAGAAGTGAGGGGATTAGAATTAACATGGAAATTATGAATCAAGGATACAGTCATTGCAGCCTATGTCTTTGCTACAGCTTAGCTTTACTTTGCTTATTTTTTTACATAAGTACTTAACCTGTCACTAATTTGTTTGCCATATAAAAATAATATTTATAGAAATTAGCAGCTTATGAATTAGACAGGTTTCTTCATTGCTAGTGCAAATTACAGTGACTTGTTAAAATCTGTGAAGGTAGTTTTTCCTCTTAATTTCTTCTCATCATTTACTGTATAGAGTCATTATTCACATATTAATAAATTTGTGCTGAATATGCTGTTGACTGATACTTTAGGAATAACAGAAGCAGTCCCAAACACTACTAGATAGATCTGGAATTAATTTCTCAATTTTTCATATCTATTATATAACTCATTATCAATAGTTTTCCTACATATGTATTTAAAAATCTGGGATGCCTAAATCAAATTTTGTCTCAAGTGATTCCTGTTAGCATAGCTTTTGTTTTTATTAGAAATAATGTGGGGTTGGGAATCTGTATCGTATTTGCATTAAGTGTGGAAATTTTGAAAGGATTTGGATTTTTCAAACTTCTCTAGAATGTTGTGACCCAATCCCATAATCACTATTTCCCTTCAAATCAATTATCAAATCCCTCATATTAACCTTGCACAACTTTTCCTAGATACAAAATTTCAAAATAACATTTCTGGAAATGATAGAGTTCTTTGCAAATCCTGTTTAGTTTCCTGTTCCATAAGGTTTGTAAGGTATAACATAGTAAATTGTATTTTTACCATATTGTTCCAATTGCTTATTGGAACTCTGATGGTTACTGTTAACAATTGTCAAATTTATAAAATCACCTGAGATATTGTACCTCTGGCCATAACTGGATTATTGTCTTGATTACATTAATATATGTTGGGAGACTCATCTTAATTATTTATAGACTTTGGTTACATAAATTGAAAAATACTGTTAAGCACTGGCAAATAAAATTTCATTGCTCTTTGTCCATAATTACTGATGTCATGTGATCAGGTCTTCTTGTTTACCTCTGCTGTGACTTTCGAACAACTATAGCCCAAAATCCTTAAAGTGCTCTACTCATAGTATTTTATCATAATAGAAAAAGAATCCAAGGTACAGTCCTTTCACAATTTTTTTTTCTCTCTTGCCATCATAAAATCTACCAGCAAAGCATATAACTTCTAGATTTTAGATTGTTCTTCCTTGCTCTTTCTTTGCAGTGTGCTTTTCTGTCTGTACAACCTTTAACTTCTTCTATTTGGGACAGTTTTGTTCTTTGAAGGTCCAAACCTTAGAAAATATCCTTTATGGAGCTGCTCCTGGGCAGGTGATTCTTTATAGGGCTACCAATCACACTTTGCACTTATCTGTACTGCAACACTTATCACAACGTGCTTGAAGATTTATGTGTGTCTGCTTCATTTTTACTATACAGAGAGCCCTGTGATAAGGTATGTTGGATCTAATTCATTTTTGTATCACCAACACCCAGCCATGTCTAACACATAAAACATGTAAAGAAAGTGTCCCTGAAATAGGTAAAAATATGACCTTCCTATTTACTTATACCCTGTTTGTAGCTGTCACTCCGATGAGAATCTGCCTAATCATCAATCACTTTGTAATGTCTGTTTTCAAATGTATTCATGACATTTTGTTATTCACCCCAGCCCTACAGCCTCTGATCTTGGAAATAGTGATAAAGATGAGACTGGGGTTATTTGACTGATTATGTGTAGACATTCCAATTTGGTTTGGTGCCAGTATCAGTGACAGCGACTGCCATCATTTATCTGTTCCCAGGATTTCTTCCAATCTCAGGTCATAGATTAGAGCTAGGGTTAATGATTTGGAGCTTATTGTATACATAATTCACCACTGCATTATCTATTTTTAATATACAATGCAAACTTTTTATAATTGTAGTTTTTTCTTCAAAATTTTAAAACAAATAAGGCAATGCATTTCACCCACATACAGCTACATAATTTCAAATCGTTTCTAATAAAATCATATGAAAAATCAGTAAACAAATAACATTTGTATATATCAGCAACAAACATGAATGAAGTGTAAGTTGTGAATAAATAACTATATTAAACCTCAGGCTTTTCTTCGGTGTTTTGTTTGTTTTTATTGAAGAAGATCATATAAAATCTAGGAGGGCAAATATGCTATTTGATAAGTTATAGAGTATTAAAAAACAAAGTTAGCCTTCTGATACTTAAATTAGCATGTAATAATAAATAAGCATATAATAATAATAATACTTAAATAGCATGTAAATTAAATATTTAGTATTTCTTTAAAATACTAAAAAGAACAATATTTTGCTAAAGTATAAATGCAGTACTGGAAAGAATAATGGTAAGCTGTAAATTTTATAGTATAATCATTAAAGCAATTCTCCACTTTTAAATTAATTTTATTTTTTTACTTATTCACTTTACGTCCTGCTCACTGCCCTTCTCCAGGTCGCCCTCTCCCACAATCCTTCCTGCATTCCCTACCCCCTTCTTCTCTGAGTGGGTGGGGCCTCCCCTCGTTATCCCCCAGATGCTAGCACTTCAAGTCTCTACCAGGCTAGGGACTTCCTCTCCTACTGAGGCAACACAAGAGAGCCCAGCTAGAAGAGATCCCATGTACAAGCCACAGCTTTTGGGATAGCCCCTGTTTCAGTTGTTCAGTACCCACATGAAGGTCAAGCTAAACATCTGCTACATATGAGTGAGAAGGCCTATGTCCAGCCTGTATATGTATGTCCTTTGGCTGGTAATTCATACTCTGAGAGCCCTAAGGGTCCAGGTTAATTGACACTTTTGGTCTTCCTGTGGAGTTCCTATCCCCTTAGGGTTCCACATCTCTTTGTCCTATTCTTCCTTAAGAGTCCCTAAACTGTACCCACCATTTGGTTATGGGTGTCTGTTTCTGTCTGCTGAGTGGAGCGTCTCAGAGGAAAACATGCTCTTGTCTGTATGGTTCAGGAGTCTGATGAAGGTGGAGGAGAGGGGCTGTAATTCTCCTTATTGATGCCATCCACATTGCAATTTATCATGAATATAAAACATGATTTTTATAAGAAAAAAGTATCTTAGAAGAGATAAGAGACTTACTTAAAGGCACAACTAGTTGATAGCAGGGCCAGAATGAAAATAAAGTTCCCTTTTCTCCCAGACTGATTTAACTGTACGTTATGCTCTTTCTTCTTGTTATCAGAAAAAAAAGATGCATTTTGCATGTTCTTAGTTTACATAAAAGACTATTAGCATGGATTCAAGAGTTATCCCAAGTCTACTTTATTAGAGGGAAATCAATAGGGCAGGCAAGGTGTAAATCTAAGCAGCTGCCAGGAGGAGAGAGAGTAAAAGAAAAAAAATATTAGTGTTTGAGCTATAGTCCTAAAATGCATGCAGGCATAATAATGTCCTCAAGCACATGTAAGGGGGTAGAAGGTCTTTACATAAAAAGAGTAAGAATTCTGAGAGTGTCAAGAAAAACAAATTTACGGATTTGGATAGGTTTTGAGATAGAGACAAAACAGAGGGAAATGAAAAGTTTACAAAGGTATTTTAACTAATAACTTGTAAAAGTGGACTGGCTTAGCATCGAAGATCTAGGATTGAGGAAGGATATTTTACAGTATAATGGGATACTTCTCCCTATTTTTTTTTTTTTGACATGTATTCAGGTGTATCACTTTTATCAGACTGTCTCCTATCCAAGTAATTAACAGGCCCAGTTGGGTTGTATCTTAAGTGAGGAAACACTATGTATGCATGGTTTGGGTAATCTTATGATCTTTTATGGAAAGTAGAGTTCTCTATTTCTACAACCGGCTATAGATATAACTCAGATCCCATTCCTTTTAGCAATGTCTTGTGACAGAGTAGATTGGAAAAAAATAAAGACAAGTCAAAAAGGAATAAGTGCTTTAAAAAATACCTTATTTCACCAAGAAGAAGTAGGTTTCCTACAATAGGCCTCATCCAAACCATGAGACCTCTAACTTTTCCTCTTTCATGTGGTATATGAAATCCTAAAAATGTGCAATTGGAATGCTTAAAAGTTAAGTAGAAACAGGAGACCAAATACAAAGCTGTTCATGAGTAGGAAGGTCTGTCTTCAAAGTCTGCCAAGCCTGTTAATGCCTAATACTCTATAATGTGATTGGTTTTTGTTTGTGTTTTTGCTTAAGTATAAGTAGTTTCATTTATTACAGAGAAGAGTTGCTCTGTTTATCTGTAAAGTGGTTACAAATTGTGGGGATCTGGAAGCACTATAATTGTCTCTACAAATGATTGAAATGTTGAACAGTGAGAATGCTTATCTTCACTGCCAGTAGAAATATGAGCAAATGGTAATTACTAAATAACACAACAGTCATCATAGAGCAACTAGCCTATTGGTTTAGTGCTCTGTGTACGGGCAAGCTTTTTTAAATGCAATGAAGTAATACAATTTTCCAAATCTTGCCTCATCAAACACAAACCAATTGTCTCAATAATCAGCAGCTTGAGGATTACATCAGAAACTGAGGATGCATGGAGAAGATAACCAAATGGTATATATCATATCCTTAATTACCCTGGCTTAAAATTAGTAAGAAAATGCTTAGTCTCTAATTTCTGAAAAGTAAAGACAGCTGTGACTGTTTACTCTAAGTTTAGCACAGAATAGAACTGAATGGAATCAAGAAATGGATTAAATGTGTTAGCATTTTAAAAGCTTATAGTTCTAACCTGAGCTAGTGTGTTTATTCACTTAAAATAAAATTGGAAAGCTGGACGAATTACAGTCTTTCTTCAACTGTACTACCCATGTCTCTCCACCAAAGTCATACATCCCGCTGTACAAAGCCCCACACAATTATCAACTCTGAAAAGTTTTTCATCATAATTATTGATCAATATTATTAAGGGTTTTGCCTATAATTACAACTTTTGATAGCTATCTTACAAGAACCGTTTTAATAATTGAATTTTAAAAAGAAGAATCTTCCAGAGCATTTTGTGCTTTGATATATATGTTGAAAACATAAAGCTGAATTACTATTTATTTTCTATCAAATATAAGTATGCTACTATCCAGGACTTCTTGCCTGCTTTTGAAACTTACTGCATAGCATAATCCAATATTAAACACTAAAATAGTTATCTCTATAGCACTATTTCTGATAGGTTACACATCCATATCCAGTAACTACTGATAAATTGAGATAAAAATTAGAACTGGTCTTATTAAAGGAGTAGCTATTTTAACCAATTTGCCCTTTTTAATAATAATTTACCTTAGATTTGAAGAAATAAAATATTTCACAGGATTTAGAGCTGTGGATTCTTAAGAGATGTACAAGTCCACTGTCATGAACAATTGGCTAAACAAGCATGAATGTATATAGGGTAAGTGCCCCTCTGTTTTTAGTTGTGGAGAATGAGCCCTCAAAAAATAATTTGCAGCCAGAAACTATAAGTTCATTTTCTGTATTTACCTTTTTAGTTCCTATATTGACAAAATCAAATTTAACAAATGATAGAGACTATAATTTAGACACAAAAATAAAAGATATTGTCAGTTTCCCATACTTTATTGGTTAAGGGTATTCACCATGCAAATAGGCAGTGTTGTCAGCATGCAATCAGCATTTTAAAATTATATTTAAGGACTTTGAGCAACTCACATGGAATTAATTGCATTCTAAATTATAAGATATGAATTTATACATTTAGAAGTCAGCAATGTTTTTAAATCTTGGTATCATTCTGTTTTATTTTAAAATACATGGGTGTTTTAAAATGATGTGCGATCTATATGGAACGATTGGCCAATTTCCACTAAAAGTACTTATTATAACATGTAAATCATGTTATGCTTATTAAATTATCACTCAACATTATTTTATCTTTGTGAGTAAATATTCCACCAGATTTTAATTGCTGTTGCTATAGATGGTTTTTATTAATTTATTTTGACATATATGTGGAAATTGGGAATAATGATCTTAGTTTAAATATTTAAAATTCACTTTGTTATACTTCTTTAATCTAAAAATTATGTATTGTTTATTTGTTTGTTTGTTTGTGGCTTTTTAAAATTCTTTAATCTTTTTTTACAGTTCAGTCTTTATCCCCCTCCTGGTCTGCCCTCTGTCTGTTCCACATTCCATACCTTCTCCCCTGTCTCCAAAAGGATGTCCCCACTCCCCACCCCTACTCCACCAGACCTCCCCACTCCTTGTGGCCTCCAGTTTCTTGAATGTTAGGCGCATCTTCTCTCACTGATTCAAGACCTGGCAGTCCTCTGCTGTATACGTGCTGGGGACCTGGGTGGTAAAGGGACAAGTGAGGGAAAGCGGGAAACATGAAAATTTTGTATATTGTTACCTGAAATTTTCAGTTAAAAGAACTGTCTTGGCATTAAACATTCTTTAAGTCTAATTGATAAACTGGAACTTTACTTGTAATGGGTACACTGAATTGTTGCAGGTTCAGAGAGAAACCATTTTTGGCTATTTTAGCCTCTCAAATAGACATTTCTTACTCAGCTTTGTTTGAGATAACATCCATCACGGTGACTACAAGAGAAGCACATTTAGAATGTAGGTTCAAAGCCACAAAAGCCATGAGTGTCATCACATAGAATCAGGATCCTCTAGTAGAGGTTTTTCTAGAACTAGCCTAACTGATATTATCACCAGTGTATTTGAAAATGCCATGATTTATAATTGTTTACATTTGCTATTAAATTTTCATGAAACTGTTACCACGCAGGAACATGCTATTTGAGGTAGCCTGACTATGCTCCCAGGCCACTCATTTTTGGCTCTGGATTAAATTATTTCATATTTATTTTGTTTGGAGAGCTTTATCAACACTATTAATTCTTAAAATTTTCTTCTGTAACAATAGAGATATTTGGTATCATTGCTGATTGTTATTTTCTTTAGGGTGACTTAATGTTTACATTTTTAAAAATTTTTTTGACATTTTCCTCTAAATTTTTAATCTATACATATGTTTAAGAAGATTATTTTACACTTAAAAATCTATTTCCTTATTTTTGTTTTGTCTCTTTCATATGATGTCCTACTTTTTAAAATATATTTGTTCGCTTAGTGTTGCTTGAGAATTTTATACATGCTTATAATGTTTGGATCATGTCCACACCACATGCCTTCACTTACTGTTCCTACTATATTCCACTTCATTCCCTCCTACATCCCTGCTTCATTGACTTGTAAAAATAAAGTAAAAAACCTCAATGAGTTCACTTAGTGTTTACGACTTGTATGTACAAAAGTGAGGTGGAGCTATTTACAACTGATGGTTGCTGGAAATGAAACGTCATTTTTTCTTTTTAGATAAGCCTCTACAGAGGCTATCCTTGCTCTACTAGATTGTTTGCATAGTTTTCAACTGAAAATCAAAACTCTGACATAATGTTTAAAGATAATTTATCTTGAGAAATCTCATTTTTCTTGAACTTGTCCTTTTTTACAAGTTTTGAATTTACTACTTCAAAGCCATGCAGAATGATCTGCTTGGTGCCCATCTTTTATTTTCATTTTATTTTGAACGACATAAATTTAGATTACAAACGTCTTAACATGGAGAACATTTTAATTATAGGAAAATCATATCCAAAACACAATTCAACAGAATTTTGTTGCTCTGATGAATGATTTTGTTCTTTTCTTTTTTTTTTTTTTTTTTAGAAAATCTAAAATGGGAGAGTTTTATAGAGGTCTTTATTTTGTCTAAGGAACTAATTTCTAACTTCTCACTTCCTATGAATCTAAGACAAAACCTCAAGCCCCTTTCATTGCAAAGCAATCAAAGGGTGTGAGAACCTGTTATCCCTCTTCCATTAATGTTATCACTAGAGCAGCCTAGAATTCAGGTTTGTCTGTTCTGTTCCTCTGCTTTCATTTTTGTGATGTAAATAACTCATTAAGGTAATACTATTATGTTTCTCCAGTTGTTCTATGAGTTTTGTGTCAGGTTATATTATTGGAAATATAACTCTGTTATATTATTGGAAATCTAGATTTCACACTCTTGAAAATTGTATTAGTTTTGTGCAGCACAACATACACCTAAGTAGCTGTTTGCCCCATGGAATATTTGCATTTCACAAAGAATAAAGACATATTTCAACAGAGATGGTTGTTTCTCTGAGACTTTGTTTGTTCCTTATATCTGGACTTTGTAAATATGTCAATTTTTTCTTCTTTTCTTCCAACTTAATGCCTCTAGTACTTCAGAAGAAAAGGATATAGTTTTTAAAACTCGCAAAATTTTGCATCTTCCGTAAAATCAACTTTATCAGAAATTTTAAATTAATTCAGCATAAAAATAAGCTAAATGCTACGTTAAATGCTAGTACAGGAAAACTCTCATTTTTAAATGCATCTTTTTTTAATTGCCTGAAATGTCTGGTGAAGAAGCATAATTCTATCATGGAAGAGTTTTATGAAGCACAGATGTTTTTCAGCCTCCCACAGGGATATATACCAGCACACTGAGGACAGCAGATGCCTCCTCTCCCACATTCATATCTGGCTTCATTCCTTAGGAATCTATTTCTTTCAGTGATTAGCTCACATAAGCTTATTTCAGCACAGTTAACCTCAGCCTCTTCTTGAAAGTAGATTTTATGAGATGAGGCAAGAAAAAATAGACCATCTCATCTAAAAATCATGGTATTTCCAAGTGGCAGATTTTTCATTGGGTATCACTATGAATTATGCCTGCCAAAAAATAAATATCTAAAACTTCAAGCTACTTTAGGGAAATAAAGTTAATATATATTCAAATTAATTGAATCCCATATATGCAAAATGTATTTTCAATTCATCTCCTTTCAGTCTTCACGAAATCATTGCCACAGCTAATATCAATATGCAAAATCTGATTCATGTTATATGTCCTATCAAAATTTAGTGGCTAAAGATAATACAAATCTATTATAGTTTATAAATTGGAGCAACCTCCCAAATCCACAGTGTACTGAAATAATGGGGACAAAATAGTTATAGGCCTTTCTGCAGCCTCTAAAGAACAGTCTGTGTCCTTGGCTTTTTTTAGGCAAGGAAATGGTTCTTTCCGTACCTATGGATCTAGTCCCTAATGCTGAAAGAAACAACTTTCTCTCTTAAGCACCTATTGAATAGTGCTGTCTTGCATAACTCACAACTATTTTCTGATGTTTAAGAATTTAATCTCTTTCTCAATCTATGTATACATAATCTCTCTCTATATATAAATATATATATATATGTATATATATGCATATATATATAATTTTATGTTTATTAGTGTTTGTCTTCATGAATGCTTGTGCAGCATGTACATGTTTGACACCCATGGGGCCATAAGAAGGTGTTAGAATCCCTGGTACTAGACTTACAGATGGTTGTGAGCCACCAAGTAGATGCCAGGAATTGAACCCTATTCTTTTACTGAAGCAGTGTGTGTATGCTCTTAGGAGCTAAGCAATCTCTCCAGCTACCAAACAAACTTTACTCTTAATTATACTTGCAAATTGTCCTTTGGTATAGAAATATCAGAGGCTTTGGTTGTGAAATTAAACCTTAGGCAACTTCAGAGAGGCTCATTTTGCCTTAGTATAATGTATCCAAATCAAAATTTGTTTTCATCTCCAATGTTTTCTTCATTTTATGTTCAAATAATATATTTTAATTAGAATATATTTCCCTCATTCAATCTTTGCTCCTTCCAGCCCTCCCCATAAATCCTGTCTGTCAAATTGATAGTTTTCCTATGAATATTATTGTAATATGTACACAGATATATAAATACAACATAGTTCATTTTTGTTATTTATTGCAAATAAATTCATGACTCACCACTTCATATCTGATGATCAATTAAGGTGCTTGTCCCTGGGAAAGGCTAGTTCACTATCTTGCTGAAGTCATTGTTTAGCTGCAATTGTTTGACTATGGATGAGATACTGAGTTTTGCCCCCTTTTCTTCACATGTCTATTGATACTGTAATTTATTCAAGTCTTGTTCATGTTGCCATTATTAGGGGACACTCTTAGTCTCACAGCATATTGCCATGTCCTCTGGATCTTCCACTCTTTCTGCCTCTTTTTTCAGCAATATTCTCTGAAACAACCAATGTGCAGGAGTTGTGTTGCAAATGGATATGTGGATTTTGTCCAGTGGTAGATTGATTGCCTTCATGGTTTCTGTCTGTTGAAAAATCATATTCTTTCCATACTCATGAGAGCTAATCTTATCTGTGGATATAATGATATATTTTAGAATGTAGTTAGGAATAAATCTTGCCTAGTAAAGTTGTAGTCTATGTTCTCTTCTAAGAATTATAGCCTCAATTTTGACTAAGCCAAGAAATTAGGAGCACAATTAATCCTATTCAGTCACTAATAGTTTTGGCATGAAAAGGTAAGTGAAATATTTTGTATAGAGACTACCTCAAAAGGAATTTTTCTTCTATAAAAAAGTAGTTAATTGAACATTTAATAAATATTTATTGATTTGAATATTTAATAGATATTTATTGATCAAAAGTATAAAATTATCTAAGACAATATTAGAATTAATTATATTGGCTAAGGAGATATTTCAGCGTTTAAGAGCACTCGTTCCTCTTTCAAATAACTATTCAGTATGTAGCACATATATTAGGTGGTTTCAAGGGGTGTCAGAACCTCTTGAGGCCTCTGTGGTTAACTACGCATGTACTAATATACACAGAGAGACATACAGAATCAAAGAACTAATTATTGTCCTGTGTTTACAATAATGAGCAATTACTTGTATATTCTAACTCTAAATATTACTTATTCTTAACATTGAATCTTCCATTTAATTTATTAAAGTTTATAAAATTATGATAACTGATCTATACTATTAAGCACAATCCATGTTGTATGTTAAAAAGAAACTCAAAGTTGTTATGTATTATAAGATTTTAGAATATTTTCATTTTCACTCTTAAAACTATCTGTCCTTAGATCTCTCAGACACTGAGCCACTAACCAGGCAGCATACATGAGCTGGTCCGAGCTGGTCCTGACACATACAGCAGAGGACTACTGGGTCTGGCCTCAGTGAGAGAAGATGCACCTAACCCTCTAGAGACTGGAGACCCCAGGGAGTGTGGAGGTCTGGTAGAGTGGGGGTTGAGGGGTGGAGAAATCCTCTTGAGGATGGAGGAGGAGTTATGAGATGAGAAACAATCAGAAGGCAGACCAGGAGAAAGATAAGGACTGAACGGTAAAAAAATAAAATAAATTAAAAGTTAAAAAAAATTAGAAGGACAAAATATATGAAGCACATAATACCAGGATATAATGTTTTTATACCAATTAGGCATATGGGAAAATAGAAGAGGTCAGTTTTGGGGTATATGTAGTTTTGCCAATGTAATAACCCCTTTTATTTATCAATAAGATTGTATTTCAATGGCATTTGAGATAAGAATAATCTCAATTGTTTGTTGTCAAGTGCAAAGTGTTAAACACTGGAACTGTATACACACAAACAACAAAATGGACAATTTATATTTTTGTACAAACAAATAATACATACATACATGTATATATAATATGCTTATACACTATATATATGTGACAATACAAATAATAGAAAAATAAGCTATCAACTTGATAGTGTTTATAGGGGTCATGAAAGAGGTTGGATCAATAGTAACTGGAAGCCCTGGAATAAAACAGAGGGGAGAGAAAAGTTACATAATTCCATTTCTTTCTTTCTTTTTATTGGATATTTTATTTATTTACATTTCAAATGTTATCCCCTTTCCTAGTCTATTTCAATTAAAAAATATATTTAAGAAAAAGGGGAAACATGAAACTCTATGTTCTCTAAAATACTTTCTCTCAATGGAAGAGATAATATCCTTAGGCAGTTAAAAACGTGTCTAATTCATCTTGTTATCAACCCCAGAATAGTCGTGGTTTGTTATTGTCTCTGAGCTATTAATATACAGGGACAAATTTATTTTAAAAATTAAAAATTAAAACATAGAGAAAAGACCTTGACATATATATAGTTCTAGTACTACAGTAGTTCTGTCAAACAACAATGGTATAAGAAATGATATGAGTATGGTAACATTAAATTAGTATGTTATGCAAATAATGCTATTTCCTTTTAAATCCCTTTTCTGTGTTCCTCCTGTTCTTGCCTTCTTTTTCTCCATTTTTCACTTTGCCTTATTTATTTTCTCTTCTCTTTCTAATATCTAGAATTCTCTCTTTTCAGAGTGAAGTCGTTGAATTGTAAAGCATTCAATTAATAGGTCTTAAAATATTTTAATTTAATATGCAGTTTCCTTTATTTGGTTGCTAAGGTATAGGATATCATCATCTCCCTCTTTTAAAATTCATTTAGTTTATATTTTGAGATTATAATTATACCTCTTCATCTTTCCCTTTCTGCCTTTCAGACCCTCCCATATATGCACTCTTTTCTCCCTTGCAAATTCATAGACTGTTTTTTCATTGTTTGTTACATTCACACACACACACACACACACACACACACACACACACATACATGTATGCATGTATATATATATATATATGAATATACATATATTCATGTATTCCTAATTATAACTTGTTCAGTCTTTTTAATACTACATTTTTTTTTCTTCAGTCAAAGAGGCTTAAGCCTAGTTTCTTATAGGCAACTAAGAAATGATGTTGACAGCATAAGAATAGTCTTCCCCAGGGAAGAACATCACAGTTGGTTATCTAATATGGAATCATCATCTTTCTTTGCTTAAAATATTATTGACAACTTACTTCTCTTTTATGAAAATAACAATAAACTAATTATAGCAATTCAATTTCAGTAATTGTATTGTCTATTGTAATTATAATATATATCACCTGCACTAGTTTTGTTTAAATAGGAAAAGTCAAAATTTCTTAAGTAGACAAAAGTATGAAGCTGATTATGTATTCAAGTGATCAGAATTATGCAAGATTTGATTAAATAAACGGTGTGGATATTATGCAATTACTTTAATCTGAAGAATACAGTATACTGATAAATCTAAATTAGAATGTCTTAATTTGTTTTATCTTTGTCTATTGTTACTTTCTGAAAGAATTAACCTAGTTTGAAATTTCTATTTACCTTCTTTTGTCTCTTGCTAAATACAACATAGTATTTAACAAAGATTTATCTACCTGTTAGACAACATATTCAATCAATTAGACAGGGAAATTTACTTTTTTACTAATTTCTTTCAAAATTAAATAATCAGCTGTTGCTTTTTACCTGCAGATATTCAATTTTAAAGTTAAAATGATATATTTTATAGAATGATATATTATTATAAGCAGGAAAAAACACAGCACCAACCTTACCTTTGATCTCTACAAATTTCAAACAAAACAGGGGGTTTGCTGTGAGATTTTTGTGTCTTGTATAAATGTCACAGAAGCTATATTCATGAAGTCCCACAAACATGACTGTCTAAACATGACCTGACCAAGGACAAGAACAATAGCTATGCTAATGTGTGCTGAGAAAAGCTCAAGGGGAATCCTCATCCTTTCACAGAGAAAGGAAGGCAATTTCTAAGGAAGAACATACCAATTCGTTATCCCAAACCACTGGAAACACATACATATAAGTAACATTAAACGGACTAAGCATATTGTATTTTTGTATTTATTAAAATAGCTTACAGACTATAGTTCAATGGCTTTGAATGTGGCAGTGTATGAGCCTGGTTGTCTCAGTTGTGCAAATCTGGTGCTTGAGTTGTGGAGGATTCCTGGAGAGCTGTCAGTCTTCAGCTTATGTTGATATCATGATGAATTTGGATTTAATTCTGGCCACAGCAACAGGATAGAGATACATGCTAGTGAGTATTCGGGCAAAAAGAAGAGTTTCCTCCTTCCATTTTCTTGTATGGGCCTGTCACCAAAAGACGTAGTTCAGAATATCTAGCAGAGGTATACCCAGCTGCTTGAGTTTTAGTTGATTCCAGAAGTATTCAAGTTGACAACCTATATTAGTCATTGAAAGACCAAATCTTGTCAACTTGGCACACAGTCACATCCCTTAAGCCATGTTTAATTTAGAAATATACACCAGAATCAAGTCAGAATTCTGACTAATATGATGTAACTAAAGCAATGTACAACTAAAAATGGAATATCTACTTTAGATTAGGTAGCAAGGTTTCTCTAGGAATATTTAGTCTTTTATTCCCTAATAATTTAAATATGATAATATAGATGTGTAACGCTTAACCACTGATATTATTACAAACAACATTTTATTACACAACAAAGGCTTAGAGGAAAGAAAATGAAAATGTAAATGTAAGCTAATATATCTGTGTATATGCACAAACATTTAAAACACAATAAAATAGAAACGTTCATGCTTATTACAATTCACACTTCTTTAATACCACATGGCCTTAGCTGGTATTTATAATATCCTTTTATCTACTACCTAGTCTATATTTCCTCCACTCTCAGCAAGTTCTTGAGCAGGTCTTGGTTCTTTACTTGTAGAAGGGACATATGTATGTATCCATAAAAGGGGTGGTCATTTTGTCCCTCTGCCTACATTGTGAATTTTAGTTTTTTTAGTTTTTTAAGATTATAATATAATTACATATTTTGCTCCCTTTTCATCTCTCTAAACATTTCCATATAACCACCTGATCTCTTTCAATTTTATATTTTCTTTTTTATTAATTGTGGTTACATGCATACATCTTTATATGTTTATATATATATATGCATATATGCTTAAGTACAACTTTATTAGTGTATATGATGTTACATGTAAACATTTTTTATGGCGATTTGTATTGGATAACCAAATGATATGTTCTTCCACGAAAAAGAGTATTTCTCCTAATGTAAGAATAAATATGGCTGCTATGAACATAGCAGAGCATGTGTCTTTACATGTTGGAGCATCTTCTGGGCATATGCCCAGGAGTGGTATAGCTGGGTCCTCAGGTATTATGTCCATTTTTCTGAGGGTCTGCCAAACTGATTTCCAGAGTGGTTGTACCAGCTTGCAATGAAGTTCTCTTTTTTTTGTTGGGTTCCTGTGTGGTTTAGGTATCAGAGTAATTATAACTGCATAACAGTCAACACATATGTTTTATAGAGTAATTGTAAAATTGTTCCTTATTAGTCATTCTGTGCTTTTAAAAATAGTTAATGAAATGGATTTTGTTCCTTCAATTATAAATTCATAAAAAACTATTACTATGTAGGCACTGTTTAGACTGTAAGTTCCCTTATCAGCATATTAGTTCATGATCTTCAAATGTCTATAAGAGGGTTTGGATTATTTTTATCCATAACATGTTATTAAATGTACATATATATATATTTCATTTTTTAATATAGATACTAAGAGTGCCATAAATTACCAGAAGACCAACAAATACTTTATTTGTAGGTCCTGAGTAAAACATTCCTTCACTCAATATTTGGCCTTTTGTTTGTTTTGGTTTTATCTTTTGAAAAGAAACAGGATAGTTTAGAAAGTTATATATTACAATTTGGATATGAAATATTCTTCATTGCCTCATGGTTTTTGATATTTGTTACCAATGAGAATGAGCATGATTTTTCTGAATGTTATGAACCATTAAAAGTTGGATATGTGCACAGAAATCTTAATCTAGTAACATGGCTACTCTGGCGAGTAATCACATACAAAATCCTTAGTCTGTGTGATCCAGCTGGAATGCAGACACCTTAGTATACACTTTTGATTCCAAACAATGAAGTCTAATTGTGGTACAAACAAAGGAACAAATCAGAGAAATATTTGACAAAATTAGTAAGAGGCAGGGTACACTCCACTCTCATCAGAATAGACTATAGAATAGAGTGAGAGTCTATTAAAGAGCAGTGCAGAGAGTGAAGATGAGCTAAATTCATTTGAATTTGTGCAGTTCTCTCAAGTTTGTGCAGTCAGTACATTAAGTGCTGTTAAATTCATGGAGTTGAGAAGCAGTTTGTCTAAGCAAAGCAATTCAATCAGAGGCTAAAGGAAGCCAATTGAATCAGTCAACTTGGAGAGGATTTTGATCAAAACAGGTGAGTTGACTCTAGCCAGAGGACAGAAAGTGCTAGAAAGGGTGAGTTTGTTCAGCAGTAAGTATTGGAATGTGTAATACCCTAGGCCTAGGGGAATAGATAGGGACAGATTGCGAAGCCATCAAGGTCCAGGCTTGTGAAAGATTACATTGCATGGAGGCTAGAATCTTCTAGGCCTAGGCCTAGGGATAGTTAGATTGAAATGTTCTGGGCCTACCCCATCCATTCTTAAAACTTGGATATGACTCTCATCTCATCCCTTCATCTGAGAAAATAAAATTGAAATTTATAAAGATTTACTAGAGAAAGTGAGTCTTTGAGTGTAGAGAAATTTTAGTCCAGCCACATGGATTCTCTAGCAGGGGATCACATCCACAGACCGTCTAGGTATATGTGATATGGCTAGAACGCAGACATACTCTGGATTACAGTATGATCTGGCTGGAACACAGACACAGTCTGTCTATATTTAATCCTGAATAATGAAGGCAAAAGTAGTTTGTAGAAGGAACTAGCCATGTTTGAAATAAACATCTAATTCAGGGCAGACAAAACGATGAATCAGAGAAAGATTTCATGGAATGAGTCAGAGATAGGATGTACCCAATTCTCATTAGAAAAACAGAGGAAAGAGAGGCAAATTAACAGAACAATACAGAGAATGCAAGAGAGATATAGATAGATAGATAAATAGGTAGATAGGTAGGTAGGTAGATAGATAGATAGATAGATAGATAGATAGATAGATAGATAGATAGATAGATAGATAGATAGATAGATAGATGGAGATCAGTTTTTAGAAGGGCAGTTTCACAGAGACATGTGGCAGAGAGAACAAGCTAAATACAGGGGAAGAAACAATGAACCAGAGGAAAAAGAAGGAGCCAGAAATTTCAAACAGATTGCCAGATTGCCAGAGTTAGTTTGAGGCCATGTAGAACAACTCAGTCACAAACAGAAAGAATACTGTTTGAATCAGTCAGCCTGGAGAGGCGTTTGAGCCAGAACAGCTGAGTTGAAGCAGCCAACCATAATTTAGGAAGAGCTGAAAAGAGTGGATTCATTCAGCAGTAACCCTGTAAGACAACAATTCTATCAGGAGAACTAAAGATTATTTTACAACTTGGGGTGAGCCTTGAACCTTCACAGACAGACCCAACTTTCCTGTTTACTTCCTGCTTCCTGAGTATGAATATGAACACATTTGACCTATCTTCTTTCTCCTGTGACCATACTTCCTTATATACATTCATGCCTTTCCAACCAAGCCAGACTCTATTACACTGGAATGTTGTGAAATAATAAATCATCTTACCATTTAGTTACTTTCTTCAGAATAAGTTATCACAAAAACACAGAAAGAAAAAAAGGCCTATAGACAGGTAGAGTGGTAAATACAAAAGATTTATTGATAAAAATAGGGGGCAGGGAAGCTACTTTACATTTAGAACTAGCATTAGACGGGACATTAAAATTTATTTAGTAGAATACAGTTTTAAACATAACACATATTTATATGGTAACTGGGACTCTTGTCATTGGTAGAGCCAGACATAATATCTTAGCCTTACATTTTCTGTACAGTAATTAAACTACATGTGTAAGCCTTCTTAGTGTGTATTCAGATATCTTTAAAAGTAATGTTGACATACATGGTAGCAGCAACTTAATAGGTAAACCTAGCTCTTGCCTTTACTCCCTTAAACCCTTAGAAACAACATGTTTCTCTGCCTTATATAAAAAAATAGTGAAGTGGTGGTGAATATAAAGAACAACTGTGTGTTCATAAAAAAACACGTGTTATTTTTGTTTAGTGTAGGAATGATTTGATGTGTAGCTGAGTGGCTTGTCTTTGGGAGACAGTAAAATGACAGCTGGTTTACCATAGAAAATGTCTTACTAGAGAAATTCCAGCTGTGAATATATAATACTTCCTTAAATGGGCAAAGGCAAGTTATCCCATATGTAAAATCGTTCCTCACATCTGTGCTACTTTAGGAAGCATATTCTTTTGTTGTTGGATATTACTAGAGAATTTTCCTGAGAAAATGTAGAAGAAAACATTTTTTAAAAACTGGAATAAAGAGGTAAAAACATCTTATGTAATTCACTATCTGATGGTATTTTTTTTTAACGAATAAGTTCTCAGAGATAAGTACACTTACTTGTAAATAAATACTTCAATTAACACATAATTTTATTTACAAAAAAAATCACCCATGAGTTTAGAAAAGTAGATATGGTACAAACACCTCTTTAATACCATGGAAGAAATTCTTCTGGATTCAAGAACATATTTTACTCTTCCTCTTCAACGACTATTGCAAAATAGGAATTCATATTTTATCAGGTTGTGAAATATATGGATATGAGCAAACAAAACAAGCAACCAGTTGTTATACTGAGGCACCTAGACATTTTGTTATTTAACTTCCATCTACTTTGGCTCATTTCTGTAGTCTGTTGTCAAAACACAGACAAAGAAAAGGGATCTTCTTATAAAAATGATTTGAAAATGACTATGTGAACCATTATGCCTGATTGATTCTCAGTCACAATTTGTGCCAAACACTACTTTTCAAATAATACTTAGATATGCCATTAAAATTGATAGATTAACATTTATTTTAAAATATATACATTTTAGAAGAAGATATTTGTAATGATAAATATATCAATTTTATTAACTGGAAAAACAACTTGAGTTTTAATTAATATTCAGGGTCATGAGTTATTAAAATACAATTTTAGCAGTTCTTAAAACAATTCATCATGGCATATGATGTAAAATGCTAATACTTTCGTAGTGACTATTGAAGCCAAACTTAATACACAGCTATCTCTAATTGAAAAGTCTTTATAAATAGTAATGTCAATAAATTTGTGATTTTTTAAATTTATAATCACAATGTCATGTTAATATTTATTAGTATCTATGCTTATCTACTTTCTGTTGCTTAAGAAATACATTAAAATTAGATTATAAACAAGATATTTTTATTTTTGCTCATGATTGATTGTTTTTAATCACATGACAATCCAATGCATCCTGGCTTGGATGTGTGCTGGAAAATTATACTCACATTGTTGTGAGAAAGTTTCAAATTTGGTAAACAAGATAGTGCTTTGTATTTATTTTGCTGTTGCTATTGTTTTGCTTTTTTTGTTTTTTTGTTTTTTTATGCCTTGCATATCTTCTCCCATATTACCCAAATATCACCTTTGACTAATTCGCACCACAGGCCTTTCAAGAGTATTCTTGTTCCAACGTATAGCAATATCTGATTGCACTGTCCTGGAAATGTGGGTGAGAATAGGAATATATGTTTATGTTTATCTGTTTGTGTGTGTGTGTGTGTGTGTGTGTGTGTGTGTGTGTGTGTGTATGTGAGAGAGAGAGAGAGAGAGAGAGAGAGAGAGAGAGAGAGAGAGAGAGAGAGAGAAACATGAGTTATTATTTTTTAAAAAGTATAAAGAAGCTTAAATGAATGGTACTATATGAAAATTATATGAAATATAAAATTGCCCATTCATATTTCTTTGAATAAAACCGTAGTCATTCTTTTTTGAATTGTCAATCACCTGTAAACTTTATTGTCAGAGTTGATAGTTTAAATAGAAACTACTTGATACAATAAACACAAATTACTTATTGTCTGGCCTTTTACAGGAAAGTAAAATTGTGATGACCCTTGCTATAGATTAACCATATTCAAAGAAACGTGAGGGCATTGGAAGGATTCACTTTCCACATGGTTCAAGTAACAATCCTAAGAAACATCTTGACATGAAACATTATGGATCAATAATAAAATAAAGAAATCAAAATATCTTCACAGGTTGCCCTATGGGAATCTGTTCAAGTGTAGATTTTCAATTTTAGGTAATAAAATATTTTGAGAATTTATTTCTAAGTACTATGTCTTTTATATCAAATAACATATGAAATAAAACATGGTAGAAGAAAAACAATTTGGGTTTGTACTCTGGTACTTGATTTCTTCTCCATCATTTATAAAAGTAAGAAAAATATAACTTCTTCTATTTAGTGTATGGAAGAAATTGTCCCTGCAAAAAAAAAAAAAATTGACACAGAGAAGAAAATAACTACCCAAAAGGAAAGTCACACCTCTCCAATTATGTTTCATAAAACTTTGTGTTTTTATTTTGGAAAATGGAACTTTAATAAGTATTTATTCGCAACTTGGTAGGTAGTTATATATTGCCAGTTTAGTTGTTATTACTTTCTGTTAGGAAATATTTTAAAAAGTTCTTATGCTAAGATATTTTTGTTATCATGTAATTTTCTGTATGCAAATTAGCACCATGAATACAATGTATGCATTTCTATAGTGCATGCCACTGGAATATGTCTGATTATTTATATAAGCATCCCAATGTTAGTCAACACTATAGCAATAAGATAATTATTGTTATAATATAATAATATTTGGTTTTCTTTTCTTTTTTTTTTCTTTTTTTTTTCAGACAGGGTTTCTCTGTGTAGCCTTGGCTGTCCTGGAACTCACTCTGTAGACCAGGCTGGCCTCGAACTCAGAAATCCACCTGCCTCTGCCTCCCAAGTGCTGGGATTAAAGGCGTGTGCCACTACTGCCCACCATATTTTGTTTTCTTATCTCTTTGGAATACAAGTATAAAGGGTCTTAGGAATTTCTATAAAAAATGTAATTGTAAGCAAATACCCTTACAGTAGCTAAATTTTCATATATAAGCTGTATAAATTCCAAATAATACAGACCATTCAGGTCCAAAGCAATTTTCACTGATTACTCCTTAGCTGAAGGATAGGAAAAATGCAGAACAAGTTTAATAGCCCCAGGGACTATGTGTATTACAGCTAAGAAAGACAGAAATGTGACTCATAAAATAGGTTTATTAGATTTTATATATGGTATAGCTAGAAAAGCATGAAAATGATAACCATACAGCTGCCCTTTTCATTCATCCATGAATATTCAATTTATCACTTGTGCTTAGTGGTTAATCCATGCATGAAAAAATCATTATAAAATCCATATAATCCTAGAGTGTAGCTGGAAAAATTATTGTTAAGTATCTGACATTCACTTATATAAAGAAAACTATAATAATGCCCAGGGAAATTACTTGACATATAAAGATTCAGTTACGATATGAAATCTAAACCATTGTGATGTCACAGATTTTAAGTGAAATTTGCTTTAATATATAATTTTCTTACCATATGAACCATGTGGGTTTATAATTAAATCTTTCTATTGAAATAAGATGCATAGTTTTTCAACATTTATTAATATTTTTCACAATTATCCTAGATTAATCTTAACTATACCTTGTCATTAAAATCTATAATATACTCTTTGTCCCATCATCTAACCTTGCCCTCTTAGTACAAGGTCTGAATTTCCTAAGCCATTTTACTTAATTTTTTCATAGAGGTTAGTGTAATCCTCCCTGCACAGTCAAAATAATTGTAATTTCATTAACTAATTGAGAAAAAAGTCTTACAATTTCTATAATGTTCACAAAGCATGGAAAGTCATGAAAATCTGCTGACAGATCCTCAAATATTATTTTCAAGTAATATCACATATTTTATAACTTTGTGAAGATAATTATTAGGGTGAATTAAAGATTTATATATATTTTATATTTCTAATTTGTGGCTGAATTCAGGCCTAGAGTTCAGTAACCAACTTTTCTGACCACTCTCACTAGTATTACTGGGGACCCATCAACCATATCTCTCATCATATTTATCTCAACAGTATGTATAATTGCTCTTTTTTTCTATTATCTAGTGTCAACATAATTGAGAATATCTATTTAAAGGAATCCTACTAAATCTTTCACTCAGATCTCTGAAGAATACACTTCTTATTTAGGTTAAAATGTAATGTCTTTACAATGTTTTCCAAGGCCTTCTTTAATTGCCATATTAAAGAATAACTACATGAAAATATATCTATGAAATCTTATTTCTTACCATTTTCTATCACAACTAAAGACTAACATCTAGTCTTCTTAATAATTTGATATCTCTAAGTTAAGACCACATTTTCATTTTTGGAATATAAAGAAACAGAAATGGACATGAATTTCTATCTGTTTCCTTTTTAATGCTTATAGGGGAGGAGGAAGCCTTTGGAATTTTTAAAAACCATTACTGAATGTACATTTGACTCAATATAACTATTTACATTTTGAAACACTATAGTTTCATACAGAGAAAAATATTTTTGTGTAGTTTGTATCTATCTACAAAAACTCAAAAATTACACAAATCAATGTGTATGCTATATAATGTTTCAATATATGTATAAATTATATGATGTTTAGATCATATTTAAACATATTTATATACCCAAAGAATTTTCACAATCTTTATCTTTCTGTTTTAAAAATTAATGTTTTTAGGTTAAAACCAAAGAACAGTTTCAATTACAGAATTTTCCTACTAATATGTCATTGTATATTGCTTACATTCTTCTCACATACTGTCCCCTATGTATTCTTCTTCCCTAAATACATCCTTGTCACATATAGTCCTGATACTGCTACTGCATTATAGCACCCTAGAGTTCTAATGTAGTACCCATTGATGTAAAAGATAAACACCAACTGAAGATTTTCCATTTTATATATGGGTGGTAATCAATGTTGAAAAAAATCTTACTATTAAAAAATAAATAGGACAAAGAATTAAATTAAAATTGGTTCATTAAAGCAGTATTTCTAAATAATAATGGAGATAATTTAACATTTAAGAAAATATTTGTTACAGAGACAGTTTTACCAAATAGTAATGCATTTTAGGTACAAAATAATTACACATGCAAGAGTTTATAGCATAGCTTATTACAATAACATTATCGCTGATGATATTTTATGTTATAGAAATTCTTAATTGTGTTATTGGCTATTTTTCTATTTTTCTGTAAATCTGCCAATGACTGAAGTAACAATATACTTGGTTTTAGTTTGGCTATTCTCCATTCAGTGAAATCAAGATTAATATGTATTTGAGAAATGACATTTTGAAAATGATTTATAATAGGAAATCACTAAGCATTAGTCCTAAACTAAATTATTTTCTTATATAATCACTTTGTTACTGTTATGAATGTATTATTATATGATAAAATTTGTTATTTGCTTGGTATTTTACCCAACAATAACCTCATGCACATCATTAGGTACATTCAAAACCTTGATGTTATAAAACAGATTATCTATGTCACTCTTAATTTTCGAGTTATTATAGGCAATATAAGTTGAGACATTTATGCATTTAAGTCATAAATGTAAATAATTCTAGGACCCATTCTCTGAACTTCTATTGTTTTTTAAGTATCATATTTATATTTCACAATTGTTAAAGAGTAAATAAATACAATTTTAAAGGTGTTTTGTCTTCAATCTGATTGTACACTGAGGTCTGTTATTGTTTATCAATTGCAAAAATAAATTATTGCAAAGCAAATAGAGCATCTCAGTATATTTTAAATTTTCTCAGTATATTATATATATAATATAGTAGGAACTTATTCACAACTATTTCCCATTCTATCCATTAACATGTAGTGGTCAAAATAAAAATAAAATCTATAGATACTGAATTATTATTTGAAATACGTACAGTAATTGGAATATATTAATACATTGTTTACCAAAGACCAGAAATATTTCCTTTGAGTCAATATAAACATCTACTATTTTAATATATATTTGTACATATTAATGAAAATAATTCATATAATCAATGTATCCTTGTGGAAATTTTCATACGTTGATGTGTAATTATAATAAAATAATATAATGTATTTAATATATTGAAATAAATTATATATGACAATATATATTATACATTTTATATAAAATTGCATATATATATATGAAACAGGTATCATGAAACTAAGATTAATACATATACCTTGAAGAATCTATAATTTTTGAGAAATGTCTTAGAAAAAAATATATTTCCCCATAAAGAATAGCTATCATAGATTTAAATAGTAATAAACATAAAAATATTTTCTGTTTATTTCATATATTTTTCTACTGAGTGTCCATTATAAGTTATTCACAAACAATACTTTGAAGAAATATGATGGTTCAGAAACATATGAAGTTGGCATTCATTTTAAAATTATGTACATTTTTTATAACAGTAGCTGCTGCACAATTTAATAAATTTTTTACATATTAGATATTTATATTATTATTTGACAAAAGTGTGTTAGGTTTCTTTTTGATAAAACTGATGCTGTGCATTTACTTTGTCCTTCATCTTGTTACTGAATGATTAAGTATTTTCATGCTTTCATGGACCAATGGTTTATAGTGATGGAGCTGAAATATACATAAGCAAAGTGTTTACTGTATGAAAAAAGAAATGTCATAATTAATAAATTGTCATTTAATCAGTCAGAGTAACATATGATCAGTACAAATGTTCAATTACACACAAATCCTAACATAAAATTTCAACATATTTTTAAATGAATTAGTGATCATTGAAAAAATTTGCTGTCATGGGCATAACTTTCTTGAGAATTAGAAATAATGATCTGAACATATTCATTATAATCTTACTTTTATAGATGATAGTTAGAGTTAATGGGAAAATTCTTGATGTATTTATAATCTTTATAAAACTGAAATACTGAGTAAACTATTGGTTCAGCTTGTCAATTTCATACAAAAATGTGGATGAAATTCCTAAGGATATAGTCTGGCAGTCTGAAAAATGGAGCAGTAAAATTTATTTAAAGTTCAATGAACATGGGAAGTAGGTAATTTATTTAAATTACCCACCTACTAAGCTAGGACTTAAATTTTAAAATAATCATTTTTCTAAATAATGAAATGTTCTTGAGAAGAAAAACCAAAATTTCTGTATAATTCTGACAGAGTAATTCTGGTGACTGTGCTGCCTGTTAAGGCTTTTCATTAAACTGAGATTGTTATATTTACTACAGTTTAGTAAATTTGGTTTGGTTTTGCTTTCAAGGAAGCAGTTCTAACTGCTTTAAAATCTAGACAGCCACTCCCTATTCAGGTAACTTGAGATTATGGATTTGTATATTTAATGAAAGGATATTTCTAAAAAAGAATGATTCTCTTTCTCTCTCTCTCTCTCTCTCTCTCTCTCTCTCTCTCTCTCTCTCTCTCTCTCTGTGTGTGTGTGTGTGTGTGTGTGTGTATTAGTAGGCTTTTGTGATAAGTAACCTTAGATCTACACATCTCTATAATGAAAATTTGACATTTTTAATTCTGCAAAATGTATACACTTCCTACATTTACAAACAATTTTATGACATATTTGTTTAGGTCATGGCATATTTATAACATAGTATATATGGTAGGAATTCACAATTAGATGGTCATGTTCTTTCATCTTTCTCATGCTCATTTCTTTCAGAGTATGGATAAGTGATTCCAAGGGAGAAAGCCACAACAGTGTTAAATCAATAACAAACAATTAACAGGGAAGATTAGCTTCAAGTTAAATCCGAATAAAATAGTCAATACTCTTTCTAATAATTACACTTTGGACAAAATTATGTCTTTCTTAAGTAAGTATTTAGTTACAAATGGAGTTTTCAAGAAATTCATAGTTTTCAAAAATATGAAAATAGATGAATCTGATAGCTGCCAGGAAGGATCTCACTGTGGCACTACTAGAGATTAAAATACAATCATAGATATTTAAACTTAAAAAAAATATGATTGGTTTCAGTCAATAGACACATAATGTGAAACCCAGGAAACTGGAAGAAGTCTTTTTAGATAGAAGTATTCCTAGTACATGATCAAGTTCAGACTGATAAATACTTCAGTAAAATTCCAGTGTGTGTCAATATATTCCATAGAGTTAAATATATCAGACAGTGTTGTAATTGGGAGGAGGGTGACCCTGTAGGGGGACTAGCAGTCTCTATTAACCTGGATCCCCGAAATCTCTCAGACACTGGACCACAAACCAGGCAGCATACACCAGCAGATATGAGAACCTTAACACATATACAACAGAGGACTGCCTGGGTTTAGTCAGAGAACATGCACCTAACCCTCATGAGACTGGAGGCCCCAGGGAGTTTAGAGTTAAGGTGGGGTGGGGTTGGGGCGTGGGGACATCCTTATGGAGACTGGGTGGGGGAGGAGATATGGGATATGCAACAGTCGGAGGGACTGAGAGGGGAATAAAATCTGGAGCTTAAAATAAACAAATAAACAAACAAACAAACAAATAAATAAATAAATTTAAAAAACAAATGAGACATTAGGTTTGGGAATTTCTTGCCAGATAAAAAACATGCAGGTGAAACTTAGATTTCAGTGTCAAGGAAAATAAGTAATCTGTATTCAATAAGTGTCATTATATGTCTATCACTGCTACAAAACAGCAGTGTTGTGCCAGAGTTAATTAACATTGCTTTACAAGAACCAAAGGTGTACATGTTTTTCCAGCTTTATTCAGTGGTCTTATATTAGCTTGAAACAGATAATAGGGGGCATGTTTATAGCACAAATATGGACAGCTGTTATACCACAATAGGTTTTTTTTTTAGTGTTTGAAAACTGGTCATCAACAAAGCCACCACATCTCTAGATTGATATTGCACTTATAGTCTTTCTTGGTAATATTTAACTATGCAGTCTTCAATTTTTATTAGACATTTTTAGTTGGTAAGTCATTTGACAGAAAATAGAGAGGGCTGTATTTCTTCCTCTGTTATAAAAGAGGAATGATCATATTCCAGACCCTGAATTAATGTTCTATCCTCTATGGAAGAAATCCCGTGAGAAAATTTAACTTTAAATATCACCAATTCCTTGGAGGAAGCTAACTAAAAATGCTTTCTTGTTTGTTTTTCAATTGCTATTGGTAATGTAGTTTCTTTTTAAATTGTTGTTCCAGCTACCCTGTGTGAGTGGATTCACATATAATTAGCATGAGAGAGATCCCAGGGGAAATGATGGATTTTTTTTTCCTTGAGAGTATCAAATGAGCAATATAAATGTTTATGTCATTTTTGAAAGGAGAATACAATCATAATATCAAAATATTTCAGTAAAAATAGTATTACAATCATGAGTATTCTATTTGCTAGTAGAATTTACAAAATACATGTGTTAGAAATATACATTTTCTATTTTAAATTATAATTCAAAGCTCTACTCAAATATTGTAGCTTTAAAGAATCTTCCCCATGGGATTGTTATGTTATACTCACATTTAAATCTTATTATGTAGCTTTCCCTAGGAGTTCACAAAATTAAATTAGTAAACAGTAATAACATGTGGGAACTATAAATATTCATGTAAACATACAAAAATTAAATCCAAAGAGTCTAAATGAGCAAGAATATTAATTATTTTCTTTTCTTAGGATATATCTTTAAAATAGATGTATTTGCAATTAGACATCTTAATCGATTTATACACACACACATACACATACTTGCTTGATTATATAATGTATCTTCTTTTAGAATGCAAAATATTAGGAATATATAAAATACAGCAAAACAAGTGTACTATTGTATACTTTCTATAATACTGTATAATTTCTATTCGAAAAGAGTTTATTTTGTGTTTCTTTATTGTTTTGTTAATTTATTTATATTTCAAATGTTATCCCCCTTCCTTGTTTCCCCTCCACAAACCCCTTATTCCATTCCCCCTTTCCCCTGCCTCTATGATGGTGCTCACCCACCCACCTACCCACTCCCATCTCACCACCCTAGCATTGCCCTACAATGGGGCATGGTGCCTTCACAGGACCAGTTGATGCCATTGATGCCAGATAAGGCCATCCTCTGTTACATTTGCAAATGGAGCCATGAGTCCCTCCATGTGTACTCTTTAGTTCGTGGTTTAGTCCGTGGGAGCTCTGGAGTGTATGGTTGGTGATATTGTTCTTCCTACAGGGTTGCAAAGTCCCTCAGCTCTTTCAGTCCTTCCCCTAACTCCTCCGTTGTGTTCAGTCTGATGGTTGACTGCAAGTATCCGCATTAGCAAGTCCTTCTTGGCATACAATAGTGTCTGGGTTTGGTAGCTGCATATGAGATGGATCCCCAGGTGGGGCAGTCTCTGGATAGCCTTTCCTTCAGTCTCTGCTCCACTATTTGTCCCAGCATTTCTTTTAGACAGGAGCAATTCCAGGTTAATATTTTTGAGATGGGTGGGTGACCTCATCACTCAACTGTGGGCCATGCCTAACCTATGGAGAGGATCTCTACAGGATGCCTCTCCCCTTTGTTGTGTATTTAGCTAATGCCATTCCTCTTGGATCCTGGGAGACTCTTGCTTTCCTGGCTTCTGGGACTATCTGCCAGCTACACCAGTTCCCCATTCCCCACTGCTACACACCTCTATGCTCAATCTCCTGGCCCTCTGGCCATCTTTCCCATCTCCTCCAACACCTGGTCCTGCACCCTCTTTTTCCCTCTCCCTCCTCTCTCGCTCACAAGTACCTCCCTCCCTCTGTTTCCAGTGATTATTTTGTCCCCACTTCTAAGTAGGACTAAAGAGTCCACACTTTGGTCTTCCTTCTTGTTTGGTTTCATATGGTCTGCAAGATGTATCATGGGTATTACAAGCTTTTTTCCTAATATCCACTTACCAGTGAGTACATACCATGTGTGTTCTTTTGTGACTGGGTTACCGTACTCAGGATGATAATTTCTAGTTCCATCCATTAGCCTGTGTATTTCATGAAGTCACTGTTTTTAATAGCTGAGTAGTATTCCATTGTGTAAATGTACCACATTTTCTGTATCCATTCCTCTGTTGAAAGACATCTGTGTTCTTTCCAGCTTCTGGTTATTATAAATAAGACTTGCTATAAGCAAGGCATGTGTCCTTGTTTTATGTTGGAGCATCTTTTGGGCATATGCTGGGTCCTCAGGTAGTACCATGTCCAGTTTTCTGAGTAACAGCCAGACTGATTTCCAGTAATGGAGGAGTGTTCCCCTTTCTCCTCATTCTCGCCAGCATCTGTTGTCACCTGAGTTTTTGATCTTAGCCATTCTGACAGGTGTGAGGTGGAATCTCAGGGTCGTTTTGATTTGCATTTCCCTGATGACTAAGCATGTTGAACATTTCTTTTAGGTGCTTCTTCACCAATCAAGGTTCCTGAGTTGAGAATTCTTTGTTTAGCTCTGTATCCCATTTAAGTAAGGTTATTTGTTTCTCTGGAGCCTAACTTCTTGAGTTCTTCATATATATTGGATATAAGCCATCTATTGGATGTAGGATTGGTAAAGATCTTTTCCCAATCTATAGGTTGCCAATTTGTCCTGATGATATCAGTATCCTTTGCCTTACAGAATCGTTTCAATTTAATGAGATCCCGTTTGTCTATATTAGAACCTGGGCCACTGATGTTCTGTTCAGGAAATTTTCCCTTGTGCCAACATTTTCAAGGCTCTTTCCTACTTTCTTTTCTAATAGATTAAGTGTATGTGGTTTTATGTATAGGCCCTTGATCCACTTGGACTTGCACTTTATACAAGGAGGTAAGAATGTTTCAATTTGCATTCTTGTACATGCCAACTGTTCTTAAGCAAGCACCATTTTTGAAAGTGCTGTCTTTTTTCCTTATTTTGTGTTTTATCTCTCTCTTAGGCTATTCTGTTTTATTAAACAAACATTATTGGTATCTGCCCAGTTTGTGTGACTCCTGGAAACTATGATTCTACTTAAGTGGTTCTCTTTATTTCTTGATTGGCCATGTTTTATAAACATGACAGAAGTCAGTGCTGGGACAGAAGATTACTATAAGCAATTTGCTGTACTTCATTTTGATAATCAATGCATTTTAGATGATTGTACTTTGTATAGTTTAACTTTGGCCATCTTCTGAGCACCATTTTCTTCTTTTCTGTGATTTGATGATGTAGTGCTGAATATTGAAAGCTGATACACTTTACAGTGAAACCTACATAGAGTATGTTTATGGCTGACATATTCAACTTATAGAGAGAGTAGTGAACATTATATTCAACTATTATTGTTGATTCCCAGAAGACAGATTAAATTGTTTTCTCTGTTTTCTTATCTTTCACAATGAATTTCAAAGCCCATTATAGTAAGAATAACAGGCAGATGTTTGGAAGCCAGACTTACAAACATGCAGACAACATATCTTTGTGTACAATAAAAAGAGTATTTTAATGTCCTGAATAAAAGTAAGAATTATCCAGCTCAATGAATTCTCAAAATCAAAGTACCTTATATTCACAGGTTCCACTTTGGCTTGTCCTTCCCTTATTTATTTGAGTCTAAATAAGGGATTTATAAAGGATATCCATAGGAGACCTCCACATTTCTGAGGAAAAATGGAAGAGGGATGACTGGGGGGGAGGGGAGGTGAAATGGAGGGACTGGAGGAGAGGAGGGAAGAGAAGCTGTGATCAGTACATAAAGTAAATAAATAAATTAATCACAAAAGAAGGGCAAAATGATAAAACATAAAAGGATAACAGATGCAAGCTCTCAGCTATAAGTGACGATTACTTTTTATATAATGCAAAAGCAATACAATTTAATTTAATATTAGAATTAGATTCTTTATTATTTTTGAAATATCTTCCTCCCTTCCCTTTACTTCTTGAAAACACATCCATATACCCCTATATACTCTCTTTCACATGCACAGCTTCTTTTTATAATAATTGTTACATATATATGTTCATTAGTAGATATACATCGATTCATAAATACATAGACAGATATCTGAACATGTATAATGTTACTTATATGTTTTTCATCAGGGATGACCATTTTGGTGTTGGGTAAACAATTGATATACTCTTCCCCATGGAAGATTGTTTCTCCTCTTCTCAGTATTCCTAAATAACTTGACATTTTCATGTAGGATTGAAACTTCATGGGCTTTCTCCCATCCATGTTAACATGGCTATTTGTATTGTCCTTGTTCTGCTCATGTTTAGTCCATCATGTTGTTGAGAGTTTTTCAGTATACCTTTTGATATCCCTAGTAGACACAGTCTCACACCTATTGGCTCATATAATCTTTATAGCCCTTCTTCCACAGTGTTTCCAGATTCTTAGATTCAAAAGTTATTTTATAGAAATATTTATTATTTCCACATCTCTGCATTTTGATCAGTTATGCTTTTCTGTAATAGTGTTCATCTACTGCAAAGAAAAATTTTTTGATGAAGTTTAACGAATCCATTTTATCTGGTGAGTATAAATACAAATATTTGAGGTATAGTTAGGAATAATCCTGGTTTAGAAGAGGGCCAATTGTTGGTTCTCTTCTGGGGTCCATGACTTTAGTAATCTTGGTTAGTCGACAAGGTTTCAAGTACTAGGCATGATTTAATTCTTGTTAAAGTGACCTTAAGTCCAATTAGAAAGACCTTGCCTGCCACCACAATATGAATGCTACTATTGCACACATACAGTTATTATTCCATGCTTGTCTTTGTTGTGATTCAAAATCATCATAGCTGAATATGATTCTTGTTTGCTTCTACCCTTTGAAAACTTGGATGGCACTTCCTCATACCAAAAATACTAGTCCTCAAGGAGGAAGCATTCAGTTTGGTTCTATATTTAGAGGCTGCTGGCCCTGTGTCTGAAGTGTACAGTGACTTTGGCAATAGAAATTTACCTTCTACTTCTAGAGACCAAACAACAGTGACAGCCTGCAATACTTGGGGATTCTCTTAGACAACCCACATGAAAAAGTCAAAAATATTTTGTCATGCCTGGTGTTGGAATTATTGTTTGATGATCTTTGAATTGTGAATAGAGTATTGTCATCAAAAAATGGTAAAACTTCATTTGAACTATACATGTCTGTTTATACATGAACTTTCATATATTTTAGATATTTTAGGTATTTTGGCATTATTCTGTAAGACTTTTCAGATACACTTAGAGTAATTTTTCTTTCCTACCTCCTTCTTAGTATTTATCTTCCTATCCTATCCCTAATGAGAAGCATTTCCCTCATCAGAGTATTTTTACCTTTTTATTCTATTATTCCCCTACTCCAGCCTTTCCATAACAATGGTTGCTTCTTTTATTCTTGGTCTCTACAGTTACTGTAGGATTCATAATCACATATGAAGATTTGACTCTTAATTATATACTATGTCAATTAATATCTAAGGATGGCACTCATTAATACTCAAAATAAATAACTGAAGACTGAGCTTACTAATCTTCAGAGAAAATCATATTAGAAGACAATTATATACAAGTACAAATAATTGTTAATTGAAAAGTGACATGAAATAAGAAAAATAGCTTTCATTTTACTTCAACAGTTACTTTCTAACTTTTATTATATATTGCAGTTATATTTTATCTCAAATATACAATCTTGAAAAGTATTTTATAAGTGGTACTGTATTTATAGAAAATGTTAAAGTCTGTGGGTCAAAAAGCTGTGTATCACTACACATTTCTTTCCTTCTCTTTCTCATTTGTATAGCAATCAACCAACTGTCATAAATCATATAAAGAAACACTGACATTTAAAACTAAACAATCAGGTATTATATAAGTTAATGCTAGGTTGCATTAATTAGGGAAAATAACATACTGAGGGGTTTTGCATATAACTTATCAAAATAAGATAAATTTGGCAAATGACCAAATTTTAAGCAATATATATGATTATCATAAATGAAATAGCATTTTATTCATTAAAAGTGAGAACTTTTACTGGAAAATAAGATTTTTCTGTGAAACGTCCAGTTCATAATTTTCCATAACATTAACTTTTAAGGATCTCCTGTGAAATATAAGGCAGATCACATAACATGAATTTCAAAATTAGTAATATTTGAGTCTTTGAGGAAATAAAATTGCATTTATTGATTAAAGAACATGTCAGTCTGTGAACACATTTTAAATAAAAATCAAATATTATTAATATTTCAGTCTTACAAAAATGATGCTTCCTTTCCCTATTTAGTTACTCCTATGCTTTTGTATTTAGGAAAAGCTGTTAGTTATAACACCTGTAAACAAAACATCTTCCTTACAATTAGAGATTTTTATTCATATGAAATGCTAATATGAACTGGAAAGATGTCTCAGTGGTTAATAACACTTGTTATTCTTGCAGATGACTTTGTTTCAATACATAGCACCATATGGCAGCTTACAACAGCCTGTAATTCCAGTTTCTGACTTTTGGTGCCAAATACACACATTAAAAAAAATTACTCACACATAAAATGAATATATCTGATGTAAACATGAATTTGATGTTCTAACAACTGCAGAATATTATTTAATCCATCTATACTTCTTTCAAATATGGTATAATTTATGCATTATCATAAAATTATCTTTGCTTAAAGTACTGGTATAAATTGAAAACTATATTATTACATTTAATTTATATTACTATAAATGTAGAAGAGTTTAGAATAATTTCTCAGCACAAAATTTACACTTCATTGCATGGATGTTCATATACTTTATTCATGTATTCAGGACTCATTCTAGAATGTTCTATAAAGACAATATACTTTAGAAGTATATTTAAGAGAAATAATATGGGTTTTATTATGTTGAGGTGTGTTTTCTCCAGTATTCCACCCTCCAAGACTAGTATGATTCTGTATGATTTTTAATATATATTTTGTTCATTTACATGACATATTGTATTCATTGCCTTAATGTAAATTGAACCATCCCTACATCTAAGGGACAAAGGCCAAAGGCAAGTTGGTTATGATAGGTATTCTTTTCCCTCTAAATGTTTGTGTTTTCTTAGTAAGTTATTATATTGAATTTTTTCACATCTATGTCTATCAAAAATAATGACCTGTAATTTTATTTTAATGTTGAGTTTCCTAGTTTTGGTATTAGAATGATAGTTTCATCATAGAATGGGTTTATGAAAGGATCATGAAATATTCTAATAAACGTTCTATGTATTACATAAATAATAGTGAACATTATGTTATTTTCTATGACAAATATCTTGGGATTTACACCAAAAATTTTCAGTAGTTATTTGAATTTATACTCTATTTGTGGATCCTTACCTTTATATTTCCTAATATAAGTTTATCCCTACTATCCATTCACTTAAAAACAGAACAGAGAGGTATGAATGCAGTATAATGTATCAGAAATTTTGATTTCTATGTTTTTGGAGACTTAATGCAAATCATATTTGTAGTTATATTTTATACTACATTGTCAACATTACTCTGCATTCTAGACAAAATAAGCTTGAATATAAACTTGAATGCAATAAATTGACTGCTCAAAACAACAGAACACATGCTAAAAGGCTAATATACAAAAGTGAATTCACTGATTTAAAAAGGCATCCAATTCTAAAAACACATATGAAAATATGAGTTGGACTTATGCTGGACTAATTGGCATCCATAATCAGGATCAGACTTTTCTTTTTATAATGAGTTCTTTTCTTCTCTCAGCTAATTGACAGCTGGTGTACATGACCAAATGGCACAGATTCCTCTTGAAGAATTGTGCATAGGGTGATTGTAAAGAGCTTGTTTATATGAGCCACAGAATTGCAGATCTTGTACATGTGCACACGTGTTCACACACTGTGTGTGTCTCTTTGTGTGTGTATACTTAGTCCTCAAAAGTCTATGTTTAATTAATTTCTGCATATAAAGTAATTCATTTTAAGAGTATAACAAAACTGTTATCTACTTAGAACCATTACTAAAATTTTAGATAAAGCACTACCTATACATATATATTTTAAGAAACAACTTATTTTATTTTTTTTGGAAAAACTTGTTTACTACTTTTATTTTCTCATCAATTAGAAGCAGAATTTATGTTTATGAGAAAACAACTTGCCACACATATATGCAGAAGTGGGAAAATAAGAATTTCATTAGGCAAATGTACAAAGAATCAACAAAACCAAGAGTTGGTTCTTTGAGAAAATCAACAAGATAGATAAACTCTTAGCCAGACTAACCAGAGGGCACAGAGACAGGATCCAAATTAACAAAATTAGAAATGAAAAGGGAGACATAACAACAGATTCTGAGGAAATTAAAAAAATCATCAGATCCTACTACAAAAGCTTATACTCAACAAAACTGCAAAATTTAGATGAAATGGACAATTTTCTAGACAGATACCAAATACCAAAGTTAAACCAGGATCAGATAAACCATCTAAACTGTCCCATACTGCCTAAGGAAATCGAAGCAGTCATTAATAGTTTCCCAACCAAAAATGCCCAGGACCAGATGGGTTCACTGCAGAATTCTATCAGACCTTCAAAGAAGACCTAATACCAATACTCTTCAATCTATTCCACAAAATAGAAACAGAAGGAACACTACCCAATTCCTTCTATGAGGTCACAGTTACACTGATACCAAAACCTCACAAAGACCCAACAAAGAAAGGAAACTTCGGACCAATTTCCCTTATGAATATCGATGCAAAAATACTCAATAAAATTCTTGCAAACCGAATCCAAGAACACATCAAAATGATCATTCATCATGATCAAGTAGGCTTCATCCCAGGGATATAGGGATGGTTCAATACCCAGAAATCCATCAATGTAATTCACTACATAAACAAACTCAAAGAAAAATACCACATGGTCATTTCATTAGATGCTGAAAAAGCATTTGACAAAATTCAACATCCCTTCATGATAAAAGTCTTGGAAAGATCAGGAATTCAAGGCCCATACATAAACATAGTAAAAGCAATATACAGCAAACCAGTAGCCAACATCAAACTAAATGGAGAGAAACTCGAAGCAATCCCACTAAAATCAGGGACTAGATATATTTTTTTAATATCATGTTGTATGTACATGAAAACTTGTGTGATTATACTTATAAATACTGATCAAACTAAAATTCTCTGTAACTTATCTTACAATTTAATAAACATGGCAATCCAAACTTTATGCTTTATTATAATACTGTCTTTTATCTTTTATTAAGGTCTAAAAAATGATGTGAGGATGAGAATTCAATATAGAAGTCCAAGATCCTATCCCCTCTAGTTTATGTGTTTTATAAGCTGCTATTAGCTGTTGTAGGTTCTTGGATAGTTGAGAACAGTATTTGTTCCTAACTGTACAAAAAAAATCAAACAATCATCTTTGCGCTTTTAAAATCTATGTTGTATAAGAGCTTGTACAATGCAGTTATTGTAGAGATATTAAAATAAAAATGCTAATATTTTCTAATAAACTTTTAGCTTTATTGAATGAATACATTAGTTTTTGTCTTTATAAGAAAAATGATGGAAAAGTTCTAAATATCATATAATCATGGTATGACATAATTTAAAATAAATACTCCATGTCAGAAATCTAAGTATAATAATAGTCATAGTTTAGTCAAAGTGGCCTTGAGCTAACAAAGAAGAAAGTTGGAAACATTACAATACCTACTTTAAAACATACTACAGCGCCACAGAAATAAGATCCAGCTCAGTGTTGGCATGAAAACAGACATACATATCCATCTGCTAGAACAGTAGTTACAAATATTTTGTCCATCTATAGTAACCAAAGCTCAATAAAGATGTCAAAAATATACTAGTTTTTAGGATAGTCTCTTACAATCACTTCCTTTGCAACCATAAATTTATTAATTTTGGGTTTCCTTCCTTCCTTCCTTCTTTCCTTCCTTCCTTTCTTTCTTTCATTTTTTTCTACTATTTTATTTAAATAAGTTAGATACAGAGCTTGCCATCCCTGATAATCTTTTCAAAGAACCAACTATTTATTTGACAATAATCGAAGCCAGATGATACGAACTATTTAAGCAAACAAAATCAAAAGATAAAAGGAAATTCCTGAAGCTAAAATTGAAAGTCATTCACACAAAGAAAGGCTCAGTGACAGACAGAAACCCAACTGAATTTTACTCAAAATTTAAGCAAGATATAATACCAAAATTTTCAAATTATTTTACAAAAAAAAGGAAGGGAGAAGACCAACTTCTAATTTGAAGCTAAGTTTACCATGATATCAAATCTGGATAAAGACAAAACCAAAAAGATTACTAGACAAAAATATCCTTCATGAACATTAATAATAAAAATGTTCAAAGTTGTACTTAGAAAGTGATTTCAATAATTACAAGAACATGTAATACCTGTGTTTTATTAACTCTCTCTTCTTCTCCTTCTTCTCCTTCTTCTCCTTCTCCTTCTTCTCCTTCTCCTTTTTCTTCTTCTTCTTCTTCTTCTTCTTCTTCTTCTTCTTCTTCTTCTTCTTCTTCTTCTTCTTCTTCTTCTTCTTCTTCTTCTTCTTCTCCTTCTTCTTCTTCTCTCTCTGTCTCTGCTCTCTCCCTCCCTCCCTCCCCTGTCTCTCTCTCTCTGTCTCTCTCTCTCTCTCTCCCTCCAGCTTCTCCCTCTTTCCCATGTGTTTCCTTTCTACTCACCTATTGTATTCAGTTAGATTATAGATTAAATTGAAACATTTGAAGATTTAATCCAAAAATAAATGTAAACATAGAGCCGTTTTTTTCTTTCTGGGGCCTGGGTACATCACTTTATATAACATAATGACAATACCAGTTGACATACGAATGTGATAAGGATAGTTAGCAAATATTACAACACTATACAAAGAGCTATAAAGAATTAGTGGTCCCTGAAAGAGTGCCAGTAATCATTAAAGGAGAAGTTATGAATTTGAGAAAGTTTTGTGGGACACATAGGATACTGGTAGGAAAAGAATAATGGTAGAAATGATATAATAATCATAAGAGGAACTGTTGGAGGATAGACCAGGTGGGGTTAATGAATGGGCTGTAAAAGATTAAAGATAATTTAAAAATTATATATACAGTAGGATAATAGTCTTAAGTTTTAAATAACTTTAGCATATACTATTAATCTTAGTTGTGAAATGCAGCAAATGTTCTAGTTTCTTAGAAAATAAAAATTATGTTTATAATTAAAATGATAAAATTTATATCATTCTGTTGGTCAATATTTTATTGCAGCATGGCTAGGCTTTGTTGCCTTGTTCATGGTAAAAATGGTTTTGTGAAGATAATTCTAAGATATATTTAGTCAGTATATTTTCAGCAATTTAGACTGTCCTCCATGGTTGTTTATCTACTATTCATATAAAATAGTAAGTTGCATTTATTGGCTTGTATGTGGTGAATGAATCTTATGTCTGTATAATGAAAGAAAATTAGGCAAGAAAATAATATATTTTGCTATTTGTGATGGTTTGTATATGCTAGACCCAGAGAATGGCACTATTAGAAAGTAGGTTGGCCCTGTTGGAGTGTGGCCTTGTTGGAGTAGTGGTGTATCACTAAGGATATGGGCTTTAAGACCGTTATCCTAGCTGCCTGGAAGCCAGTATTCTGTTAACAACCTTCAGATGAAGATATAGAACTCTCAGCTCCTCCTGCAGCATGCCTTCCTAGATGCTGCCATGCTCCTGATAATAATGAACTGAACCTCTGAACCTGTAAGCCAGACTCAATTAAATGTCCTTTATAAGACTTGCCTTGGTCATGGTGTCTGTCTGCTCACAGCAGTAAAACCTTAACTAAGACACTATTCTTTTAGATATTTTAATGTCTTTATCTTTATTTATAAATCTTCTGAAGAACCTATAACCATGTGATTAAATTTTATCACTTTAAATTTTCACTTTATTCACATATGACTTATATTCTGATTATGAAGAAACCATTCATATAAAACTGAACAGCCATGTAACAACTAATACAGTCAAGGTATAGGTATTTCCTTCAAGAAAAAGAATTACCTGTGTTTTTTGTAGGCATGTTTTTTATTGTGCTTGTCACAGGCAACTACTGGTGATTTTTCTTACACTATATATTAATTTTGTGAACTAAAGAATTTCACAGAAAAGAAATCACATGGTAATTATAGATTTGTTATTACATGATGATTAACCAGCTTATTAGTTCTAAATTAAACTGTTCAACGTTGTTTATAATGAGAAAATTACTACTGTTGTTTAATAATAATTTCAAACCCTAATAGCTCAGTATGTATAAGACTATGAATTGCATATTTTAGATAACCTGTGGAATTCTAGTACCAAAATTCTGTAAAAAAGCTGAATAGATCTTGGAAAGTAAATAGGATCTCACACTCAAACTGGATAGTATTTCAGTGTTTTGCTTTAAGCTAAAGACTATATAAAAAGGGCTATTGGCTATCTGTAATAGTTGAAAGTATGCATGGTAGCATATTTCTGCAAATTTAGCACATGGAAAGTACAGGAAAGCCAGCTCATGAAAAACAATAACTATAAAGGATATTGTTTTAACCATCTCTCAAAAGATAAGCAATCACAAAAAAACTAACACATTGCAAGAAACTTGATGTAACATAAATTTATTTACCTGAAATTATTATTAAATTAAAAATAATAATGTATAATAGTATTATTTATTAAACATTTTATAATTTATTAGAAAGATAACAACCTAGGTTGTCTGATATTGTGTGAAATAAAAGTTAATGATGACATTCAAGGGCTATAATTCTTATCTTGACCCCATTATTTGCCATATTTATGAACCATTCACCTATCTTATATGGATTTCTATTTTGATATTCTGCCTAATTTTGGATTTTTTCTTAGATAGAACTCAAATATATGATAAAATTATGGTGTATATTTATATTAATATTATCAAATTAATGCTTGGAATTACATGATTACTATTCTCTTCATTTTTCTAGATGATTCAATTTGAATATTTATGTTTAAAACATATGTTTTATTCTTATCATTATCACTTTCAATTCTACCTATCATACATTTTACAGCAATGTACACATGGTATTAAAGTAGTAGTTTAGTTCTCTTAGTTATATTTCTACTACTGTTATAAGATACCTGAAAAATGATAGAGTTTATTGGGTGATTCCAGTTTCAGTGTGTGAGTCTGACTATAACCATAGGTAGCATGGCAGGCATAGCTCTGAGCATTTGTTGAAAGCTTACATATCCTCAACAAGCACAAGGCAGAGAGGTCGGGAGGGAGGGATGGAGGGAAGGAAGTAAGAAGGAGGGAGAGACTGGGAGAGAGAGAGAGAGAGAGAGAGAGAGAGAGAGAGAGAGAGAGAGAGAGAGAGAGATCTTTGCAGCTGTCTCTTGACCTCTCAAGCCCAGATCCAATGACACACCTTCCCCATCAAGGCCACACCTCCTAATATTTCCCAAACAATTTTAGAATTTCAGGACCAAAAACTCAAAAACATATGCCTGTGGGAGCTATTCTTTTGCCGACAACCAAAGTAGTATCATTTGCACTCTTGCCTCTGTGAGTACCAGTTCAGAGAATGTAGGATTTATATGTTAAAGCATGAAGCTATGTGTAACTGAGAAGGAACAACAAAATTGCATAGTATTTTCATTAAAGAAGCTTCTATTTTTATAGTTATTTCCAGATGTGTGATTTTATTTTTCATGTAATGATTATTTTGAGATCTTAAAGATATTCAATTGCTTTTCTGAATCAGAAGTACTCTTTGAAGAACACTGGATAAATTATGCTTATCCTGACCAAATATTTCATAATCATGTTCTATTTACTTCCAAAAGAAGATTGTATCTTCTGGGACACAATGGGAATAAGCAGTATGATGCAATAAGACAAATGAATAAAACAAAATTATCTTTTATTGCATTATTATTATTATTATTATTTAGTAATTTTTTACATTCCAGTTGTTATCACCTTCCTGGTCTGATATATACATGTTTTCTCATCCAGTTCCTCCTTCCCTGTATCCAAGGGGATGTAATTCCTCATCCCCATACATACCTCAACAGATTTCCCACTGTCTGTGTCCTCAAGTCTCTTAAGGCCCCAGATTCTTCCAGCTTTCCCCCAATTCAACCAGAGGAGTCACCAGCTTCTGGCTATTGATTGGGTGTAAGTATTTCCATCTGATTCTTTCAGCTGCTTATCGGGCTTCTCAGAGGGCAGGCGTTCTAGGCCTCTGTCTATAAGAACACCATCAATAATAGTGTCAGGCCTTGGAGCCTCTACTTGAGCTTATTCCCAATTTGGGCCTGTCACTGGACCTCCTTTCCCTCAGGCTCTTCTCCAATTTTGTCCCTGCAGTTCTTTGAAACCAGCACAATTTTGAGTGAAAGCTTTTGACTGTGGGATGGCAACCCCATCCCTCCACTTGGTGCCCTGTCTTTGTACTGGAGGTGGACCCTACAAGTTCCCTCTCCCAACTGTAGGGCATTTCATCTAAAGTCCCTCCCTGTGAGTTGTGAGAGTTTCTCACAGCCCATATCTCTGGTACATTCTAGAGGGTCCCCTACCTCCTACCTCCTGAAGTTGCCTATTTCCATTCTTTCTCCTGGCCCTCAGGGCTTCACTCCTGTTTCCCCTTCCCAATATCTGATCATGTTCCCCTCTTCACCTCTCTTTTTACCTTTCCCACCAAGGTCCATCCCTCCCTCCCCCCTGCTGTGATTTCTTTTTTATCAATCCCAAGTGAGATTGAGGCATCCTCACTTGGGCCCTTCGGTTTGTAAACCTTCTTGAGTTCTGTGGATTGGATCCTAGATATTCTGTACTTTTTGGCTAATATCCACTTAGTGAGTACCATGCATGTCCTTTTGGGTCTGAGTTACATCGCTCAGGATGATAGTTTATAGTTCCATCCATTTGCATGCAAAACTCATAATACCTTTGTTCTTAGCTGAGTAGTATTTCATTGTGTAAATGAACCAAATTTTCTGTATCCATTATTTTTTTGTGGTACATCTGGGTTGTTTCCAGGTTCTGGCTATCATTAATAAAGCTGCTATGAACATAGTGGACCATGAACTCCTGTGTCATGCTGGGGCATCTTTTGGGTATATGCTTAAGAGTGGTATAGCTGGATCTTCAGGTAAACCTATTTCCAATTTTTGAGGAACCTCCAGATTGATTTCCAGAGTGGTTGTACCAGTTTGCAATCCCACCAGCAAAGGAGAAATGTTCCTCTTTCTCCACATCCTTGCCAGCATGTGCTGTCACCTGAGTTTTTGATCTTAGCCAAAGATCTTCGATTTTTTATAATTGATTAAATTACATTCAATTAATTGAAGAACAATTTAGGTTTCTGGATCTTAAATAGAATTTCTTCTTTTTCTAATTTCCTGCCTCCTCAAGAATTTTGCTTGGTGCATCCATGAAATTGACTTTCATGGGTTGAATGCATATAAGTTATGGTTTGTGGGCATAAAAATTTTTTTGTTTTTGTTTTTCCCAATTTTTTTTAATCCCCATTTTAATTCAGTGATTTTACTATTATATTTACAACTAGGGAAATGCCCTCTATTTTAGAACAATATCTTCATGAATTTTGTTTAGTAAGCCTAAATTTTATAATCTTACTCATTTCACATTTTCATAAATATGAGGTTATAAAGATAAAATAAATAAAAATAAGAGTGTATGTGACATGGGGTGTTTTTAAATATGCATTACATTTTTATGGAAATGAAGACATTATACATGTATAATGAAATTCATTATTTTGCAATATATATTTATAGCATCTTTCTGATTATAACCACTCATTTGAATACTTAGGGGAGATGCTAGATTCTTTGGGAGAAGATATCAAGGAAGAAAATCTGCATTAGGAACTATATTAGTCTCTACCCTCAAGAATCCTCCAAAAATATCAGGTTTATGCTCTGTAAAAATGCGATGTATTGGCTGGGCAGTGGTGGTGCACACCTTTAATCCCAACATTTGGGAGGCAGAAGCAGGTGGATTTCTGAGTTTGAGGCCAGCCTGGTCTACAAAGTGAGTTCTAGGGCAGCCAGAGCTACACAGAGAAACCCTGTCTCGAAAAAAACAAAACAAACAAACAAAATGCGATATATTGTTTTAGTTGAATTCTTCTTCTAACATGTTGTTTGTCTTTGAGAGAAAAAGCAGTGAGGGACCAGAACAAGTGTTCATCATTGTCATGATCGTATGAAAAGGAGGCAAAGTTGGATTCTAATATACTGTGGTGAAAAGCTAAAATTTATCACCAAGAAAAGGAAGGAAATTTCTGTGCAATCATTTACTCAGCAATGTTTCTAGTAAGATTTGTGTTCAGTTAAATGACTACTTGGTTGAATTTTACTGAGATCACACTTTCTTGCTCACCATGAGGAACACCCTTGTTAAGAGGACTGGAAAAGTATCAGTATCATAAAGACAAAACAACAAAAAAGACAAATTATTGTAGCTGTATATTGTTTGTGGGACTGATGTTTCCCTCATCAAATAGGTAAAATCCAAATTGAACCATTTATTTTTATTGATATTAGCCTTTTTTCTTTCATTACTGATAACACAATATTCTGAGCTGGATACATAATAAAATAAATTTAACATCTGTTTAGATGGACTTATTCAACTTTGTTAGATATTCAGCTTTTATTTTGTGATCCAAAAATATAAAAACCCTTTCTTTGTGTTTCTAAACTAGTTCCTAAACAGTATATTTGATAGAAGTACATGTTAAAAACAGTTCATTAGCAATATCCTTATCTAATAAATAAAGTGATTTACTTGAAATAATTGGAATTACTTTTATAAAATCATGATGTTTACTAAAATATTGATATTAAATGAAACAAGATTGTATACTTTTTCTTTTAAAAGTACTTCATTGCATATAACATTTTTGGAGAAATTATGCATCTACTAACTCAACTATTTTTTTCTGCTAATAGATAAAATTCCTAATCACTATAATTTTAAACCATAAATCTTGGAATTTTGATGAACTCCAAAAGTAAGAGTTAAGAGAGATCATTACTGAAAATTTTCTATAGCTTTCATATGATAGATGAAAGAATCAGTTAATAGATGTTCCTTGAACAAAGAACAACACAAGGCAATTGAGAGATCACTGAGCATATTGCAGGGAATATACTGTCTAGTTTTCATTCAGTTATCAAACCACCACATGGTTCATGTAAAATTTCTGTCACTTAATGAACTTATCCTCTTCACCCACATAAAATATGTGTAATTAAGTCCATGGAATATATTTCTCTATAGATTCACCAAAATAAAACCAAAATGAAACTGAGGATATTATCTTCAGAATGTTTAAATGAAGCTAATTCTAATTGCATCCATTTCAAACTCTATTCCTGTTTACTGCTTCCAGTAAATGTTTCAGAAAGTAAAAGGCATCTGCATATGTAAGTCAGTGGTAGGACATTTGGCTAGTATTCAATAGTGCCTGGAATCAATACACATCAACACACACACACACACACACACACACACACACACTCATAAATATGAACATGAGCATTTATAGAAGCCAAAAAGAAACTAATAATAAGAGAATAACAACTACAACACTCACCACACTAATCTCAATATAGTCTACAGTGCAAAAAAATTGCTACTCTTTGTCATTGTAAATAAATATCTGATTAGAGAGGAATGAATTTTTTTTCTGATGGTGGAGTATGAATCCCCTCACTCATACCTTATCAGATCAGGAAGAAGGTAGATTGAATACCACTACTTAATTGGACTTTCTCATGTTCTCTTTTTGTTATTTAGTTCTGGATCCTTGATGGCAGATGATTCTGCCTATCTTCAGATTGGGTCTTTCTACTTTGTTATCATTCTATAGTAGCAAATTCAAAGATCACCCTAGAAATGTATTGCACCAATGGCTTAGGAATGTATTACGCTAATTAAATTTACAAAATTAACAACCACAGTACATTAGTCTGCAAAGGTGAGAAACATAAAAATAATTCTGTGATATTTACTTCAGAGAATTGTAACTGAATTTCAGGTATAAATACTGAAGTGTCTTTATTTCTATTTGTACTTTAGATTTTTAATTTGTTTAATATATAATTTCACAATTTTTTCACTAAAATAATGGAACAGACTAAGTTGATATTTTAATCATATTTAAATTGTCATATATAGAGTGTCTCAGCAGGAAAAATAAGTGATTTATAAATACTATTACTGTTAGCATTTGTACTACTCTGTTTTATAGAAACAAAGTAGAATAGTATTTCTCTGTGGAATCAAAAATTATTAAAACTAATTTGAATCTCTTCTGACTTCTTAAAAACTTAATATTCTTACCTGGTGATTGAATAGAAATAATACATTACTGTGTTCTCAACTGAATTTATTTTAATTTGATAGCAATTATACTCAGTTATGAAAAAACTGTCTCTTATTTACAGAAATTAGACTTCAAATTCTCTTTTCTTCTGAAAATGAAAATACTGTGAGACTTGGCATCTTTACAATGTTTCAGTTTAAGCCTTTCAGGGCTTAAGCCTGTTCAAGTTGCAAAATATTTACAAAAAGCTTTATCTAATATAATTAAATCCCAATGAAACAGGAAGTTTAAATCCTTCTACATTTTCTCCTTCATATATTTGTGTTGATAGTAAATATATTTTAGACAATTTTACTCTAGTTTTTTTTTAAAAAATCCAATCTTTAATATATTTATACAACATTGATTTATGTAAGTTTTCTTAAGACAGTTGTATGATATTTGCACAGAGTACCACCTTAAACTGTTTTAAGGATGCTAATGAATGATTCTTAGAGTTTTTGGCAGAATGAGGGCAGTTATAAAAAGGAACAGCAACCCTGTACGGCATGGCACCAGTTTCTCGATTAACAGTACTTTACATTAAAACTTCTGCTCAGCCTAGCAGCTGACTATGCTAATTCTTTAGAGTTGTGTTAAACCTTGCTCATTTTTTTCCTGAGCCTACATGCCGAGAATAGCATGAGAACATGACAATTCTTAGGGTCAGTGAAAATGAGATTATATAGCACTGTTATACTGTTTATTCTTATATATTTGTTTCTCTTTTATTTCTAAGAAGACTTTTGTCTAATTCTAACTCTTCATAACTACATGCTAGGATATGTAGAATCATCCTGGATAGCTGTTTTTCCAAATATATGGGTATTTTTTGACTCCTGAAATAAAATATGAAGGACTCTTTTTCCTCCAAGAACCTAGAAAAGAGTTTTTTTGCATAGTAGAAAATCATAAATATAATTGATGGTTCTGATTTGTAGAATCTGTATTTCTAAACCTAACTATATATTGAAGTTTATTCTAAATTTCAGAACCACAGCTATTGACCTGTTAATGGTTATTAATAAACACAAATAGTTTACCTCAAAATTGGAGTTGCTTTGTGTCCAAGGTTTTAGTTGATCTCTATTTGTGATGCGTCATTCAGTCCTTCAGATCTAATAAAAAGGGAAACAAGACTTATTGTAATTTTGTGAAAGTAGTTTTCTTGTCATGGCTAGAATATATAAGCAGCAGGTGTCTTTGTCCTTTGGCTCTTATAATCTTTCTGCTCCTTCTCCTGTAATTTTTTCTGAGCTTCAGGAATATGGGTTGCACTACAGATGTTTCTATTCCAGTTGAGTATTCCATGGCCACTCACTCATTACATTCTGATGAGATATCTGCAATAGTCTCTATCTGTTGCAACCAAAAGTTTCTTTAATGAGTGTTAATATAAGAATAAATATTTAGAATACAGTTAGAAATTATTTTGGTTTAAGAAAATGACACTATTAGATTCTTTTCTATGCCTATCCATAGATAATAGACAATGTTAATAGAATCAGCCATGACCTTCCTCCAAGTAATAAGTCATAAGTCCAATTAGATAGCTACTGTTTTCCCTAGCTTAAAAATGCCACTGTCGTATACTTGGATATATCTTTCCATACTGGTCATTGTTGTTGTGATTGGCAATTACAACTAGGTACAGCTATGAATGTTCTTTCGCCAAAGGAAATTTGCAAAGTATTTTCCTATATTATAGTCAGTACTCAGAAGCCTCAAAGTTTGTTTCTATTTTCGTTCTTCCAATTCTTTGTAGCTCTAAAATCTCAACAATATGATTGTCTAAATAAGATCTATATTACTACATCACTAGTTGACTTGCAAGCATGAAGGCTAGAAATTTCAAATGGCACTGTTCCTAGATGAAGTACAGGTAATCCCACACTGCTGAGAGACAGAGAATAACTCTCCTCTGGGTTGAGCCTCATGATCATTAAACTGATTACAAGGGTCTATCCTTAAACATGTATACATATAAACAACACTAAATAAACTCTGTGGAATATATATATATATATATATATATATATATATATATATATATATTGTGAGAACTATGCAGTACATTTCAAGAAATCCTAACTGGGTTTATGTGAACGGGATTTATACCTACACTCTTTTTTAATGGGTTATCTCTTGTAAAGTCACTTAAAACTATCAGATGGTGTTTTCTATAAATTGAATAGATAGAATAGCTCAGTGAGAGATGTTCTTATGTCTTAGGATGTTGACCTGAGATACACCCCAGTGAGGTATACCTCTCATTTCTCAGTTCTAAGAATGTGATTTAATTAAATAACAACAAAATATAATTTAAAAGATAAAAAGATAGAACAAAAGAAAGAATGAAAATGTGTGGTACTTTAAGCCACTAAATAGTAAATCAATTTATTTGCTGTTGTTTATGTAATTTCAGTTAGAATATATAATATTAACAGCAGATTCTTAAACTGAGTTAAATGGGAATATTTTTAATTGAGTATGGTTGCTCATGCTAGATTTCCTGAATTTTGGAGGTTGAGACTATAATCACCTCTAGTTTGAAACCTGCTTTATATGCTAAATAATGAGATTTAACTACAATAAATAGAGAGACAGAAGGACAGATATAGAGAAACAGAGAGACAGATAGACAGAGAGGCAGAGAGGCAGCGAGACAGACAGAGACAGAGATGGAGGTAGAGAGACAAAGAGATAGAAACAGAGAGACAGAGAGCTAACAAAAATATATAATCAAATAGAATACTTGTGTATCGTGTGCAATTTTCTTTTCCACACACATTTTCATTGAAGAAAGGTCATATGACAGTCATATGGGCAGTGAGACTGAGATTGGGAACTGGAGCAAATACATAATTCATCTAGTGTTGATCAATTAAGCACTTATGGCTAATCATTATGGGCTAGAGTAGAGATCTATGTCTCACTGTAATTTCACTAATAACTTTCAGTATAATTGGAAAGTTAAAACACACAGAAACACATCATGATTTGTATGATGTAATATATAATTAAGCACTAATAAGTAAAGCACTATAAATTAAGGAATTACATATGGCCTTAACACTTTATATGGTCTAAGACGATAATATCCTGCACATGTACATTACATACTCAACTGATTCATGTTCACCTCACAAAATTGACTCAAATAAGCTGTTTTATGCTTAACTATTTACAAAATAAAGGTAAATGACAGGATTAGTACCTTGTTTCACTTTATTCAATTTGTGTCTGCATTTGTATTATTTCAAAGTAAAACTTACTCACCTTTTTAAAAAATGTAGAAAATAAGACTTAGAATGGTGCATTAATTTGTTTAATGGCTACAAAAACATTAACAGGCAGTGACACACACTGTCAGTCTCAGGTTGAAAACAACTGAAAGAAAAGATGTATTTTGACAACAAGCAGCTTCTGTTGCGTTTCTAACAATGCTTCATTTACCTTAAAAATATGTTTCAATTTCACAAATATTCAAATGTGAGCTGCATAAATATATCAAAATTAAATGGAAGTACAAATATATTGTGTAATATATTTGAACATAAACCTATCATCAGATGGAATTTGGTGATATTCAATCATATTATAAACCCTGGATAGGCTCAGAGAGGAGAATGTTAAGTTCAAGGTCTTTTCTGTTTGCTTCTCTTCTCTTCTTCTTCCTCTTCCTCTTCCTCTTCCTCTTCCTCTTCCTCTTCCTCTCCCTCTCCCTCTCCCTCTCCTTTCTCTCTCTCTCTCTCTCTCTCTCTCTCTCTCTCTCTCTCTCTCTCGTGATTTTGAGTGAAGACTAATTTACAAACATGAACCCACATCTAACAAATACAAAATAATATTATGTGTTTGTGAATTTGTATTCGTGATGAATTTAAGCTCACATATAAACTGACAGTTTTCTATAAGTATTTTCATGTGAAACAAAATCAGTATGGGAGATTGATCTCTGACAGTTATTTGTTTTCATATGATATGTCTGCAACCAAATTTAAACTGCAATTTAGATATACATTATTGTATACTATTAAACCTCAAGTAAATGTTTTCTGTCATAAGAGTTTTCATGGTCATGGTTTCCCTTCATAGCAATAGGACACTAAGACAAATGCCTAAAAAGATACATACTATACCCTACTCTGGGGTTGTAGAGGAATTTTAATCCAGCCACTTGGTGCTCTGGCAAGGGAGCACATCCAAAGACCTTCTAGGTCTTTGTGATCTGGCTGTAATGACACACCTTTAATCCCTCTGGAGGGAATAGAGATACATGCTTAGTATGCTCCTTTAATCCCTAACAATGAAACTAAGTTTAGTTTGCATAAGGAAGCAGCCATGTTGGAAAATGATGTCTAATTGAGGGGCCAAAAAAAGTGACAAGTCAGAGAAAGATTTCACAGAATGAGTCAGAGCTAAGATATTCCCAACACTCATGAGAACAAACAGGAAAGAGAGGCAATCTAAGAGAGCAGTGCAGAGTGAGTGAGGAGTAGTTGACAGACAATTCAGTGAGAGAAGTTCAGCTGAGTTCAGGCAATGCAGTAGGTTTCAGTTCAGTTCAGTTCAGTTGAGTCAGGGCAGTTGAATTCACTCAGTCATTTGAGTTCAAGGCAGTGCAGTTAAGTTCTTTCATGAGTTCCTGCAGAGACAATTGAAGCCAGACAATAAGGAGCCAAAGATTAAACAAATTTCCAGAGTTAATATGAGGCCAAGGAGAGCAATTCAGTGAGAAGCTGAGAGAAGCCACTTTGAGTCAGTGACCTTGTAGAGGAGTTTGGGCCAAAACACCTGAGTTGAATGAATCAGTTAGTTGATAATGAGCTAGAAAGGGTGAGTTTATTCAGTAGCAAGCCTCTGAGATAGCAACAACAATTTCATCTGGCAAACAAAAGTTACTTTTGTAATATAAAACCTCTCAGAACTGTTGTAATGATTAGATAACTCTATAGTTATGGTTAAAGTTGTAGAGGAGTCTATCACTGTAGGTTGATAATGTTTACATTGTAATGCTAGAAAAGTAAAATGAATTTTTTGCCTTGAATTATATACTTATCTCTGAAATACGTGGTTGTGTGGAAATATGTCATTGTAGGCAGTAATACCTAGATACATAAGTATATAATTTTTTATTTTCGAATTTCAATAAGTGCTGATATTGTGTCTAATGAACTTCCTACTGCAATAGTATTTGATCTTAGTCTATTGGTTAAGACAATTGTATTTAAAAGTTGAAAGTGTTATCTAAAACTTTCATTGTGTGCCTATTTAAAAACACTAGAGAATAGCCTCCAAACATGAATTAAAGCAATTTGAATAATACAACTTCAAGAAATTCAGGACATTGAAAATAAAGCTAAATAATATCTGTATGTTGTTAGACTTTTAAAAAATGACAGCACTTTTTCTATCTCAATATATAGGCATGTAAACTTTAAGGAGAAAATGTATACATTTTGCATACTTTTCCTCTACAGCACTGTTCCTTGAATATACATTAACAAAGATCAATCTTTTAAAGTGTGTCTAGCTGTTATCTTTAATTATATTAGACATTACATCATTAGTATAAAATTCAGGTCTCCTCCAAATCCAAATTATGATTTCTTTTACCTAATTAGAAATTTTCAAACCAGGAATGAAATATCCATAGTTTCATAAAAGATATATTGTAAAAGCTTGAAGCATTTAGTTTAAAAATTATCATTTGAACTATTTACTTACTTATACTGTTTACTAGTGCATTTTTCATAAACTGTCCTTTTAAAATGTAAATAAACTTTTAAAATAATTCCATTAATAGCATTTGAAATAATTTCAAGCAATGGAAACATTTCCCATCACTGAAATAGTCGACTATTAAATACCACTTCAAAACCTCAAGTTCTTAGTTACATGATAGATACATAAATTAGAAAGGTATTATAAGAAAACTCTGTGCACACATTTAGCATAGGTAATTGTAACTATAGAGGACCTAGTACATCTTTGTCTTACCAGAGCTAGAATGTACCTTCACTTATAAAACTTTCATAAGGAAGATTTCTATATCACACTGTTTCAGTAATTGTATACATGGTTGTTTTCAGCCATAGATTTATTGCAAACATCCTTATGCTGTTTTATTAAATACTATGTATTATTCTGCCTTTTTTAAAAAGATGAATCTTTTTTTACAAGACATATAAAATAATTGATTTCATTATGACAACTTAAAACATACTTTCTCTTTCTTTATTGTCCTTTCTCATAGCATTCCTCAGCTTTCTGTGCTCTTTTTGCTGGTCCCTGATCCCTGTTCCTTCTTTCTCTAATAGACTTCTCTACTTCTACTGTCAAATGTACTCTGTCATACTTTATTCCCTTTCTTCCTACTTCTTCAAAAATCTCTTCTTTCCCCCTCATGGTTTTCTTTCTGGTTTCACATCCTACACATACATATATATATAGTTATATACAAATTAAAACTATATTTTCCATCATTGGATTCATTAATAATATGATGTAAATTATTTTCTATATATATCTATAATTGGTTACAGTTAAATTGTTTCAAGGAAAAGTTAGACACATTAAATTTGGTAGATTATATTTGAGTTAACAATGCACCCTGAAGTGTTGAAGCAATCAGCAGCAAACAAGATTTATAGCAGAAATAGTAGTAAAATCTTCCGGACTATATACACACAAGCCAAAAATAGAAACAATCCCATTGGTTACAGTTAATTGCTTGACTTATTTTTAAATGAGGTAGTCAATGGATTCCCTGTGATTGGATGAAGTTTAATTGTCTATGATTGCCCAATATTTCCTTATTATAAAATACACACATACTTATTAAGTTTCAGTTTGTTATAACCTAGTTAGGATGTGGTTTACACAATAAAACTTAAAATATGGAAATATTCTCAAATCATCATTCTTCTTATTTAAATTCATAAAATTACCATTTAACAGGATTCTAAAGATTCTGATTGAACTTCTTTATGGCCGGCTTTTCTTGTACTAGAAATTGTTTCATGAAAGCTATTTCTTAACTTAATTTTTAAAAAAAGTACACCCACATGCCACTGCTGTCTGTATTCACTTACCCTGGAATTCTGCCATTACGTAGCAGTATGTGCTCAACTATGTTGTATCTTTTACGACTACCACCCTCATATTGTAAAAGCAAAAAGATTAAAATATCAAGAAACTCTGCCATCTGGGATATTGAGAGTTTAAAACTAAATAAGGAATGCTAATTTATGGCCCAACCAGTTTCCAGTTTCTTTCTTCTAAATAGCATCTATGAAAAGAATCTAGGGGTGTGGTGGTGTAGAAAGAATAACAAAGCTAAGAGTTGGGGGCTTAGCTCACATCTGTTACAAGTAAAATATCACTGGAGAAAGATTTTATACCTTTACTGTATACCACAAGTTCTAGTCAATGTGTATGGTTATTAAACACTTAAAATATAGCTATTACAAATTGAAAGGTACAATAAGTTTAAAATGTACACCAACTATTTTTATCACAGTGTGGAAATATCACATGAAATGTCTCATTAATTATTGTAAAAACACTGTGTATCAAAACAAGAGTATTTTAACGTAAGGACTTAAGGGAAACTTTAATAGTATGTTCATTTAGTGTAGTAGTAGTCTTCATTTATTCTCTCAGTTTTTCATTGAGCTTTGGTATGTGCTACATGTTGTAATGCATATATTATTCAGCTCAATTTATTTACTTTTTAATTTTTATTTTTTGTTTATTTTCATTTTTACTAGATATTTTATTTATTTACATTTCCAATCTTATCCCTCTTCCCATTTTTGCCTTCTCAAGTCCCCAATCCCCTACTCTCTCCCCCTGCATCTATGAGGGTACTTCCTCGCCGGCCCACTTAATCCTGCTGCAGCAGCCTAGAATTCTCTTATCCTGGATCATCAAGCCTCCTCGGGACCAAGGGGCTCCCCTCCCAGTGATGCCAGATAAGGCCATCCTCTGCTCCATATCCAGCTGTTGCCATGAGTACCTCCTGTGTACTCTTTAGTTGGTGGTTTAGTCCCTGGGAGCTTCGGGGGTTCTTGTTGTTTGATATTGTTGTTCTTTCTATGGGGTTGCAAACTCCTTCAGCTCCTACAGTCCTTGTCCTAACTACTCCATTGGGGTTCTTGCACTCAGTCCAATGTTTGGATGTGTCCATCTGCATCTGTATTGTTCTGGCTCTGGCAGAGCCTCTCAGGGGACAGCTATACTGGACTCCTGCCAGTAATCACTTCTTTGCATGAGCAATAGTGCTGGATATGGTGTCAGCAGATAGAATGGATCCCTAAGTGGGGCAATCTCTGGCTTTTCCTTCAGTTTCTTCTCCACTCTTTGTCCCTGCATTTCCTTTTGACAGAAGGAATTCTAGATAAAAATTTTTGAGGTGGGTGGGTGTCCCCATCCATAAACAGGGGGTCATGCCTATCCACTGGGGGTCTTTACAAGTTCTCTCTCCCCTTTGTTGGGTATTTCGGCTAAAGTACTCCCTATTGGGTCCTGGGAACATCTTGGGTCTCTGTCATCTAGAACTTCCAAGTGACTGCACTCAGTTCCCCCTCCTCCACTGCTATACACCTACTTTCAAATTCTTGACACTCTATACTGCTCCCCCATCTGCTACCATATCTGAACAGGCCCATTGTTTCCCCCCTCACACTCCCAGTTCCCTCTCTCCCTCTACTTCCCAGAAATTATTCTCTTCTACCTACTGAGTAGTATTCTAGCATCAACGCTTTGGTGTGATCTTCTTTCTTCTTGGGTTTCATATGAAATGTGACTTGAAAATAGCAACCTGAGTGAGTTAACCCAGTCAAAAAAGAATACACATAGTATGTATTCACTGGTAAGTGAATATTAGACAAAAAGAAGCTCAGAATACCCACAATACAACTCACAACTCAATTTACTACACACACACATACAAACACCCACACACATATAAAATTTGGCTCAGTTTAATTATACAACAATGTGTGTAATAATATATACTTTAAAATATAAAAAAAGCACATGGTAAACATATCCGAAATATCCTTTTTTTTAAAAAAGTGATGAGACTGTAAAGTAAATGTTTTAAGCACATTGTGTTAAACAAACAAAAAAAAAGATAAAATTAATTTTACACATTTGAGTTTAAAATGCAGTTATCAGGAATTATAAAACAAGGTTGTCTTAGGATTTTGTTAAATGGTTGACTTCTATATCCAAATATGAAGATTTTATTATGAAAGTTGCTTGGTACCAATATATTTGAATTTTTTTAGTTTATGATAGCTGATTAAAAATACAATACCAAGCAGGATATAGGGGCACATGTCTCTAATACCAGAATTTCTATGACAGAGGACAAGAAGGACAGGAGTTCAAAGGTTGACTCACTTGCATGGTGAATCTGAGGCCAGCCTAGGTTTCACTGGACCTCTTTTAAAAATAAAAAGATGGAACCTCATAAAATTACAAAGCTTCTGTAAGGCAAAGGACGCTGTTAATAGGACAAAATGACAACCTAGATATTGGGAAAAATATCTTTACCAGTCCTATATATGGTAGAGTGCTAATATCCAATATATAAAAAGAACTCAAGACATTAGACTTCAGAAAACCAAATAACCCTATTAAAAATGGGGTACAGAGCTAAACAAAGAATTCTCAACTGAGGAATCTGAAATGGCTGAGAAGCACCTAAAGAAACATTCACCATCTTTAGTCATCAGGGAAATGAAAATCAAAACAACCTTGAGATTCCATCTCACACCAAACTGAATTTCTAAGATCAAATACTCAGGTGACAGCAGATGCTGGTGAGGATGTGGAGAAAGAGGAACATGCCTCCATTGTTGATGGGATTGCAACTGGTACAACCACTCTGGAAATCAGTTTGGCGGACCCTCAGAAAATTGAACATAGTATTAACTGAGGACTCAGCTATAACACTCCTGGGCATATACCCAAAAGATGCCCCAACATATAACAAGGACATATGCTCCACTGTGTTCATAGCAGCCTTATTTATAATAGCCAGAAGCTGGAAAGAACCCAGATGTCCCTCAGCAGAGGAATGGATACAGAAAATGTGGTGCATTTACACAATGGAGTATTACTCAGCTATTAAAAACAATGACTTCATGAAATTCTTAGGCAAGTGCATGAAAATAGAAAGTATCACACTGAGGTAACCTAGTCACAAAAGAACACCCATGGTATGCACTCTGTGATAAGTGGGTATTAGCCCAAAAGCTCTGAATACCCAATATACAATTCACAGACCATATGACGTTCCAGAAGAAGGAAGACCAAAGTGTGGATGCTTCAGTCCTTAGAGGGTGAAACAAAATAGTCATGGGAGGAAATGAAGAAACAAAGTTTGAATCAGAGTCTGAAGAAAATTTCATCCAGAGATTGCCCCTCCTGGGGATCTATCCTATATATAAACTGCAAACCCAGGCAGTGTTGCAGATCCCAAGAAGCGCTTGCTGACAGGAGCCTGATATAGTTGTTTCCTGATAGGCTCTTCCAGAGCCTGACAAATACAGAGGCAGATGCTTGCAGCCAACCATTGGACTGAGTACAGGGACCCCAAGGGAGGATTTAGAGAAAGGACTGAAGGAGCTGAAGGGGTTTGCAACCCCATAGGAAGAACAATAATATCAACCAACCAGACACCTCAGATCTCTCAGGGACTAATCCCCAACCGAACAGCAGACATGGAGAGACCCATGGCTCTAGCATGCATATGTAGCAGAGGATGGCCTTGTGGAGCATCAATGGGAGGAGAGGCCCTTGGTCCTGTGAAGGCTTGATGCCCCAGTGTAGTGGAATTTGAGAGCAGGGAAGCAGGAATGGGTGGGTATGAGAGCACCCTCATAGAAGCAGGGGGAGGGGGATATGACAGGGGGATTCTGGATGAGAATCTGGAAAAGTTGATAACATTTGAAATGTAAATAAATAACATATCCAATAAAATAAATAAATTAGATAAACAAATAAATAAATAAAATTTATATTTCAAAAATATTGAAAGATAATATGATCTTATACTCACATACTCATACTTACATTATTTAGAATAGTAATGCAATTTTCATAATTTTAATTAACAGATTTCTAATGATTTTTTAGTTCTCTTTGATTTAAAAATAACTTTGAAGCAGATATTGTTTTATTATTGTTGTTGTTGTTGTTGCTGTTGTTGTTGTTGTTGGTGGTGGTGGTGGTGGTGGTGGTGATTAGGTTCTTTTCTAGGTTCTATGCTCTGTCTAGCAATGAGATTTGTCTAGGCTTATGTTTCCATGAATTTTATTTATTATATTTTCTTTAAACCAGTAATCATCATTTGAGTTAGGGTCTCATATGTCCCAAGCTACCCTCAAGTACTCTGTATATCAGAGGATGATTTTGAATTTCTGATCCTGGAATTACAGTTGTCTACACTAATCTAACTTATGCTATATATGGGACTGAACTTAGGACATTCTGCAGGCAAAGGCAAGCACTCCCCAAATTTAGTCATATTCCAAGCTTTTGTTATCATTTTAGTAAACATATTTTATGAACTATTGTGTAACTCTTTAATATAAAGTGTTAGTCATTTCTTCTTTAAAGAATGATTTTTCAATTCACTGATCATTGTCCTATAAAATCATTAGAAACATCTCAGATTTTCTACATATTAAGTTATCTGTTGAATTGGCTGACAATTCTCAATTTAAATAATTGGGAAATGGGTTATAAGAAAATAAAATTACTTCGGCTTAAAACAGTTCAAAAATTATGACACAAATCTCAATGACATTATCAATTGTATTACCTAGTATTTAATCAGAAGACCCAACATCAATCTGGGAAATAGAGATTCAAATAAGAATGGCAAAAGAGAATCAGTAACTATCTAGGTTTTCCTAGTGTAAAGCATGTTTATTTCTATTCAATAAGTAGAATAATCTAACCACAAACTTCTACATTATTTAATTCCTCAAATTTTTTAAGACTGTGATTTTTTTTCATTTCTTCACTGCCTTATGACCTTTTTCTTGTCATGACCACTAGTTGTGAAGATATTTGTAGCTGTAAACCTATTTGATTATCATGCCAACTTCCATGTTTTATATGTATACTTGTTTCATGTAAATGTATGTATATGTGAGCTTCTATTTTTGAATGCTAGACTAGGTAGACACTATCTTCCTTTATGACTATCAACATTATATTTGTGACAAGATCTCTCACTGAACTTCATGGAAAACTGTATGGCTACTGAGTTCCAGAGCTTCCGGTGCCTTTGCTTTTCTAGCACTGGAGTTATAGATCAGGTGATCAATAATAGAGATTTGAACTCAGATCCTCATGATTATACCAGAAATACTTTATTGATGTGTGTCTTTACTACAAGCACTAGGATAGGAATAAGAAAAGCACAGCCACATATCCAGTCTCCTACTGTTTCCACGTTGATACACTCAGATAATAGATTGGAAGAAAATACTGAAGCAAAAACATGAAACAAATACAAACTAAGATAGAAAGTTTATCAAGGTAAGAATAGAAGTTAAAATAGAGACAGAAATGAATAAATGACTCAACTGTGCATCTGACATAATTTTTGTTATAATACACCAATTCTTTTAGATATTTGTAGGTGTATTAAAGCTCTTGTTTGTAGGATGCATAAGCAAATTGATTTTCATAGAATTAAAGTTTATAATGTAGAGCTCTACAAATCAGATCTGCAGCAGAAATATATGCATCACAACTCCTTCACCAAAGACTCTAGGAGCATTTGAAAGAGGGGAGCAAAGACTTTATGAATGAAGACCAGGAATGTTGCTGAGAGAAATCACAACAATGTTAACATCAGAGATATACTAATTGGGAAAGAAAAAATAATCACAAGGCCTAATACTAAGACAAAACAGTTAATGACTCTCAGGGATAAACTCTGTAATTGGTTATCCAATGCAAACTGGTCAGTTCTGAAAGTATAATTATATAGACACAAACCGCACTAAACTTTTTCTAAAACTGTATATAGTACATATATAAAAGTTTGTGTGAATATGTAGCAATAACAATCAAAAGGAGGTTATCAATTTCACAGGAAGAGAAGGAGAACATGAAGGCTGTTGGAAGAAGAACAGGAAAGGAAGAAGTTATGCAATGACAGTTTAATTTTAAAAGTTAATTCAACACATGTAATCAGTGCTTATAAATATATACAATATACATGAAATAATACCATCCTTAGTATAGACAGAATTATGGTACCCATTCATCAATACTGCAGCTATACAATTTTAAATAAGAACAAATTTTAGCATTATATATGAATTTGGTTTCTGACTAAGCTAATTTTGACCAAATATAAAAATATTTGTTAGTAGTTTATAAAATTTTTTTAATCAATTGTTAAAATATCTATTAATTACTTACATGTATATGTGTGTAGACATGATTATTCATTAGCATGTTGGTGAAAGTCTGAAGCAACTTTGAAAGAGTCATTTTGTTCATTCCTCTAGCATGTAAATTTTGTGGACCCAAGTCTGATAATCTGACTTGGCAACAAGTAAATTTTATCTGATGAGTAAAAGCTGTGTCTCATAAATCAGTGTTTCCTAGTTTATTGAGCTCAGCTTCTGATGAATATTTGAGAAAATAGACCATTTTCCATTTCTTTCAGGATATTCAGTAATAACCATTATATGTAGATCATTTGAACCAAATTTTTGATTATCTATATTTTTATTTTTGCAATTATAGACTTAAGATTCAATTAAAGAACTATTATACTCTTCTGAGACTGATTCTGCATTTTATTGCTATTGTAATAAATATTTTGTAATTTGTAATCTTTATTTTTACAAACCAGAATGCACATTTTAAAGCTAGTGACATCTCAAATTACTTGGTTGAATTTTTCTATAGTCACTGTTTGGAATCAATGTTTTGGTATTAATATGTCTATTACAAATTATTATTAAATGGCATTGCTAAGGATAATAAGTGCTTGGTATATCAACATTCACATGTATAAATAAGTATACATTGGTTGAACGATTTCAGAGAAAATGAAGACTTTATGTGTGTGTGTGTGTGTGTGTGTGTGTGTATTCTTTTATTGCGTACATAGTTAGCTAATAATAATGAAGTGTGTTTAAAAAAATATAGGCATTACAAGGCCTGACACTATTACTGGGGCTATGGAGCACTCACAAAAGGGACCTAGCATGACTGCACTCCTGAAGACCCAACAAGCAGCTGAAAGAGTCAGATGCATATATTTGCACCCACCAGTGGACAGAAGCTGCTGAACCCATGGCTGAATTAGGGAAAGGCTGAAAGAAGCTGAGGAGGAGGTTGACCCTGTAGGAGGACCAGCAGTCTCAATTTATCTGGACCCCCGAGATCTCTCAGACACTGGACCACCAACCAGGCAGCATACACCAGCTGATATGAGATCCCCAACACATATACAGCAGAGGACTGCTGGATCTGTGTTCAATCAGATGATACACCTAATCCTCAAGAGACTGGAGGCCCCAGGGAGTTTAGAGGTCGGGGGGAGTGGGAGGGTGGGGACATCCATGTGGAGACAGGGGTGGGGAGGAGTTATTGGATTTGGAACACTCAGAGGGTGGACTGTTGGGGGGGATAAAATCTGGAGTGAAAAAAACAAAAAAAAACACAAGGTATGATAGCTCAAACCAGTAATTCAAAATCTTGAGGCAGTAGGATGGCTGGGGAGCTCCAAGGTGTCTGAATTTACATAGTTAGAGCTTCTTTCAAAGCAATATAATAAGAACGATGATAAAAAATTACAGTAATAAAAAGCAAGATGCGGATGCTTGCAGCCAACCATTGGACTGAGCGCAGGGTCCCAGAGGGAGGAGTTGGAGAAGGGACTGAAGGAGCTGAGGGAGTTTGCAGTCCCATGGATGGAGCAATACTGTCAACTGGCCAGACTCCTCCCCTGGAGCTCCTGAGGACTGGACCATCAACCAAAGAGTACACATGGAGGGACCCATGGCACGGGCTGTATATGTGGCAGAAGATGGCCTTGTTGGACATCAGTGGGAGGAGAGGCCCTTGGGCCTGAGGGGGTTAGAAGCCCCAGTGTAGGGGAATGCCAGGGCGGGGATGAGAGTGGGTTCATGGGTGGGTGTAGGACCACCCTCTTAGATGCAGTGGGAGGGAGGATGGGATAGGGATTTTCTGAAGGGAGACCTGAAAAGGAGAAAACATTTGAAATGTAAATGAAGAAAATATCCAATAAAAAAAACTTTTTAAAAAAAGCAACAAAGTTGCTTCAAAAAAAATAATAATAAAAGGCATTGCTTAGTAACAAGGACAGTAAAATAAGAGTAAAAGAGGATTCTGCCTGAACTTAGAATTAATTGATTCTTATGAGTTCTAGCCTCTTTAGTACTGTGGATATGGCTCTGTTTTTACAAACACTTTAAAATGACAGATTTGATTTGTCAATATTTCAACATGGGCTGCAAATTTGACTGGCTTTGATTTATACATGGTACAGACAAACTTCCATTAATTTTAACAAAATGAAAACTGAAGATATTGTTTCAGGAATCAAATAAACAATAGTATAGTCCAGTATTTCAAGATCTACCAAAACAATCATTACTGAGAAATGGAGCCACTGGCGGCAAACTTTTAAATCCTGAAGCAGGAAACACAACATGTTGGTTTAATTGCTAATGCAATTGTATTAACAGGGCAATCTAAGACAATTGTGCTATCAATAACTTTTGAAATATAGTTATAGAATAGACAAAGTAGACAAATGCTATTGCCAGACAAATGGAGGTCCGGTAATTGTCTGTAGTATCAAATACTCACATATAGTGATTTTTAAAGGCTGAGGTTTCTGAGAGCAGCTCATTATGTATTTCAAACAAAGCTCTATTTTGCTATTGTCCATCCATCGACTGGAGTAGAAAAGCACTACAGTTGAAATCGTACCCAAGGGAATCCATGTCTACCAGTTGGTTAACCTTGTGACATTCCACTAAAAGGCTCCCGGTTCATTTTAAATGCATAATTCATGAAACTTTCTGATTGTTTAGCATTGATCAGCACTTGAATAAATTGAGTAGCTATCATATTAACATAAGTAGTACACTTTAGTGATTTTCTTTTTTCTTACTTTCTTTTTTTTTTTTTTTCCTAATTTTTCTGTTCTGAAGTAGTCCATTACATACTTCAGGGATTTCAAATTTGGAAAACAGGAAGTCAGTCTAAAAGATTGCAGACAGAAACACATGACAGTGTTACCATTGGGTTATGAAGTACATCTTTGTATAGTCTACTCAAATATCCAGATTATGCTGCCAGTATGGATTTTTTTTTTCGCAGACTTCATGTCTTCTATGTTGTCAGATAAGTCTATATCTGCATTTTTCAACTACACATAATTATTCTCAAATCTAGACTGGCTCATGTGGTTATGTAATTGCCCTATATTCCAGTGGACAAAATATGTAATTTATATCATCCAGGCATGATTAACTAATGCACTAATGATAACAGCCCTGGTCTAGGGAGCAAAAAGTGATGTAGTAGTGATTTTGTGTACATAGAAAATTGTGAGTACTGTATAGCAGGAGAGCAGGTTTTTAATATCCTGTACTGAAAATAGAGATGAGAAAGCAATTTTAGAATGTATACTGATGAGTAAATTCTATTTCATTGTTTTGTTTTTGGCATAATTTGCATATAACAACAAAGGATACATATTAGTAAGACTCCTTGTGGAATACTTTTATAAGTTGTTTGAACTATAGAAGTATACTCTTATTTTAGAGTCAGCTGGATCATGTTTAACTAAATCATTTCACATATAACCAAGGGCCTTCCATGCCTGTGGTAAAAATTCCATAAGTGAAACTGTGCTGTTTTTAAATGACTTCTAATCATAAGAAATGAATAAGCTGAGTGAGTGTTCCTGCATCCCCTGGGTCCTGGGGGCACCTAGTTAGGCCATGTGTTGGGTCAGGGATTAGGGCCTCATCCGTGATCCTGAATGTGTCAGAACCCCTGGGGGTCTAGCGGCCTCTGGGTGTTGGCTGAGTGGTTGGGGGTCCAGAGTAGTAACCAGGAAGGGGGTTATCATTTGAAATGTAAATGAATAAAATGATTAATAAAAAAGAAATGAATATGCAAGACGGTGCTATATTATTGCATGCCTAATCACTGTTCTCTCTAGAGACTCATCTGGGACTACTCAGCTTTATAGCTGGCAATTCTTCTGAGCCATATCTGTAAAAAAAAAAAAAAAAAAAAAAGGCAGAGGTGCTAGAAAATTAGTTGCAGAATAACCACAAAAACGGCAGTTTTCTAGTGGAGCAAAAGGAGGCATATATCATGAACAAAATCAGAAGAGAAAGCAACTCAATTTCAAATATATCAGCATTTGTCAAAAAATATATTAAGATATGCAAGAGATTGACCTCTAAATCTTTTTGAAAAACAGATTTCAACCAGTATATAAAATTTGTACATTTCAGATTTAGTTACCTTATCACCTGGTATAAATAATTAAACATACATTTTCTTAACCACAAAACTTTCTTTCTTTTTTTGTCTTGAAACTTCCTGTTTTGATTAAAGTTAAATTAAAGATGAATATTTTATTCATAAACCCTCATTTTCCACGTATTAACATTTTGCTTCTGGAATACATTTATCATCACTGGATGATATTTTATACGTAATAACTATCTGAAAAAATGACAATAATGTTTCAATAAGTCTTTGTGTTTCAAATCTATTTGGATTTTAAATAAAGTAAGGTAATGTATATTAATTATCGCTCTATAGTTTTGAATCATGGTCTTTTGAAAACATTTTTATGCAGTGATGTGGTGGCATAATTTGCATTTGATTGCTTATTTTTAACTTGGAGGTTACAGAATAAAAAACTAAGTATCATAAAAACATTTTCCTTTCTCCTGATGGGCTATAAGAAAGCCTAGGTGGTGAAAAATAAGTCTTAGTTTTCTTTTATACTGTAAAGCAATATAAGACTCCCATTCTAATGTCCAATAGCTCTATCATAACCAACATTAAATATGCTGCCTGTCCATTAAATCAAACTTTTCTGTTCGACTTCCTTTTAGTAACTTAGTATTTAGAACAGATAGTTTTTCTATCAGAAGTCACCAGGACTATTAGTATATTCTGTCTGTGGAGAGATGTGTACTGTTTTTTACTTGGTTGGAAATATTATGAAATGAGTAACATAATGATCTCTGCAATTTAGAAATTAAAATAATGCTCTTTTCACTTAGTTTCAATATTTATCATGCTCCCATTTTACTACAAATATATGTACTGCATTAAAGATATTCTTCCCACTCACAAAGCCCTTCAGTGTATTATAACAATGTAACTGCACCCTATAAACAGAGAAAACATTACCTGAATTCATTGATGATTTCATCCAATAAAGATGTAAGGCAAATTCTAAATCTGCTTTCCTTCCTTCTCATTCTCCAATCTTTGCTATAGTGTTTTTTATTTTACCATAAAATAATGTACACTGCTAACTTATTTTTGTCAAAAATCTTATAGTTTATATCTTGATTATCTATTTTCCCACCAATTTTCAGATTTTTTTCTGCATTTCAAATCTTCCTGTTTTGCTTTTCCTCTTGCCATTTTTGGGTCTCCTTATGTATATGTAAGTGATTTTATAAAACTAGATGTCATCAGAATTCAGATTCCTCAAACTAGTATTGGTTTTGTTACAGAACATTTGACTGTTTGTTCAGATTAATATTGAAAATATATAATTTATAATAATTTTCAACTTTTAATATTTGTTTAATTAAATATGTTTATGAAAGCATAATGCCATTCTACATTATTTGCATAAGCAGATTAACATAGTGTACACTATTTTAAAAGTCTCTGGAATCTACTTTCCTACCATAGTCATTTTATGTTGAAATTCCTTTTCAATTTTTCTTTTATAGTTGAAATTGGCACAGTGAGTGTTTTGTGTTGTTATTAATTTCATGTGTAGAACTGTTTGAAAACTTTTGCTGAAAACCAGAATTTGTTTGAAAATTAATCCAATTAAGAAATATAATTGACATTTCTTCCCAGCTTGGCATAAACACAGAGAGAAATTTTTGCCAAAATTTGTTGCTATGTCTTCATTCAGTATATTTTTTTTCCAAGATCACATAAGTAAATGCTGAAGAAACTGTTATGTCAGCCTTACATCAAGCTGTGTGTTAGGTATCTTCCATTGTACGATATATCTTAAGCTGCAATAATCACATATATCTTGTGAATAAGGTTGCCCTAAATTCAACAATTTAACCTGTGTAAAACCATGTCTGTTGCTTTCTTTTTTATAATTCTCTTTTGTTTTGATTTAATTTCTTTTATTCTTGGTTTATGTACATCTTCTGCTCCCAAAATAGCTACATATATCGCAAATAAATTTAAGGCTTCCATCTTGAGAATAGGGAAATGATGTAGTTTTACTGAAGAAATAAAAGCTAGTCCATTGCTCTAAATACAGCTGTGTTTGGATATATGTATATAATTAAACATTTCTGGCCAATTCTACTACATGCTTTACCTGTAATGCTTAAGCAGAGCAATGTCATTTTCTTTGATTCCTAAAAATGGTCCCTAAGCTTCTGATAGCCAAGGAAGGATATGTAGTATTTGAACTCAAAGAATTCATTTAAATTTTCTTCAAGAAAATTAGAATTCACAAACCTACCCTGTTGACGAGACTAATTATTTTTAATTTAATAGAATAGAATGTCTTCTTCTTGATCTTTTTATTTTTCTTTCTTTCTTTCTTTCTTCTTCTTCTTCTTCTTCTTCTTCTTCTTCTTCTTCTTCTTCTTCTTCTTCCTCCTCCTCCTCCTCCTCCTCCTCCTCCTCCTCCTCCTCCTTCTTCTCTCTCTCTCTCTCTCTCTCTCTCTCTCTCTCTCTCTCTCTCTCTCTTCTCTCTCTCTCTGCATGTGATTTATTTCAGACTTTTTGTTTTAGGGAATTTTTGGTTTTTTAAAATTTTTATATTTTTTAATTTTAATTTATTTATTCTTTAAACTATTTTTACAGTCCAGACTTTATCCTTCTACCACTCCACCCTCCGCCAACTCTTCCACATCCCATACCTTCTCCACCCCCTTTCTCCAAGAGGATTCCCCCACATCCACACCCTCAACCTTTCCCCCACCAGACCTCCCCACATCCTGGGGCCTCAAGTCTCTTGAGGGTTGGATGCATCTTCTCTGACAGAGTCCAGACCTGGCAGTCCTCTGCTGTATATGGGTCAGGGACCTCATATCAGCTGATATATGCTGCCTGGTTGGTGGCTCAATGTCTGAGAGATTTCAGGGGTCCAGGTTAGTTGAGACTGCTGTCTTCCCATGGGGCTGCCCTCCTCCTCAGCTTCTTCCAGCCTTTCCCTAATTCAACCACAGGGGTCAGCAGCTTCTGTCCATTGGTTCCGTGCAAATATTTGCATTTGACTCTTTCAGTTGCTTGTTAGGTCTTCTGGAGGGCTGTCATGATAGGTCCTTATTTGTAAATACATCAAAGCATCAGTAATAGTGTAAGGCCTTGGAACCTCCCCTTGAGCCTGATCCCAATTTGGGCCTGTCACTGGACCATTTTTTTCCCTCAGTCTCTTCTCCATTTTTGTCTCTGCAGTTCTTTTAGACAGGAACAATTCTGGGTCAGAGTTTTTGACTGTGGAATGGCAACCCCATCCCACCAGTTGATGCCATGTATTTCTACTGGAGGTGGACTCAACAAGTTTCCTCTCCCTACTGTAGGACATTAAGTCTGTGGTTCCTCCCTTTGAGTCCTGAAAGTCTATCACCTCCCAGGTCTCTGGTACATTCTAGAGGGTTCCTCCACCACAGACATTTAATTCTTTAAAAATATTACCTTCAGCAGGCAAGGTTGAAGGCTTATCTCATTAGTTATGGTCATCATCTAACATGTATCTATTTTAGCTTAATTATCCAGAGCCACATTAATCTAGTGTGGTAGTACACACCTGCAATCCCTGTGTTTGGGAGGTAGAGGCAAATCAAATCAGAATTTCAAGGTCATACTCAGTTATATTAGACCATGTCATAAACTATTACATATACTTTTGGGAGCTTTTTAATAAATTAATTTCTAAAATATTCAAAAGTCAATATCATGAATGAAAGTAAGCATGTAAAGCTTTAGTTCCATCTATCTATTTATAGCAATTTTACTTCCTCAGCATCCTGGTACTGAATGTTCCTTTCTATGATTATATCCTATCTTATGCATTGTGTCAAGGTTTTCTTAAATATTTTTTTTTCATTAATCTTGTATAGTTTGGCATATATTGATAGTTATTTTATCTAGTACATCATTTCTATTGCAAATACTTTCACATTCAGAATTATGATTAGTGTAAAAGTAAGAAATATGCAACCTAAAATATATTAAATGTATGCTAATCCAGAATATTTATTTGGGAAAATAATATTTTTATTTTACTAATTTCATGATAACAAATATATAAAATATATAACTGGACATTCATCAATTTTCTTCTAATTGATATATTATCATAAAATTTCCTAATAGGGGAAAATATAAAGAGCTATAAAAATTCTTCAAATTTTAAATACTGAATTAATTCTCTGGTTAATATGATATCATTTACATTTTATAAGTTGGTCTCTGAGATTTCACTATGTGACACACTTTGATGTTAATGGGATCCATTGCCTAAATCTCCATGAGCAGTTTGGAAAGTTAAAATGTCTGGGAAGTATTAATGTCACAGCTGCTGTATTTTGTAGTTTTATTTATACATTGTATTACTTTCATATGTGTGCATGCACATAAGCCTGTAATGATAATACTAAATACCTTTCATCTTTAAAGCAGTTTTAAAAGGTTAACTTTGACATATTTGTATTAGAATTAGGTAATTTCTACCCATTTCTAGAAAAAGATACTAAGTTAATGTTATCAACAAAGTTGTAAAGAAGATGGTCATTTTAGATCTGGTCCTTTTTCCCACAAGCATAGATTCTGTCAGAAATCAATAACTGAGTCTAAAAATTATTTTAGGAACATGTAGTCCTTGGAGTTCTGTAGAATAACTTGTACTCTTCATGCTATAAGTATTGAAAATTAGAAAAATATTATCTTATATATTTCATTCTATAATTAGAAAATTATATCTATTGTAGTTTTTTCATATTACTATTTCACAATATTGGGCACTAATACTTCATATTAATGATATATTTTGTTTTAGTGACTAGAGGGAATAATAGTCAAATTATTAGAAATTTCCATAACTAAATGGTACAACTGATGTCTTATCTTTAGATAGGTAGAGAGATATGAACAATTAAGTAAAATTAGCATTAACACATCAAAAACATTTTTATAGTTTAGTATTTATGACTATAAAATCATGAATCTGATTAATTTATAAATTCTTCTTGATAGCTTAAAACTGCTTATGTTATGTAGTAGACATAAAAATAAAAATGCAATATTTCAAATAAACACAAATATGTTCAAATATATACATATATATAATCAACTTAAAATTTCATTCATATTTATAAATAAATTTTGCTTTATAGTTTATGTTATAATAATCCATGAAATAGTTTTTCATTTTCATTTTTTTAGAATTGCATACTTGAGTACACTGTACTGGCATTCCCTCTCTTCTCTCTGCAGCTTCCAACTTATTTTCACCTCCATCAAAAATGCATGAACACCATTTCTATCATTACTATTGTAATTCTAAATTGTTCTGTAAGCTTTGGTCAGTTTTATATTACTTCACTGCAGTATAAACCAAGTATTCTCATATTATCTAGAAATTTTGTTTTTCTTGTAATCTACATCATTTAGCTCAATAAAATTAAGTGTTTTTTTGGATATTTTTTTATTTACATTTCAAAAGTTATCCCCTTTTCTTGTTTCAGTCCTGGAAACCCTATCACATTCTCCCTCCACCTGCTTTTACAGGTGTGTTCCCTACCCACCCACGCACTCCTGCCTCCCCAAACCCTCGAATTCCCTACACTGGGGCATCCCTGGAGCCTTCACAGGACCAAGCACCTCTTCTCTCATTGATGTCCAAAAAGGCCATGATCTGCTACATATGTGGCTGGAGCCATGGGTCCCTCCATTTGTACACCTTGGTTGTTGGCTTTGTCCCTGGAAACTCTGGGGTGTGTGGTTCATTGATATTCTTGTTCTTCCTATGGGGTTGCAAACCCCTTCGGCTACTTCAGTCCTTCCTCTAACTCCTCCACTGGGAACTCCACACTCAATCCAATGGTTGGCTGTGAGCATCCACCTCTGTATTTGTAAGGCTCTGGCACAGACTCTCATCTATATCAGGCTTCTGTCAGCATGCAGTTCTTGGGATCCAAATAGTGTCTGCGTTTGGTCACAGTATATTGGATGGATCCCCAGGTAGGGCAGTCTCTGGATGTCCTTTCCTTCAGTCTTTACTCCACACTTTGTCTCTGTATCTCCTTCCGTGGGTATTTTGTGTCTCCTTCTAAGAAGGACCAAAGCACCCACACTTTGGTCTTCCTTCTTTTGGAGTTTCATGTGGTCTGTGAACTGAATCGTGGGTATTTCAAGCTTTTGGACTAATATTCACTTGTCAGTGAATGTATACCATGTGTGTTCTTTGGTAATTGGGTTACCTCATTCAGTAATATATTTTCTAGTTCCATTCATTTAAATGTGAATTTCAAGATGTCATTGTTTTTAATAGCTGAGAAGTACTCCATTGTGAAAATGTACCATATTTTCTGTATCCATTCCTCTGTTGAAGGATATCTGGGTTTTTCCAGCTTCTGGCTATTATTAATAAGGCTGCTATGAACATAGTAGAACATGTGTCCTTGTTAAATGTTGGAGCATCTTTTGGGTATATGCCCAGGAGTGGTAAAGCTGGGTCCTCAGGTAATGCTATATTCAATTTTCTGAGGAACTGCTAAACTGATTTCCAGGAGGTTGTAGAAGCTTTCAATCCCACCAACAATGGAGAAGTGCTCCCCTTTCTCTACATCCTCACCAACAACTGCTGTCATCTGAGTTTTTGATCTTAGCCATTCTGACTGGTATGTGGTGGAATCTCAGGGGTTTTTCGATTTGCATTTCCCTGATGGCTAAGGATGGTGAACATTTCTTTAGGTGCTTCTCAGCTATTAGATATTCCTCAGTTGAAAATTCTTTGTTTAGCTCTGTATCCTATTTTTTAATAGGGTCACTTGCTTCTCTGGAGGCTAACTTCTTGATTTCTTTGTACCTATTGGATATTAGCCCTCTATTGGATGTAGGATTGGTAAAGATCTTGTCCCAATATGTTGGTTGCCATTTTGTCCTATTGACAGTGTCCTTTGACTTTCATAAGCTTTACAATTTTATGAGGTCCCATATATCTATTTTGATCTTAGAGTATAAGCCATTGGTGTTCTGTTTAGGACATTTTACCCTATACCCATGTGTTCGAGACTCTTTTCCACTTACTCTTCTATTAGTTTCAGTGTATCTTGTTTTATGTGGGGCTCCTTGATCCACTTGGATTTTAGCTTTGTACAAGGAGATAAGAAGGAATCATTTTGCATTCTGTTATATGCTGACTTCCAGTTGAACCAGCACCACTTGTTGATAATGCTGTCTTTTTTCCAACTTAAGGTTTTAGCTCCTTTGTCAAATATCAAGTGACCAGAGGTGTGTGGGTTCATTTCTGGGTCTTTAATTTTATTCCATTGATCTTACTGACTGTCTCTGTACCAATAGCATACAGTTTTTGGTTTTTTTTCTTTTTCTTTTTCTTTTTTTTTTTTTTAACTATTGCTCTGTAATATAGCTTTACGTCAGGGATGGTAAGTTGGTGAGTCCCTCAGAAGTTCTTTTATTGTTGAGAATAGTTTTTGCTATCCTGGGTTTTTTGTTATCCCAAATGAATTTGCAAATTGCTCTTTCTAACTCTATGAAGAATTGAGATGTAATTTTGATGGGGATTGCATTGAATCTTTAGATTGGTTTCGGCAAGATCACCATTTTTACTATATTAATCCTGCCAATCCATGAGCAAGGGAGATCTTTCCATCTTCTGAGATCTTCTTCAATTTATTTCTTCAGGGACTTGAAGATCTTGTCATACAGATCATTCACGTGCTTGGTTAGAGTCACTCCAGGGTATTTTATATTATTTGTGACTATTGTGAAGGGTGTTGTTTCCCTAATTTCTTTCTCCAAGTCCTAGTCAGAGTAATTAGACAACAAAAAGAGGTGAAAGGGATACAAATTGGAAAGGAATAAGTCAAACTATCACAATTTTCAGATGATATGATCGTATATTTAAGTGATCCCAAATATTTCAGCAGAGAACCTCTAAACCTGAAAAACAACTTCAACGAAGTGGATAGATATTAAATTATCTCAAACAAATCAGTAGCCCTCCTTTACTCAAAGGGTAAATTAAGGTTTTTTTTTTTTTTTTTTTTAAATTGACCTGAAGTGTCAGCTAGATGAACTAATTGAATTTAGTTGATGCTCACAAGTTCTAATAAAACTTGACCTGTTGTCATCTTGGATGAAAGGATTTGTTCTTTTAAAACTTATATAGATATAAAGTCTGAATCTAATGTTAGCATACTAGTACAAATGCGGTTTGAGACTGATATACAAAAGTTATAGTGGAAATATTTTCTCAGAAAGATATCCAGTTCCTTTTTCTTTAACAAAATACAGTTTAGAATTAATAATATCATTATTAGGGGAGAGCATATGTGGTCTCCAAAATACTGTACTAAGTATTAGGAAACCTGAAAAGGAATCATTCTTTTGGCCTTGGGAAATGCTGTTTCCTTGTTTTCCCCTGAACTTCTGGTGAAAATGAGAGCATGGCACTTGTTGATTAATTATCTCAAGTCTTTTTATTTCATTATTATAAGTTTCTGCATGCTTATTTAGTATATGGTAAATCATGAAATAAATGGAAAAAATCATCAAAAGCAGTACTGTATATATGTACAGTTTTTCAGAAGATGAAATATATAGGATCTATGTATACTACTGTAAGTTTCATTATTGAAAGTCATTCTTATATAGCTTCATATATGCACATGATAGATTAACATTTGTTTAAGTAGAAAAGAGTCAAAAATAAAATTAATTCTAGTTGTTGACTTCTGTGTCAGTATAAATTATTCTGTGCATTAAAATGATAAAGAAATGAATACTTGTGAAGTACATTTTAAGAGAACTATATTAAGTTTAGCAGGAAAGATGGAAAATCTTACTAACCCTTGGATCTTTTCAATTTAGTATCTTAATTTGTACATTAAAGTGGGAAGAGACATGCCTAAGCTTAAGGCCTAAAGAAACAACTCAATATTTCTAACAAAATGTTGTCCAGCAGTTATACAGTCCATGAAATACTCATTAAAAAGCTGAAAGAATGTGTGTTGAGCATACAGGTTCATCTTTGCATATTAATGAACATTGTATAATAACATTTACAGCACTTGCTCTTCTACATGCAGGGAACAATGAGATTAGAACTCGACTATATAAATGTCAAATGGATTTATGATCACGCATACTGCTGTTTTAAAACAGTAGTCTTTTAACAATCACAAATGCCCCATTTACATACAGGTAGCTGGTAACTACATTATTTCTTAAGCCAAACATTACTCTTGCTACATATTTTGTAGACTACAGTACCCATCTACCACCAACAGTTTTATGAAGCCATATGCCATTCAGAAATATTGCAATTTTGGGTTTTGTTCCATACTAATGTACATTATCCTAATGTGTCACAGAAATATTTTATTTCAGAATAGCAGCAGTCAACAACAAAATCTAGCTAACAAGTAACTAACCAAGACTTTAAGTGTTTGAGTTAAAATGTATTTCTCTGCTTTATTAGCTTGGAGTCTCTTTCACATAAAATTGTCACATTCAGATAAAGAAGATATAAAGATTTCACAGATAATTTTTCATTATCTTCAAAGCATTTGTAAACACTTTATAATCATGTCTCAAAAAATAAGATGGAGAACCATTGAGTAAATTGACTGTGGCATAGAATGGCAACATTTGCTAACCATTCTAAGTTTGGGGAAAGAGAAGAGATAGCAACACTTTATGTGAAGAATAGGTTCATTGTACTGGCTAGTTTTGTGTTTCAACTTGACACAAGCTGAAGTTATCACAGAGAAAGGAGCTTCAGTTGAGAAAATACCTCTATGAGATCCAGGTGTAAGGCCCTTTCTCAATTAGTGAACAAGGGCAGAGGACCCCTTGTGGGGGTTACCTACCATCTTGGTAGTCTTGGGTTCTATAAGAAAGCAGGCTGAGCAAGCCAGGAGAAGCAAGCCAGTAAGTTACATCCCCCCATGGCCACTGCATCAGCTCCTGCTTCCTGCCCTGCTTGAGTTCCAGTCCTGAGTTCCTTTAGTGATGACCAGCAATGTGGAAGAGTAAGCTGAATAAACCTTTTCCTCTCCAACTTGCTTCTTGGTCATGATGTTTGTACACGAATAGAAACCCTGACAAAGACAGAAACATTCTGTTTTGATGGATAAATTTAACAATTATCACTTTATATTTTCTACTTTCCATTCATAAGCCAGTGAGATTTATTGTGGCATTATAGTTAAAAATTCATGTCTTTTAGACTTAAAAATAAAGGTTGACCCAAATGTACACGGAAGCCAGTGTTTTGGTTTAGAAACTGCCTTGCCTTTCACAATGTAACAATGATGAATACAACAACAGATGGAAATAAAAAATTGTAAAAGGAATAAATTATTCTAGCTAGAGAGGATTAGTATGAGGTGTTTCTCTAACATTCATAATTATAATGTGTAAAATATATGTTATGATACATCTTAATTACAAATCTTGTTAAAATATGTCAGAGGTCTGACAGCAGTCATGTATTCATTTTCTTTTCATATTCTACTCAACAATCATGAGTTTAATTCCTTCATTTATTAGTATATGTATATGGTACAGGTCAACAAAGAAATATTTATGATAATTATGTTATGTAATTTAAATGTTTGCTAATGTTTGTTTACAAATTTGTTATTTGAAAAATTCATCCTGAAATTATCATTGAATAATTATTTTAATTATAAACCGTTTAATCCTGCAATATTGATTAAAAATGTTGCATAAACAGAACAAATGACAATTAAAATAAGCTATGTACTGAGAGACCAAATAATGTTATCTACTAAACAAACATAGCAGTGAATACAAGCTAAAAATCTCTATGAATATTTTTCTTAGAAATAACATAACAGATTATAATTTCTAGCTGTTCCATTGTTACAATGCAATTATCTTAAAAATCAAATGCTTTTTGTTATATTATCTTTACGACAACACTTCTTCTTAATGTAATTTTACTTTTTACCTTATTGACCTTATATCCAGTTCACCACCTCCCATCCCAGTCTCCCTCTCCCACAATCCTTACCCCCCTCTCCATTTCTCTGAGTATATGGGTCCCCCAGGTATACTCTTACCTTGGTACTTCAAGTCTCTGTGAGTCTAGGTATTTTCTTTCCCACTGAGGCCAGAAAAGTCATACCAGCTGGAAAACATAACCCCCATGCAGGCAACAGCTTTTGGGATAGCACCCCAACTAATTGTTCAAGACCTATATGAATCCCAAGATTCACATCTGCTACATATGAGCAGGGAGTCCTAGGTCCAGCCTGTGTATCTTATTTGATTGCTGGTTCAGACTCTGAGAGCCCTAAGCCACCAGGATGGTTGACTGTTGGTCTTCCTGTGGAGTTCTTATCCCTTCTGGGGCTACAATCCTTCCTCCTATTCTTCCACCTTATCTTTATGGAAAAACACTAAATTATCTCTTTGTAAATTTTATTGCTTTGTAAATATACTATATTATCAATAGGGTTCCTAGCATTTCAATGCATATTTTCTTAATCTAACATGCATGTACAATGTCATATAATGTTTCCCTTAACTCCCTATATGTTTAGGACAAGATACATAATTTAGATATAGTATAGTTATTCTTAGAAAACAAAGATGGCTTCACTGCAAACTTATTATGAGTTACATTTTTCATTCAAATTTTTCTGTGAAACTGAGCGATAATTCTTGAATGTAACTTATATGAACTAGAAGCAGCTCTTCTTTTTCTCTTTTGTATAGCCATAATTATAACATATCATTATAATGGCCAGACAAGTGCCATTTGCCATAGAGATCTGAAATTAAATCTTCCATAAGTAAATTAAATAAGAAAATTAAGGGACACATAATAAACATAAGAAAAAATTGAAATGAATGTAAAAGGGCAATCAATGTTAGCAATCCTCTAGGATAAACAAATAAAAAATTAGGATGTATATATCATGACCTTCCCTTTAAAACTTGGGGAGCCATATGGAAGAGAGGGCAGAGAGATTGTAATAGCCCAAAATAGTGGACGACTTCAAGCAAATGCATTGTTTCAGACACAAAAGTGTAGACAGCCATGTAATGTCACAGAGATAATGAGAGCATGTGAAGGTCACCACAGCGTCAAGCTGGACGAATTCCCAACATGGAGAAAGGGAAGTGGGAACAAATATCTCAGTCCAATCCAATAATTTTTCCATAATTGATAGCTACATGCAGAGAGAATATCAGTTTTTTTTTTCAGTGTAGTGACAATGAGTAAATCAGCCACGCTCCAAGGTAGGAGTAGTCCTCCAATATAAATTAGGCTCTATGCATTTTTTGTTTTGTTTTACATTGTTTTGTTTTAAGAGATGGAAAGAGCCTAAACTTAGATCAGTATGGAGGTGGAACAGGATATGGGAGGAGTTAGGAGGAAGGAAGAAAGGGGCTTGTGCAGGGGAAACTGGGAAGGGTGATAACATTTGAAATGTAAATAAATAAAGTAACTAATAAAAAAATATTTAAACACATAAAAGAGAAAATACTATCCTCCAAAAAATAATTAATAAAAAAAATTAACGCCAAACCTTTCCCCAAAATAAGAGTAAGAAATTATTTGTATTTAAGTACTTCTTTTATTTTGAGACTATAATATAGTAACATTGTTTCTTCCTTCTTTTTCCTACCTCAAAAATACTTATATACCAATTATTGCTATTTTTCAAATTACTATCCTCTTACTTAATAATTTGGTATTTTCTTGGGTTTCTGGAAACTAATTATGAACTAGTTAATGTGGTAAGGAGTCTAGTCTCTTATATTTCTTTTGAGTAAGCTTTCCATGACTATTAATTATTTTGTTTAATTTTTTATCTATTGCTTCTTTTTATTTAATCATTTTTTTCATTCTAGATTTTACTCTCCTACCAGTCCAACCTCTGAATGTTCTACATCCAATACCTCCTCCCAGCACACTTCTCCACTAAGATTCCCCAACCCCTACCTCCCACCCTACCAGAACACAAAACTACCTGGGGCATCCAGTATCTTGGGGGTTACATGCATCTTCTCAGATTGAAAACAGACCCAGCAGTCCTCTGCTGTATATGTGTTGGGGGCCTCCTCTCAGCTGGTGTATGCTGTCTGGTTGGTGGTCCTGTGTCTGAGAGATCTCCAGTATCTGGGTTAATTGGGACTGCTGGTCCTCCTACAGGGTCACTCACTTCCTCAGCTTCTTCCAGCTTTTCCCTAATTCAACCACAGGGGTCAGCAGCTTCTGTTCATTGGTTGGGTGCAAATATCTGTATTGGACTCTTTCAGCTGCTTGTTGGGTCTTTCAGAGAGCAGTCACGATAGGTCCCCTTCTGTGAGCACTCCATAGCTTCCATAATAGTGTCAGGCCTTGGAGCCTCCCCTTGAGCTGGATCCCACGTTGGGCCTGTTTCTGGACCTTCTTTTCTTCAGGCTCTTCTCCATTTTTGTCCATGCAGTTCTTTCAGACAGGAACAATTATGGGTCAGAGTTTTGACTGTGGAATGGCAACCCTATCTGTCTACTTGTTGCCCTGTCTTTCTGATGGAGGTGGACCGTACAAGTTCCCTCTCCCTACTGTAGGGTATTTCCTCTAAGGTCCCTCCCTTTGAGTCCTGAGAGTCTCTCACCTCTCAGGTCACTGGTACATTCTAGAAGGTCTCCTCAACCTCCTAACTCCCAAGGTTGCCTGTTTCCATTCTTTCTCCTGGCCCTCAGGGCTTAAGTCCTTTCCCTCACCCAATAACAGATCATGTTTGCCTCCTCCTCACCATCCATTTTCCTTCTTAGGTCCTGCCCTCCCTCTGCACTTGCAATTGCTTTCTTCTCCCTCCCAAGTGGGACTGAGGCATCATCACTATGTCCCTTATGTACATTTTTTTTGGCTAATATCCACTTATTAGTGAGTACCTTCCATGCATGTCATTTTGGGTCTGAGTTATCTCACTCAGGATGATAATTTTTAGCTCCATCCATTTGCTTGCAAAACTCATAATGTCCTCGTTCTTAATAGCTGAGTAGTACTCCATTGTGTAAATGTACCACATTTTCTGTATCCATTCCTCTGATGAGGGACATCTGGGTTGTTTCCATCTTCTGGCTATCACAAATAAGGCCACTATGAACATAGTGGAACATGTGCCCCTGTGATATGGTAGGGCATCCTTTGGGTATATTCCCAAGAGTAGTATTGCTGGATCTTCAGGTAGATCTATTTCCAGTTTTCTGAGGAATATCCAGACTGATTTCCATAGTGGTTGTACCAGTTTGCAATACCACCAGCAATGGAGGAGTGTTCCTCTCTCTCCATATCCTCGCCAATATATATTGTCACCTGAGGTTTTAATCTTAGTCATTCTAATTGGTGTAAAGTGGAATCTCAGGTTCTTTTTGATTTGTATATATAACAACCTGTAATCTTGTGTTGCTTTTGTTTCAATTTTATGACATTGCATGTTCATTACATGTTAAACATCTACTTTTACTAAAATAGCTTAATTTTATATTATTATTTTCTTTTTCTTTATATAATAACTTTATTACTTATTTTAGAATTACATACAATGAGTTTTCATTTTATTCATCTCACTGGGGAACTTTTTATTAACTTAAAGTTGAAAATGTTTGCACGGGTAGGTATATTATTTTTAAGAGTTTAAGATGAAACAGGGAAATATAGGAACATAATAAGACATACTTCATATGTACCCATTTACATATATGTCTATAAAGTTAAATTCATAGAAATGAAGAGCAAATATTTTCTGTCAGTATGTTATGTTATTTTGTTATTGGATCTATGAAATTTTATGAACTTCCTAGTCGTCAAATGAACTGAGGAATCTAAGTTGCTAGAGTTATCTGTGATAAATGCAGAAGCAATTTGAAATTTTAGTAAATGCTATACCATTTTAAAACACTATTCTCATGAGACCATGAGCTAAGTAGTATTTACAGAAAGTGAAAAAAATAATTGATCTAGCATCTTTGAATTCATTCTCCAGGGGTTTCAGTCATTCAGAAATACATTATCTGTAAAAATAAAATGTATCCTTATGTTTGTGCTTTAGACATAGAAGAAGGAAAGAACAAGAAAATAGACTGGGGCATATCACCTCTAAAAATAAATTTTATAGTATTATTCCTGGCTAATTGAAGCATTTTTTTATAATGTAAGGAATAATTTCTCAGAATCTATTAACTGATTCAAAATTAATTCATTTCACACATTTGGTTTTGATACAATAGTCATTCACAGGTGATGTGATAAGTATTACAAAGGTACATGAATTGAGGTGATTACAATTAAGATGATAAGCACATACAGAATATTATCAATGGTATATTAATAGTTATAACAGTAGATATTAATGTACCAGAAAAGATATAAACAAAACAACTAATTTTATTTTTATTCAGCTTTAATTCTGAAATGGATACTAAAGACAGTATTTGGTGTCTCAGAATTGTAGGGAAAGAAAAGGCTTAATATATTCTACTAATCATAGATTATGGTTTTTGGCCTGGGATACATCTAATGATACTGACCGAGGTAAAACCAATAAGATAACCACATACATTTACTAAAGAGAATCAGTAGATGACATGGGAGTTAAAATAAATAAATGAGGAACTGAAATAATTGTCAAAAATGAGTTCATATATGCTTGAGACAAAAAAAAAAATTGGAATGAACAAAGAGAAAAAAGAATAGAAATTTCCCATTGGCATTCATCTGTTTATTAAGAGAAGATAATAAAAGATGTTTATATAATGAGATCATAAGGGTGACATTTTTCATGTAAGGATTTTATGGCCTGATTCTTGACAAAATGGAAGGTCAGGAATCCTCTTCTGCATCTGCATTTCTCAATGTCCTTCAGTTTAAATCACTTTATAGCTCAAACTGCTAAATTTTCAGGTAATGGTTTATAAATCTCAGTATCATTTTGTATGAGAACTCTGTGTTGCTCTAATAAAACACTTCTATGAATAAACAATGTGCAGATGTATATATAGTTGTTTGTGTGTATATGTATGCATTGTGTATAATATATATAAATATGCTTAACTGGAAAAAATAAATGCTGGTAAATTATTATTTAAATTAATTTGTTTTAAATATGAAAAATTCTTTTCTTTTTTATTCACATTATAAAAATTATATACATATATATGAATATATATATATATATATATATATATATATATACATATTTTCTTTAAAAACATTTTGTATCTTGAGAATAGAGCTCAGGTTGACAGCTTACCTAAAATACACGAATCCTTGATTCAATTCCTAGCACTGAAAATGCAATTCACATTTAATATCATTTTATTATATCCACAGAGATAATTAGCAATTTTTAAATTTTATTAATGAATTAGTTTTACCCTGGTCACAGCCAATGTCACGTGATTACAGTATGTATTTTTATGCTAATGATATATTCAATTCTCTCACTATTCATTGATAAAATCTGTCTTCTCTTTGTAGTAGTATTTGTACGATGACACAGAACAGGATCATTGACAATAAATTAGTTGACTTAAGTAGGACACAGATTCCCTAATACTATTTCTAGAATCTACCTATCTATGTAAAAGACAGATATATTAGCTTCTTATGATATCTTATTTGAATATACCCCCTACAACACTAAGATATATGAAGTAGACTTCTCTTATTAATTATAAATAATTACAAATTATGACCTTGACAATTTTTGTTTACTCCAAATTTCTAAGGTTAAGAAGAGTACTTGAAAAATTTTCTTGCGTGAATAAACATAGGAATTGATTTCATGGACATTAGGTAAAATATAAAACTATTGAATACTGTAGTTATCTTAGAGAGTATAAATTTCCCTTGGAAGAATTTGGAGTAATTTTTGTATTTCATAGATAAAAAGGGGAATTGTTTAAGTATTAATATAAAATATTTTCTGTTATATAACAAAATATGAAACGAAATTTCAATGAGCCCCGTAAAATGTATTCCAGAGAAAAGCATGTCCTCATAACATTAAAACTATACAAACTGAATCATAGGTTATACTTAAGTATGGAGTGCTGAATTATTTACTGTACAAGATTATTTTCTAATATATCATACCACAGTATTTTAAAAATAAACTGTTTTTTTCTGTTACCTTAATTTAAGATTAATATTTATTGAGATTAAAATTATGTACATTGTTCATTTAACTTTTAAAGTCCTAAGGTTAGGCTAAACTTTTTTATGGAATTGAATTTTAAATCAAAAATCTGATAAAAAAATTAAAGAATGTATAGATATACAAGACACAGACCTCTATGCTTTCCCTTCTGACTGGTAGAATAAAACAATGAAATTTTCTAAATTATCTTTATGTTGACCAATTCTGATTTTCTCTATGAATTGGAAATTATTATTTTTAATATCAAGTTTGAATGCTTTGTCCACATTAATCTTGATGATATTTATATATTTATAAAGTTATTTTGAAATTTTCCCTACTTTGAAAACTTTGATTTATATTTTATAAACATAGAATCCATATGCTTTAAAATATAGATAAAATGGTCTGGCAACAGAAATGTGTAAAATGTTTGAAAAGGAAGCAGAATACATATTCTGGAAATTAATGGTATTTTCCTCAAAGTAAAGTTATTATCATAGGAATTAACAACATATAATCTCAAAGGAAAATATTCATCCTTAGTTAGTACTTCTAAATATTAAAGTAAAAAATGATATGAAAATAAAAATGGTTTCTCAAAATTATTTTTGTTCCATTCCTAAATGATACTATGCTTGCAGTTTTAGGTGATTGTTTTATTCTGAAGTAATTTTGATGCATTTTCAGAGAAAATTGTGCTATATATCTTCCTTGAGTGTAAAGTTCCTCATTCTATCTTATGTCTTTCTTCTGTGTCTTTTCCCTAAAAGGAATATTAGTATTATTTTTGTCACATTATATCTAATTTGTCATAATGACAGTTTAATTATTTGTAAGCAGTGGATATTCTGTTCAAGAAAGAATAATTTCTTCAAGCACAGTAACACTGAATTTTCAGACATGAGTTATGACTAATTTTTATAGTTTAAAGTGAGAATATATTCCCTTAATACCTTCACAAATGTAGGATTAGTGCTCTACTTTGTGAATATTACTTTAAACATTGACAAGGGAAATGTGCATATGTCTTCCTGCAGAGAAGAAAATACTAATAAAACAAGTTATATGTTGCTCCACAGATCAAACTTAGTTCTTGGAATTACAATGTGTATAGATGTGTGTGTGTGTGTGTGTGTGTGTGTGTGTGTGTGTGTGTGTGTTAATGTATAAAGTAAACTGGAGAATTGCCCTTTTGTATATAATAATTCAATGAAAATTATAATCTTGCTGAAGAAAATCTTGGTTGCATTTCTTTTATAAAAGAAGTAATAGAGCTGGGAAAATAATACTGTAATTTCAAGATGGCATGCAAAAATGTCCTCAACTCCAAACAGAAATATTTTTGTGGGGTTGGTAGGCTGTACATGTAATTATTCAGTCAACAATTGCTTTTGATTTCCAAATTATAGGCACACTGCAATGAAGTCTTTTTCTATGTTCAAATTAATATACCACAATACCACTATATAAGTACCATATTAGCTCTTCATAAGCTAAACTAAGAAATCAACATCAAATATCTCCTGAATATTGTAAGTGGCTCAGAGAGAAGATTCAGATAAAATGAGAACATAAATCATAACGTCATTTGGGGAAACTGTTCCAAAAATAGGGAACATAAAGCTAAAGGCATTATATGTGTTTGGTATAGATTGCCTATGAAACAATCCTAAAATTAAAGGGGTTTCAAGATTGTGTCAGAGAATTCAGGACACAATATTAATTTCTGTGAAGACTATATTTTTTGGTAGGAAACAGGGCAAATGTTTATATATTATAGTTCAGTATTTTGGTTGTTAGTAAAAGAGTAGTTTTAGATACTCCTCCAATAATCATGGTGAATAGCATTGTGTGGACTCAGTAGGTTGCATTTAGAAACATATATAACAACAACAATTAGTGAAAAAGAGGCCAAGAATTTGAAAGAGAGTGGGGAGAGGTATATGGGAGGGTTTGGAAGGAAAAATTGAAAGGCTAAAAGAAATTATAATTAAATTATAAACCCAAAATTTATTTAAAATAAAAAAATAACTGTACCTGTTTTTGATAGCTCCAGACCTAGAATATTTTTTTTACATTTTAAAATACATACCAAAACACTGAGAAAATATTAACTCATTGAGAGAGTATTAACTCATTTGTCAGTGCTTTGTCCTATTGAGATTTCCATATCATAAAGTCATCCATGTGCTTTATTGCTATTTTCACTCTGCAGGAGCAAAACTGAGACGTTTTAGTAATAGCAATGTCTTTAGAAAAGCTCTAATATTTACTACTTGTTCATTTATAGACAATCTTTGTTTTCTCTAATGGATATAGATTTGTGCACAATTTTGACTAACATTTAATTAGGGCGAAGCAAGGAGTCCTCTGTATGTTAACAGTCCAGGAATCATATGAGCATGTTTTACTTAATACCAAGATAGATTTGAATGTTACCAACAATGTTGATAATTTGTACAAGTAAGATTGATTTATACTTTTATCTTCCCTAACATATTTATCTCTGTAAATATATAAGTCCTCTTTTTCCTTCTACTTGCTTCTTTTCTTAAACGGTCATAAAAAGTACACATAGATGCTTGCATATACATGAGAGTGAAGACCAGTAGTTGGCATAGTTAGATTTGTCAAACTTTTCAATGAGAGAAACATTTTTCACTTAAAAATATATGGCAGCAATAATGTCTACAGCAGCAAATTTCATTTAATAGTTTATAGTAAACAATAAAATAACAATAATAGCTATCATAATATTTAATAGTATTAAAATTCTGTTATCCTTAGGTTGAGTGACCAGGAAAACACAATGGCTTCAAGTAAGATGGCCAAAATGTCACATAATATTTTTCTATATAATTATATATAGTTTAATAAATATATATAATAAAATATAGTTTATTTTAGGAAGTTCTATTTTGTGGAAGAGATACACACACTTACTTAGTAAAATATGTGATGTGTTATAGACCTCACCTGATTGAGGGCATAATTCATTGATTTACATTATGAGCAGGGTTATGCAACCATCACCAAAATTAATTTTAGAATTGTATTTATTTCTAAAGGAGAAACAATAGCAAGCATAAGGAATTTTCTTATCTTTCCATTCCTATCCTATATTACAGACTTCTGCCAATCATTAATCTCAATTTTTATCCTTTTGTTTTTTCATAATAGCCACATTCTTTTTTTATTGGCTATTTTATGTATTTACATTTCAAATATTATCCCTTTTCCCAGTTTCCCCTCCAGAACCCCCTATCCTATAGCCTCTCCCCCTGCTTCTATGATGGTGCTCCCCTTCCCACCTACCTACTCACACCTCACCACCCTGGTATTCCTCTACACTGTGGAATTGAGCCTTCACAGGACCAAGGGCCTCCCATCCTATTGATGCCAGACCATTCCATCCTCTGCTACATCTGAGGCTAAAGGCATGGGTCCCTCCATATGTACTCTTTGGTTGGTGGTTTAGTCCCTGGGAGCTCTGGGGGTCTGGTTGGTTAATATTGTTGTTCTTACTAGATGGTTGCAAACCCCTTCAGCTCCTTCAGTCCTTTCTCTGACTCCTCCATTGAATCTGCATTCCTGTATAAATAATATAATATAGAGTTTTGTATTGGGTTATTAGAAACTCAGCATAATATTTCATAAATTTTAATACCGTGTTAAAACTAAAATGCCATCAATTTCTCAATTCAGAAGCTATTTTTATTTACTTTATATTCCAATCAGTTGCCCCCGTCTTGCTACCCCTCCCATAATCCCTCTCCACTCCACTTCTTCTCTGAGAGTATGGAGCACCACCTCCCCCCATCCCCGCAGGTATATCCTGCCACCCTGGCACACCGAGTCTCTGCAGGCATTTCTTCTCTCACTGAAACTATGAGAAAGAACCCAGTTAGGGGAACTGATTACACAGACAGGCATCAACTTTAAGGATAGCCCCCTCTCCAGTTGTTAAGGACCCACAGGAAAACCAAGCTGCTCCTATGTGCAGAGGGCTGAGGATCAGCCCATGTATGCTATTTGATTGGTTTTTCAGTCTCTGAGAGCCTCGTAGGATCCAGGTTATGTGATTCTGTTAGTGTTTCTATGGGGTTACTATCCCCTCGTGGGCTATCAATCCTCCCCCCCACCTCTCCCACAAAAGTCCCCAAACTGTATACAATGCATAGCTGTGGGTCTCTTTATCTTTCTGAGTCAGCTGCTGGGTAGTACCTCTCAGAGGGCAGCCATGCTATGCTCCTGTCTGCAAACATAATAGCATCATTAGTAGTGTCAGGGATTTCTGTCGGCCTATGAGATGGGTCTGTAGTTGGGCTGGTTATTGCTTAAACATTCCCTCAGGCTGTGCCCCATCCCCTGCCCTTGCATTTCTTGTAGGGAGAATAAACGTTTTAAGAAACGTTTTGTGGGTGGGTTGGTTTTCCTATAGCTCCATTGTGGTTCCTGGCTAGCTACGGGTGGTGGTCTCTTCAGGTTCCATATCCCCATTACTGTACTTCCCAGCTAAGGTCACCCCCACTGATTCTTGGGAGCCTCTTTTATCCCCCCAGGTCTCTGGCATATCTTTGAGATTCTTCCCACCCTTCCAGCTACAGATTGCCATTCATTCTCATGGCCATCTGTCCATCTCCCCTATCTTTCCTGACACCTGATACTGAAATCCTTCTCCCTATTCCACTGCCAATACCCTCTCCCAAACACTTCCCTTCCTCCATCTGCCTCCTATTACTATTTAATTGTCCTTTCTGAATGAGATTCAACTATCAAATCTTGGGCTGTCCATTTAACAATATATATTTAATCTTATTTAAAAGTCTAGTCGTTATCACCCTCCTTGCATACCCTTCAACATTTCCTCATCCCACCCTTCCTTTCCAATCTCAAAGAGAATGTCCCCATTACCCTACCCTACTAGACCTCCCCGAACTCGGGAGCCTCAAGGCTCTCTAGGGTTATGTGCATCTTCTCTCACTGAGGCCAGACCAGGTAGTCCTTTGCTATATTTATGTCAGGGGCCTCATATCAGCTTGTGTATGCTGCCTGGTTGGTGGCTCAGTGTTTGAGAGATCTCGGGGATCCAGGTTAGTTAAGACTGCTGATTTTCCTATGGGACTGCCCTTCTCTACAACTTCTCCCAGCCTTTCCCTAATTCAATCACAGGGGTAAACTGGCTTCTATCCATTTGTTGGGTGTAAGTATCTATTTCTGTCCTGGTCAGGTGCTTGTTGGGACCCTAGGAGGGCAGCCATGCTAGGCTCCTTTCTGTAAGCACACCATAGCATCAGTAATAGTGTCATGCATTGGAGATTCCCCTTGAACTGAATCCCAATTTGGGCAGGCCACTGGACCTCCTTTCCCTCAGTCTTTTCTCCATTTTTGTCCCAGCAGTTCTTTTAGACAGGGACAATTATGGGTCAGAGTTTTTGACTGTGGAATTGCAACCCCATCCCTCTACTTGATGCCCTGTCTTTCTACTGGAGGTGGACTCTATAAGTTCCCTCTCCCCACAGTTGTGGATTTCATCTAACGTCGTTCTCTGTGAGTCCTGAGAGAACTTCACCTCCCAGGTCTCTCTTACACTCTAGAGCGTCCCCCTACCTCCTACATCCTGAGGTTGCCTGTTTCCATTCATTCTCCTGACCCTCAGGGCTTCATTCCTGTTCCTCCCAGTAACTAATCATGTTCCCCTTTTTCCTTCCCTGTCTCCTTCCCAACTGGTCCATCCCCCTGTGATTGATTTCTTCTCCCTTCCCAGTGGTATTGAAGCATCCTCACTTGGCTCTTCAGTTTGTTAACCTTCTTGAGTTCTGTGGATTGTATCCTGGTTATTGTGTACTTTTATGTTTAATATCCACCTATTAGTGAGTACATACCATGCATGCCCTTTGGGGTCTGAGTTTCCTCACCCATGATGACACTTTCTAGTTCTATCCTGCAGAACTCATGATGTCCTCCTTCTTAATAGCTGAATAGTTTTACATTGTGTAAGTTACGACATATTCTGTATCCATTCTTCTATTGTGGGACATCTGCGTTGTTTCCAGCTTCTGGCTATCACAAATAAGGCCACTATGAATACAGTGGAGCATGTGCTCTCATGGCACAGTAGGACACCTTTTAAGTATATGCCCAAGAGTTGTATAGCTGGATCTTCAGGTAGCTCTATTGCCAATTTTCTGAGGAACCTTGAGATTGATTTGCAGAATGTTTGTATGATTTTGCAATCCCACCAGCAATGGAGGAGTGTTCCTCTTTCTCTACATCCTGACCAACATGTGCTGTCATCTAAATTTTTTTTATCTTAGCCATCTGATTGGTGTAAGCTGGAATCTTAGGTTCATTTTGATTTGTATTTTCCTGATGACTAAGAACTTTGAATGTTTCTTTAAGTGTGTTGCTGCCATACCATATTGTTCTGTTGTGAATTCTCTGTTTAGTTCTATATCCCATTTTTTATTGGGTTGATAGGCTTTCTAGAGGTTAGTTTCTTGAGTTCTTTGAGTTCTTTATATATTTTGGATATTAGCCCTCTAACTTTTTGTTTTGTTTTGTTTTGTTTTTTTCGAGACAGGGTTTCTCTGTGTAGCCCTGGCTGTCCTGGAACTCACTCTGTAGACCAGGCTGGCCTCGAACTCAGAAATCTGCCTGCCTCTGCCTCCCAAGTGCTGGGATTAAAGACATGCGCCACCCTGCCTGGCTTAGCCCTCTATCTTATGAGGGGTTAGTGAACATTTTTTTCCAATCTGTAGGTTGCCAATTTGTCCCGTTGACTATGTCCTAGGCCTTACAGAATATTTTAAATATCATGAAATTCAATTGATCAATTCTTGCTGTTAGAGCCTAAGCCATTGCAGTACTATTTAGGAAAATTTCCCCTGTGCCAATGAGTTCGAGGCTCTATCCCAATTTTGTTTTCTTTAATTCAGTATATCTGGTTTTATGTTGTGGTCCTTGATCCACGTGAACTTGAGCTTTGTGACAGGTGACAAATATGGATATTCTTTTCATTTTTCTACATACTGACTACCAGTTAGAACAGCACAATTTATTTAAGATGCATTCCTTTTTTCCATACTCCTTCTTTCATTCTGTTGGATTATATACTTACTGATTAGAAAATAAAACAGTTTTAAAGAGTTGAACAGTATACATAAGTAACCCCAAAAATTCTACCAGAAAACCTCTATAGTTCATAAACAACTTCAGCAAAGTGGCTGGATATAAATTAACTCACACAAATCAGTAGCCTTCCTTCATCTAAATAATAAATGGACTGAGAAAGAAAACAGTGAAACAACACCCTTCACAATAGTCACAAATAATATAAAATATCTTGGGGTAACAGTAAACAAACAAGTGAAAAATCTGTATGACAAAAACTTCAAGTCTCTCAAGAAAGAAATCTAGAGGACCTCAAAAAAAGCCTAATTATACTATGAAAAAAATACAATGTGCCATATACACATTACAGGATTAATTTTAAGAACAGCTAGTCTTATATTAGCTCAAGCCAAAAAAAATTATATTAATGCCATTAAAATTTATAAAAATACACTTGAATATGAGATAGTTCTGGATATTCTGCACTTTTTCTGTTTGATATTTTCGGACATGTCATCCAGTTCCTACCTTCTAGGTTTATTCTCCTTTCACATTACAATCCTAGGCAACTGGATAACCATCCATATGTCATGAGTTCAATTTTTAAGGATTATATAATTCCATTCTGAACTTTTCTTAATAACCCACAGAAAATCAATGGAAAATAAGGGGAGAAGATACATTCATATGTATTAGAAATTTAAGCATTGACAATTTTCTATAACTGCTTTTGGGTACTTGATTTAAATGTCTGACCTATGAACAAAGTTTCCAGAATTGCTTGTTGTATATACAAAATCTAAATGACATAGTGTCATTGGATTACATGTAAATATCTCTGGAGAACTGCCAAACAACGCTACCATTCTACAGAACATTTCTCTTAAGTACTATTGATCCCTCTATTTCTATTGCTTTATCTATAAAACTGTTGCATAATCAGTGCTCTGTCAGTTTGGCCAAAAGTCTTGCCTTTCAAATGCACATAACCTGTAGATAGTAAGTTGAAAATGCCGAATAAGTAACTTCCTTGTGTTTAACCAAGATGATCACATAATGACTCTAGTATTACATTCATCATATATTAATAAAAGGAATCAAGATAATGTGAAGACAGCCTTAAAATGGATGAGAATTTTTACAAATTTCAGAAAAGTACTGTTATAGTTACTTTATGAATATTCATCAGCTGGAATATCTGTACCTGTTATTTGTTTTACTTTTATTATTTATTTATTTATTTATTTATTTATTTATTTATTTATTTACTATCTATGAGCAAGAAATTATATAATATAATTCAGGCTTCATGGTAGTTAACTGACAGTGCATATAACATTTTCCATAGGCCACAACATTAGAAAAAGCTCTTATATTAAATATGATCACCATAATTTATAAATGATACATATAGGAAATATATAAATCATATTACTGTAAACAAGATATAATTGTGGCAGACAATACATATTTTCGTTACTGGTGACAAGTTGAAATTTCTCTTCAAAAATATTTACTGGAAGGCTATCATCATCTTCCTGCCTGGGAGTACCTGAAACATCCAGCCACTTAAAGTTGATGAATAAGTAGTTGAATGAACTATTTTGTTTCAGAAAAACTACCATCATAAACATATACTAGTTTCTCTCAGAAACAAACACTTGTAATTCAAAAATAATTGTTTATAGTTTCTGAATTTCCCTACACTACTAAGCATTTAAATATACTTTAGGATGACTAAACTGTGCTTTTTTTGGAATTTAGTAATTTCTTGAAAGATGTTTCAGTCCCACATGCTTAAAAACTATTTTTCAAATAAAAATGTCAAGCTGTTCCAAGGTTTTATTTTTTAATGTATAATGTTTCCATTTGGAGAGTGCAAAAGCATTAAACTCTTGTACTAATTCTGGTCTAGTGCCTTGAAAATATGCTTTGTGCATAAAAGACAAACCCTGAATATTTTATCAAAATCACAAGACTCTAGAAACATTCTATAGAACTGCCATGAATAATATTTTTATAAACATCAAATTTATGAGGTATTTTAGAATATTTTTTCTTCCTATTAAAAAAATTGGGCAATAAAATTTGAACTACTATTTTCAAATTTAATTTTGAGAGTAAAGAATTCCAAAAGACATTCTTGTCAGGTATAACAATCATTTCTTTTAGCCTGAAAGTCTATTTAAAAGAAAAACTTTGCAATTGAACACATCTTGCTTTTTTTAGGTCTAGCAACAAAAGGACAGTTTACAAATACTTTCTCTGTACGCTAAGAGTGAAAACATATCCTGAGGTTCACAGCGTCATACTGGTTTTTCTTCCACTAATTAATTTCTCTACTATCTGTAAACAAATTTCTTTCTATCTGTTTTACCGAAAAACAACATTAAAGATTTTGGAGAGAAAATTTCTGGTAAATTTTTATGAGCAAGTTGACAATACACAACCCAACTGCTCAGTCTTTGTTTAATTCCTAAATACATTATTAAAGCTGCAAGATATTTAATATATAAAATACTACATAAATGCAAATATTATGATATACAATATATCATACAATTTGTAGTTTAAATCATTTGAAGTTAAACCTTAGTAATGCACTCTAAATGGAATTAGTATACGTAAGTGAATACTTCCTGTGTAGCATTCTCATTTCTCCTTAACAAGAAAAATAGTTCTGTGAAGACACTGTTACCACTGCTATTAATTAAGAAATGAAGAAATTGGAATGGAACAAACAGAAACAAGTTTAAGAATAAGACTACTATACTACCTAAAATCCAAAGTAATTGTTGATCTTTCAAATGACGACAAACTCTGATAAAGTTACTTCATTTATTTTTATCAAAAATTATAATCATACTTTTTCTAAAGTTTACTATTGTATTAGAGTCTATTGTATCTTCAGATTATTTTGGGAATATTTTCAGATTTTTTTCCCAGTGGCCCATTCATTCAGTGAGCAATTGAAAGCAAAACTTGACACAGAGTAGCTACAAAAAGAGAAAGAGAGAGAGAGAAAGAGAGAGAGAGAGAGAGAGAGAGAGAGAGAGAGAGAGAGAGAGAGAGAGAGAGAGAGGACTCTAGAAAATTGATATAAAAGATTTCCCTTGTCAATGTTATAGGTTAATCAATTGGCAAGAAGTTCTCATGTCTTTGCAATATCCAACAGAGAAACTGATTGCAATTTAGCTGCTTCCAACAATAAACAAGTGTTCACTTTTTTTTAGACATTCATGTGTTAAGGAGATTTCCAAGTTTTTCTAAGTCAAGTGCATAAATTTGAAGCAAAACATTAAGGACTGATTTATGACTAAAGATAATGAATTTCACTTTGTAATCTTATTTTCTCATAAAACAATAAACATACAACTGTTATCATACCCAATATACCATAAAACAAGTAAATAAACAGGTTTTTATTAGTCAGTGTACTTAAGTACTATTCTTATGCAGCTTTGGGGTTTTTTGATTTTATTTTTGTTTTTTTACTCACCTTTACTCTTCCTGTTTTTATTTTTTCAATAGCAAGCAATATTTATCTGATAATATGTAAGCACAAAAGAAATATACCAATGTTTTCAGGGTCTTTAGGACAGGAATAATTTAAAGACATCCAAATTTGTGCATTATTGAATCACTAGATATACATGATTGTTGAGAATTTGAAAAAAATGAAAATTGTTTTAAGTTTATATACAAAATGACTATCAATACCTTAACAGAAAATAGGTCAAGAGTAGCTCATTAATATGTTTTACAAAGAGCACATAAGTATTGTATACATGTTGTAATAAATAAGAACATATTCCTATGAGTAATTTCACCAAGTTTTAGACAGAATATATATATATATATATATATATATATATATATATATATATATATATATAGCTTATACTGAAGTTTTTATCAGATTTTGCACAATGATACTCTAAAAGAAAAGCCGATGAGACTGTTCTAAATAATAGATTGAGAGAGAGAGAGAGAGAGAGAGAGAGAGAGAGAGAGAGAGAGAGAGAGAGAGACCACTCGCACTGTTCTTTATAGCCTGGAGGTTGTAACATGTCACTAGTACAACCAGTCATTTTTAATTGGTGATTTATGCAAAAGTTAACTTAGAAGCATTAACGTTTTAAGGTTTTATGACCTTAATATTCTATCTTAAATTTAAATACCTCATAAAGGCCACATAGTTGGACTAATTATAACAAAATTTCCAATTTAATCTTACTTTCCTTTTCAATTTAATTTTCCTTTTCAACTTTTTTAGCATTTTGTATTGAATCAGCACAGTTTTGCATTCCTCTTTTCTGTGAAAAAGACTCAGCAGTTTGTGAGCTTTGCTTATTTAAAACTATTAAATGTAAGGCAAATACTTATTTGTTTTCAGAGAAACAATAACAGAGTACCATTAATTTTGCTAAAAGAAATATTCTGATATTGTTATATAATTTCACATAAATTGCTTTAAACATGATATATGATCCTACAGCATTAATCCTATAATAATCGTCCTTTTTTTGTTTTCCTCCTAACATACATTTACATTACTCATTTACTGCATTGCTGTTCACATAGACACTATGATAGAATACATTTGAACTGCTTACTCAGCACAGCTAGCTAATGTAGGTACATCTAAATTTGCATAATTATATATTAAGAAACTATTATTTTATTTCAGATACATGTTCCCCAACTACATAAAATTATCTTTTCTTTTGTTTTATAATCTGCAAGCAGAATTTTAAGAATGTGCCTTTGATAAATTCATATGTATATATATTTTAAATAATAATTGGTGTGTAAAGTTTTAAACCTAGAAAATCACAACTATCACTGACTGTGACTGTTACACATTTAATAATGCTTCGTTAACTAAGTGTCAAAGGAATGAAGAATAAATTGCATGTATGATACGTGAACCTGGATGTTGAAGGTATATAATAGCCATAGATTCTTATTGGTCCTTAATATTTTATATGATTTATAGATTTTAATGTGTTGATGATGGTATATTGGAATGAAGGGAATTTCACTTGATAAATTAGATACTTCAACTGTGCCACATGTATCCTCCAAAAATAAGAATGTCTGTTAAAAAATAAACTGGAGAAATTTTTCACTATTCTCCTTAGCGTTTAAAAGTTCCAGTTATTTCATATTCTCACTGACATTTTACATATTGCCCCTTCAATTTTAGTGATTTCAGTAGATACAACATCTTAGGGTTATTTGCTATTATCTCTTTCTGATGAAGTTTCTATTTAATTATTTTCATATTTTTTCATTGAATAAATTTCTCACATTACAACATCAAATAACTTCTTATTTAATTTAGATATCATGGCTTTTCTAGATAGTTTTGAATTTCTTTAATGTTTCTACTTAAACCAAACCTCTCAAATTTTAGAGCTATTAGTTTAAAATGATTTCTTTAATAATGCTTGCTTATGTGTGTATTGGCACAGCTTATCTGAAGGTCACATAGATTCACCTTATGGTGATTTTTCCTGAAATTTAATAAATTTTTATTGCACCTTTATATATGCAGTGTATTTGATTGAGTGTGTGTGTTTCTATGTGTGTGCATGTCTGTGTGTATGTGTGTGTGTGTGTGTGTGTGTGTGTGTGTGTGTGTGTGTGTGTATGTGTAGACTTCGGATAAGTAGTCATTAATTTCAAACAAAATCTGATGTCTTATTCATATTGTTCCCATGATATTTATTAAAAGATATCCTTTACTCATTGACTTGCCTGGGAATGTTTGTCAAATATCTTAATGAAAGTACAGAGTGATACTGTAATAATACTGGGCTTCAGTTAATTCAACATCTTCCAGTCATATACACAGAATCTTGAGAGCAAACAAATGATACCCTGCAGTGTATTGCTTTGCTAAACTAGGATGTAAAATAGATAGGTACATTAAACACATTTTCAATTTATAATTTTAAACTGTTTATTTTATTAGAAATTAACTCTAAGATGAATCTAAAGGCATCTCTATATTTCTATATATTCAGATATTATTTAGTTTCTTAGGGCAATGTATTTATAGCATGGAAATCATTACTAAGTATATACCAGCACTGTTCTTAAAGTATTTTATTTAAATTGCTATAAACTCTGTCATTAAATTTTATTTTCTAGCTATTTTCTGTTAACATAGGATGCAATGATTATATGCATGCCTCACTCTATCGCATACAATTTCAATAATTTATTAATGAATTATTTTGTTGTTCAGTGGATTCTCTGGATTGTTACATGTCCCTAATTGTATCACCTCTAGATATAATAAATTATAGTTCTCTCTGACCCTTAAATCTATTATTTTGTTTGATAATCTATCATATTTGCTAATAATTTTTGAACAATGATGAACAAAATAACAGACATGAGTATCACATTCTTCTCAATCACACACAGAAAACATTCCAGCTCTCAAGTTGAAGTATACAATTAGCTATACATTTTTCTTGGTATGCTTTTCAGTTTGTGAAGCTTGTTTAACAGTCCTAGTTTAGTTTTTTATTTGTTTATTTTATTCTTTAATCCAGACTTTATCCTCCTCCCTGTCTACCTTCCAACTGTTCCACATCCCACACTTCTTTCCCCACTTCTCCAAGGGATGTCCCCACACCCCCATCCCACCAGACCTCCCCACTCCCTGAGGCCCAAAGTCTCTCAAGGGTTAGGTACACCTTCTTTGACTGTTTAAAATCTGTATAAAATGATAATGGTGGATTTTAAAAATATTTTGTCCATATTGTAATCACAGTATTTTATGTTAATGTTATATTGCTTTTATTCAATTAGTTTTCCAACTCAAGGTGTTTGTAGATATAAAATTTTCCATCATTCCAATATTCTCTTTCAGAGATAACAAGTGAACAAGTATTTTCTTTAGTATTTCAATGTGTATTTCATTTAATCATGTTGTAGATCCACTTAAAGAAGACAGTTTTTCAATATCATAAGTAAATTCCATATTCAGTTATATTAAAATACACTATTTATAGTTCACTAAGTTTTCTTGAATTATTTTCATAAAGTAGACTTTAGATATGTTTGAAACTATATAATTTTAAAACTGAAAATATACTCTTTTCTCATAAAATACATCCTAACCACAGTTTCCCCTTCTACCATTTCTCAAAGTCACCCCCACCCCACCACTGCTCTCCCAAGAATTGCTCCTCCTCTGTTTCCTAATATAAAAAAGAAGCCACCAAGAGAGGACAAAATAAAATACAATAAGACAAGTTGAAAGCTCTCATATCAAGGCTGGACAAGGCAACCAATAGGAGGAAATGAGGCCTAAGAACAGGTGAAATGTCAGGAATAACACCTGCTCCCATGTTAGGAGTCTCACAAAACCAGCAAGCTAACATCCTTAGCATATTCACAGAAGACATACCTAGTTCAAATTCATGCAGGACTTGCTGCTTCTCTGTCTATGTGGCTACATGAACCCTGCTCAGTTGATTTGGCAAAACATGTTTCAATGGTGTCCACCATCTCCTTTGACTGCTGCAATATTTCTTCTCCCTAGTCAATGGTGTTCATTGAACCCTGAGGGGAGGAATCAAATGGAGATCTCCAATCTAGACCTGTACAAAGTTTGACTATACCCATCTGGAGCCAGAGCAACTCTCTCTCTAAAATTATAGAAAGAAAACTTTGAAACAGTAAAGGATGACATATACAGGCATTAAAAGAAGACATAAGAAAAGCATATAGGTGAAGAAAATAGATTATTTGTGTACATAAGTTCTAAAATAACACCTAGGTTTGACATCTATACCTTTTACCTTCACTATTCCAATTTTCAGAGGAGTGCCTTCCCGTACTGCCAAATGTGTTGATTGTGTAAACCTAAATGACTATAAAAGGTAAATAAAGAAAGCTAAATGAATATAAAAACAGCAAAGGATTTATTTTGTTTAATAAGAATACTTCATTGTATTATGGAATTTTCATGAAAATGTCAGTTTGTATACATTTATATTAGAAGAGAAGGGATAGCAATACATTGATCATGAAATAAATTTGGAGTTTCTATTAATTTTTAATTATATTAAACATTTCAATTAAAATATAGTTACATTCCTTGCTTCTTTATTCTTTCTCTTTCCCTCTCCCAGCCCCTACATATTCTCCACACTCCAGCTACTTCTATGTTACCCCACCCTCTCAAACTGGTACTTTGTACAAATATATAAATACAATCTGCTGAATCCATTTTTTTGTTGTTTATGTATATACAGTTTCAGGGAAGACCACTTTATTTTGGATAACAAATTATGGATCCAATCCCAGAGAGAGGCTAATTGTCACTCTCTTAACATGCTTAAATACATGTAGTCCTTTATCTAGAGTTGAGACAGCTGAGAAGTATCCTCTTCCACATTAATATATATAATGTTATTGCCATTGTACTTTTCTGGTTTATGCAGACATTTAAAAAAATTAATTGCTTTAATTTATTTATTTACACACCAAACTCTGCTTCCCTCCCATTCCCCTTAAGTTTCTCTTCCCCATTCCCCTCTCTTTCTCTTCTGAGAGGGTAAGGTCCCCCATGATTACACCCTACACTGATGCATCAAGTTTCTGCCAGATTAGGCTAGGCAGCTATTTTTAGAAGAGAATGTTTCAAAGCAGACTTTCTGGAATTCCAGCTCTTATAGTCTTTTCAATCCCTCTTCCAGGATATTCCATAAGACATAAATGCAGGAATGGTAATCTAGATCTATCAATTAGACATGGGCTCCCTATGATATATTAATTTCTGCATTTTGTTTAGTTATAATTTTTGGCCTGCATTTGCTCTAAGAGACACTACTGTGGTGAGTGGGGAAAACTACATATGTCTAGGGGTATAGAATAAGATTAAGTAAGAATTTACTATTACCATTGTTTAGGAAAGCAAAATTCTCAATGACATTTTAAATTCTAATTATAAAATTAGAGATTTTATAAATAAAAGGATTGTGCATTATAAAGCAAACTGATATTTTACAATGAAAGAGAAATTGTAATAAGTAACAGGTCTTTTTCTCTTAATTTTTATTATTTTTATGGATAATAATTTTGTCTTAAAAGCAATAGCAAAGAGAAAGACCACTACTATCCACAGAAAATGATACCACCATCACGACCATCACCACCACCAATAACAAAAAATTAGTTATATTAGAATGAAGAATCCAAAGTCAGTGAATATGTAGATAAAATAACATGGGCATTTATTAACAGCTTAAATATATATCTATCATAAAACAGTATATACTGGAGAATTTTAAAAATATCTGTGCTACAAACACCCACCTAGACACTAACCCATTACTATTCCAAATTAAAATCTCACAATGAAACATGTGCTTTTGACAGCTTTCCTTATCTCAATAATTATTTACAAACTTTTTAATACTTTCTTTTATCGTGTCAACATTGAATCCTCAAAGATTTATTTTTAATATATCTAAAAATATCCACCTTTAGGCACTTACAGGATTAACACATTAGCCGGGCAATCGTGGCACATGTCTTTAATCCCAGCACTTAGGAGGCAGAGGCAGGTGGATTTCTGAGTTTGAGGCCAGCCTGGTCTACAGAGGGAGTTCCAGGACAGCCAGGGCTACACAGAGAAACCATGTCTTGAAAAACCAAAAAAAAAAAAAAGAAAAAAAAAAAAAGATTAACACATTAGTCAAAATTTCAATCTGCTGACACAGTCTTTCTTACCATTCTTCATTCTCCATGTCAGTTTTTATTACAAGACCTGCAGTTCAAAACTCTCTTACATATACACTAACAATCAATGTCTTACTTACAAAAAGATAACAAACTTCTATGCTTTTCTACACAAGAAGTTAAAGAGGGCAGACCAGGAGGGGGATAAAGAATAATAATTTTTTTAAAAAAGTCAACGTATGGTGTTAATAACATCTCTTTGGATGACTTTAAAATATTTCCATTAAAACTTAGAAGAAACTTTAATCAAAGCAAATATTCATTTAATGAACACATTACTACTTACAATATTCTGTTCTTAGAATATGCAATACAGTGGTTGCAGTATGTTTTATAACAATGCATTGAATTTGTTGTGTTGGAGACCATTTTGTCATATTTTCTAAACATAAAACTTGAAGGGATTTTATACTCCGTACCTCATAGATGTGGAAATCATAAAATACAGACCCAAAGTCCAGTGTCAGAGTCAGGATCTTATGTAATCTCAGATAAAAATAATTTACTATTAATGATGTTATCAATGATGCAGCAAATCTAAATAATTTCCATATTGGAGACAATTTAATTTACTTTTAATGGCTAAACAAGTTTAGAGCCAAAGAACATAGTTCAATTTAATAGGTATAGTAAGACTTACAAAAAGCTATTAAAAGTAAATGTAAAATAAGTTTGCTAACAAAATATTATAAAGAAGTATCCTGATATGTATGACTATTAGATTCTTTGAAGATAGTTGACCAGTAGTACGCAATTATAGCATATATAATAGCTAGTGTTAAATCTCTTTAACTACCACTACTAATTATAATCATAATGACCATAATAATAAAATAAATATGGGGGGATATTTTTCTGTCAAATATTTAAACCTGTGGAATGTATTTTGGCTATTCTGAGCTTTGAAGCTAATATCCACTAATCAGTGAGTACATACCATGTTTATTCTTTTGTGACTATGTTACCTCACTCAGGATGATATTTTCTTTTTTCT
>CM052722.1:62730574-62853781 GCA_028551405.1 Uromys caudimaculatus
CTATCCCCTCCCCATCCCTACCTCTATGAGGGAATTCCACCTCCCACCCACCCGCCCACCCATGCCCCTATTCCCACCTTGACATTCCCCTTTACTGGGGCCTCTAACACCCTCAGGCCCAAGGGCCTCTCCTCTCTCCCTGATGGCCATCGAGGTCATCCTCTGCCTCATATGTGGTCTGAACCATGGGTCCATAGATGTGTATTCTTTGGTTGGTGGTCCAAACTCCAGGAGGACAGGGAGGGGGGTCAGGCCCATTGGCGCTGTTGCTCCCTCCATGGGGCTGCGAACTCCCTCAACTCCTTCAGTCCTTTCTCCAACCCCTCCATCTGGGACCTCACTCTCAGTCCAGCGGTTACTGTTAAGTGAAACTTGGGTATTCTGAGCTTTTGGGCTAATATCCGCTTATCAGTGAGTACATACCATGTTCCTTCTTTTGTGACTGAGTTACCTTGCTCAGGATGATATTTTCAAGTTCCATCCATTTGCCTGTGAATTTTATTAAGTCATTGTTTTCTAGTTCCATCCATTTGCCTAAGAATTTCATGAAGTCATTGTTTTTAATAGCTGGGTAAGTACTTCATTAGGGTAAGAGGAAATGGGATAGGGGGTTTCAGGAGGGGAAACCTGGAAAGGGGATAACATTTGAAATGGAAATAAATAAAATATCCAATAAAAAATATTTAAATCTGAAATAAATGATCATTAAAATATTCAGATATTCTTAATTTTGTCATTTTGGTCTTGCAATAAACATTGATGCTAAAGTTTAAATTTGAGTCTCTGAAAGAATTTACATATTCGTACTACAGATTTTATTTATATATTTTTTCTTTTTTATTGAAAATAGATTCTTCACTCATACAATATATTCGATCACAGTTTCCTTCCTCTCCATTTCTCTAAGATCCCTGTCATCTCTGCGTACCTCCAGATTCACTCTCCCTCCATTTGCCTTCAGTAAAAAGCAGGTCTCCAACATCATTTTATTAATTTTATGTTATAAATAAATATTTTAATAATGTCAATTCTAGTTTTCCACCACATTCCTTTTAAGAGGAAAACAGAGATTTTGCTGATAGCTAAACATGCAAAATCTCTACTGCTTATTTGCTTAAAATACATAGTATTATATTGGGACACAAAAATATAATTATTTTTAAAAGATTATTTTTATATTTTATATTTAAAAATCATATACATAGCAATTGTATGAAAAATAAATTTTTCTGATATTAGTGTTATAGGATGGATGAATAGCAATGTAGTTACTAAAAATAAGATATTGATTAGAAAATACTATAGATATAGTTAAAATTAATTCCAAAACATGCTAAATATGCAGAGTTCCCTTTTACAAATTCAATGAAAATCTTTGCTTAAAGATGTTATGATAAGCAGTAATCTCTATGCATATATTGGAAAGTGAAGATGAGCTCATATTGATTCCGGGTTTTCTGTTTGATTGATACTGGTGATAATGAACTTGGACCCCTTCAAATACAATGATCTCTGCAATATAATTATTGTATGCTCAAACCATCTCACCCACAGATTTTTGATTTGATATCTGCACAGAGCAATTGTCAGCACAAAGCCTTTTTTTTATTGTCCTATTGCATATGTAATGCCCCACTTAATCAGAATTGGGCAGCACAAGTGAATGAGATTCAGTTCAAGGGGTGATTGACTTTGTTGTAAAGTGCCATAGATGTACAATAATTATATATGTCTCTACAATGCTTCTGATGTTTGGTAATTTTGACGAATGATATATATTATTGATTTTAAAGCAGTTTAGAACTCATCCTAGCTCAGATTTGAGTTGCTATATATATTGTAATTGCTTTGGTAATGTGTCTGTGTTATATTTAAATGCTTATCAATGGCTTTGCAGCAAATAAAAAAATCATTGTTTGAACTACAGCAATTTTAGCACTTCCTCTTATAATGCATCTGCAATAGTAGGAAAAATGTTCATGAAATTCTAAAAGCCTGATGTGACTAGTACTACAATACTCTCAATTTGTATGGGGGGATTTAGCCAAAACAAAAGAAAATGAAATTGAAAAAGATTTAGTATTTTCACTTCATGAAGAATTAAGCAATCAATACATATTATAATACATTTATCTCATTATTTTGGTATACGTAAGGATCTTTGAATTATTTAATATCTATGGTAGATACTGATATAAAGTCAATCTTCAATAATATATTTGTAGATGAGTACAATTTATACTAACATTAATGTTTAAATGTAATGAATATCCAATTGTTTGTGTTATTAAATTTGTCAAGGTACTAACTCTTTTATCTCACACCATAATTATAAATATTTTCTATAGGAGAAAAAGTAGTTCCAATAATTATAAATGAGTAGTTATGAAATTTTCTTCAGAAAGTACACATATTTTAATTTTATTAAAGTAATACTTTCATCAATCTACTTTATTTTTATTTACATAAAATTATATGTCATCCAGTGTGCTGCTATTTATGATATAGAATACATTTTATGGATTTAGTAGTTACTATATTTTAATAGTAAAAATTATTATGAAATATCAATAAAACCTTAATTTAAATGTATTTTAAAGATTATTCAAAATTTTTACCAACTGTATTGTTTCAATTGGTTTCAAAGCGCTAATGATGCTCTTTTCAATAATTTAAGCCATAACCATATAGTACAACAAAGGATACGAGTTTACATTTTTAAATATCAAAACATTTCTAGCCCACACGGAGTTTCCTAAAACATGTCTATTATAGGAGTTTCATCCTGACAAAAGAGACAATAAGTTTGCTGAATTGCAGCAGGAAATGTCATCAATGGCTGGAAATTGACGATTCAATACATTATTATGCTGGCAACTCTCCTTAAGACAAACATTAAAATGATCACTTTCCTGTTATTTAAACCTGCACCTGACTTTCTTTCTCTTTCTTTTTTTCTGAAACTTCTTAACCTTGGTAATACATTGAAGTTATAGCTTCTAGTCTTTACTTCCTTTTCCTCACTGAATATGAGGTGTTATAGTAATCCTTAAAATATGTGAGAATAGTTTTCCATAATCATCATGTTAGTTTAATGACAGGGAATATTGACTGAGATCCATTAAACTAGGCAACAATGAATATTTTCAGTGCAGATGAATATTTTTATGGTAGCTCGGAAGTTAAGCAGCCAATAGGCTATCAAACTGTATATTCAATAGAGGAATACTTTTAAAAAAAAAAACTGAAATGACTTTTTAAGTAAAAAAAAAAAAAAAGTGAGTGTACATTGATGAGACAAGTATTTAATTAGGTTTAATTTTAAGGAATTGTGAGAACCTTGAAAAAAAATGAAAATCATAATTATTGTGCCAGAATTTTATTTTATCTATTGTGACACTCAGTAAAAATGAGTACTGATTTAGGGTAAAAACAAACTGAAACATGGATAAAGTATGATTAGAGATTTATTGTTGTAGGTTTTACTGTTCAGACTAAATGGCTGGGACATTTGGTTAAGCAAATGGGAAGATCGATCCTGTTTTGTTGTGTAGTGGTTTCTTCTCATGATGATTATATAGATAATTGTTATATTAAAATAGATTTATCAGAAAACAATGTTATATACCTACATGGTCTTTTACAAAAGTTTGTTTAAATAAAATTACTCTTTGTATAGTTGAAAATGTGTATATAGAGACCAAGGAGAAATGACAAGGGGTAAGAGTACTTGCTGTCAACTCTGATGGCCTGAGCTGACACCTTTAAAGTAAAAGGAAAGATGTAACTCTCTAAATTGTTCTCTAATCTCTACCCATGTATATACTCCTCCTGCAATAAATAATTAATTATAATTAAATCATAGACATGGAAAATCATGTCCTTAGTGTAGTGAAAGAAATTATTAGCTAAAAAAGTAAGGAAGAACTTTTGGATATAAGACCTTTGCCAAAAAATTTACAGTTCAAATTATTTTTTAAATTGTATAAATTAGCAAATGCTGGTAGAAAAACAATAAACAAATGCATTATTTTACCTTTTCTACTTACAAGGGTGATTAATCAATTTTCTATTACTAACGATAAAATCCTTGAGTTGTAGTATTCAATTTAATTTAATGTGAGCTATAGATACAGTAACCTCCTATTAAGAAAACAAGGGGCTAGGAAAATAACTCTATTAGTATATGTATGTCTTACAAGCCTGCAACAACATAAAGAGCTAGGCATAACGGTCTCTTTGAAATCCCAGTGCTATTTGAGCTGTGAGAGGTGTATCATTGACATTTCCTGCCCAAGCAGTCTAGCAAACTGAGATATACATCCCACTTTGTTTTAAAAGAAGATGTATGACATTTCTTATGTCAAGAAATTGTCCTTACATCTCCACACAGGTGCATAAACACATGAGCACATATAACCTGAGGAGCACACACATGCAAACACAAGCACTTGCATCCACACAAATGAATAAATAAATGAAAAAATCATTAAGCTCAGGGAAAGAAAATGTTGTTTCTGTGTTCATACAACTTGATATAGCTGAACTGAACATAAAAGAGCTGAGTATACTTTCTGGTAATGTTAGATCACCCATTTTATCCAGGTTTTCTGATATGGCATATATTTTTGTCAACATTTCAAATTTAATATTCGTTATGTCTCTTGAATATATATGTTTGTGCTTCCTGAAAGTATTATTTTAATAAGGTTATAATTTGGAAAAAATGTCATAAATGATAGCACAGCAAAATATATTCTGGATATTTTTCTCTGATATGAAATAAATATACATCAAAATTTTTCTTAAGCAGAATTTCATGTAAAATTCTTAAACATTTTCACTGACAAACTTGAGAGCATAATGTAATATTTTTGTCCCTTTTCTTTCTAGTAGAAGTCTGTTAGGATATATACCTCAAAAAAGTTTTGTAAGAATTTAGGTAAAAATAATACATTGTCTAACGTTTAGATTTTTATCAAACACTATGTTTATAAATTTATTCAAAATCTTAGTAAAAATATGAATGAATTAGACAATTATTTGCAATTCTGAATGTTGTTATCTACAGTATTGCTCATAAGAGATGGACACTGAAACACAAGACATTGCTAATTTTTCAGGGAAATGTTAACTTTCTTGAATTAAATTGTAATTCAGGTGTCAAATTTTGCATGGCTCCCAAAGCCCATATATTTTTAGTACAAATAGTCCATTCTCTAGAGTGACTTTAGTTAATTTCATACATAAATCACCAGATTATTTTTGCATAAGATTGTGCCTTTTGATTTTGTTACTTCAGCAGTAAGGTATATTATATTTTGTCCTTAATTTTCACACCAATTTTGACTGTTTTAAATGAGACAGCAATTTGTGTTAAATACCAATTGCATTGAATTTCCATTATTTAGCACTTTGTATGTAAAGTTATCACAAATTTCCTGTAAATTGAAGATGCATTTACTATATATAGATCTGTTAGAGACATAGTTATACAATTTCCAGTGACTATGTCATTTCCATAAGTGGAAAATAAGACTCATTTGGAAGAATGAACTGATGGTTTTCTAAGAAAATCAGGTGGTTTATCACCCATCCACTACTCAGTTCAGCATTCAGCACTAAACCAACAGTAACTATGTGCTCATATTTATGTAAATTAAAATTTAGTTAGAAAATTTTCTTTAATTTTATATAATTTATATAAGAAAATTTGGGTAACAACTATTTAAGGAAATAACTTCATGCTTATTGGAAAGCAAGAAAAGTTCATTGCTGAATTGTTACAAAAGAAATTGTCAGCTTTGAACTAGTACAATTTTATATATATGACATCCTAATTGTAAGTAGTTATTCATATATTAAGTAGATCAGAGCTTATTTTGTATACATTTCTGTACCATAAGTTAACTGTCTATTTCCTTCTGGTCATACCAAATTGTCATGAAACATGGTCAATGCAATTAATATTAGTTTTATATAAACATAGTTTTCTCCCTCCAAAAGATCTATATATAGTAAATCCATATGATTATAGCCACTAATTTTCATTCTGAAATTAAGTTTTATAAGATTACTCAAGTGATTAATATTATACATATATAGTCTTTGGTACAATACATATTAACATGGGACTTTCATTTATGCATGAAACAAAAAAGAGAAATTATTTAGTTTGCTTATCATATCATGATGAAATAAAATATCTGTTATTATCATTTTTAGTTTCTTCACTTTTATAAAACTACTTTTTATAATTGCACAGCAAAGCATTAGTCTTTCTTTTTAAGGTATTAAACAATTAAGGAATACTATTGTATTGCCTTCAAATATCTTATGTTTAGTCATCATATACTGAGACATTACTAGTTATTTCTGGCAGATGTACCTTGATATGAGCTCTAAAATCTTGCTCAACTACAGATTACCCACTATTTTGTAGCATTCTAGAATAAAGATAATAAGATGATCTCTCTTTCTCTTTATTTTTCTCTCTTCTCTACTTTCTCTATCCCTTTGACTTATTACTCTGGCTCCTACCAAAAATTGCTGTTTTTACTGAACTCATTTCTTTACGAGTTTCTTATAATTTTTTAGTGTGCTATAAGTAGTTGACAATATATCTATGCAAACTGTACCATGCACAACTTTTTAAAAAGTGATCAGAATTGATTATGTTACATATTATTTACTTCCACAGCATGTAGTAGACAAATGTTATATGGATAACTTGCATTTTTACTTATTAGCACAATGAATACTTTCCTTGGCTTTGACTGATCATTTATATTGAAATCTATGCCTTCTGAAGAAATTTTGTAATATAAGACTCAATGGAGCGCCAGGCGTGGTGGCGCACGCCTTTAATCCCAGCAGTTGGGAGGCAGAGGCAGGTGGATTTCTGAGTTCGAGGCCAGCCTGGTCTACAGAGTGTTTTCCAGCACAGCCAAGGCTACACAAAGAAACCCTGTCTCGAAAAAAACCAAAAAACCAAAAAACCAAAAAAAAAAAAAAAAAAAAAAAAAAGACTCAATGGGGCAAAGCACTGTTGGCACATACCTTTAATCCCAGCATCCCAGCACTTGTGAAGCAAAGGCAAGCGGATTTATGAGTTCGTTTCATACTGGATAGGAAAAAATGATTGAAAAAGAAACTCCTCTTATTTTATTGTCAAAGGTGATTTTAGAGCTCCCAGGGACTAAACCACCAACCAAGAAGTACATACACATGGAAGGACCCATGACTTCAGCCACATATGTAGCAGAGGACAGCCTTGTGGTACATCAATGGGAGGAGAAGACCTTGGTTCTGGGAAGACTCAACTCCCCAGTATAGGGGAGTGCCAGGGAGGTGAGGTGGGTGGCTGGGTGTGGGAACACCCTCATAGCAGAATGAGAAGGGAAGATGGGATAGGGGGTTTCCAAGGGGGGAAAACCGGGAAAGGAGAAATCATTTGAAATATAAATGAATAAAATATCCAATAAAAAAAGCAAAAAGGAAAGAAAAAGAAGACAATAGACAAAGGTGTTTAAAGTGAATAAGTGCATTAAGTCATGAACTTTTCTTCAAAATATCTAAAGAAACATAAATGTGAAAAAATTGAAAAATGTCACTAAAAATTTGGAGAATGTAATGAGATTACTGTTACTGTACTTTTTACATTGATTTCACACTTCTGGACTGAAAGTTATCAAGGTGACATTACCACTTTGTGTTCATGAGACTGATATTGATGCTTCTGGGAAACAGAGCTAACCTCTGTCTTGAAGTAGCATGTTAAATTCAGCTCTCAATAAGTCTCATACATCAATGGTACATAGATGTGAGGGAGAATCAGAAAATGTAGAGAATTCTAATAGAAAAAAAATAAGAACACTGGATGCCTCAAACTGAGATAATCATAAGTTTAATGCAAAAAGAAAGATTATAAAGAAAGGTTAACTCATGTCTTCAAATGGTAGCTTTAGTACATCCTTCAAACATGCATGACACGATGCATTTTTTTAGCTCATTATAGTATAGACAGTTAAAATATGCAAACTAAATATTAAGGTCTAGAGAATAAACCCTTTGTTTTACAAAGTATGAAAAATTATAAATTTATATATCAATGTACATCAGTTATTAAGGGTGATAGTATTCCAGTAGCCATTAAATGTAGTTAGCTACCACAGAATAATTCAAAGAAATTTATTTCCAGTATAAAAGAAAATAAAACTTACAAAATATTTTAAGTGTCATTTAATCATTCCAGTAGAAGAAATGTACGCAGTGTATATCTGCCACTTGCCTGAAAAATTGCCACAACCTACTATAAAGCTCAACTTACAGAGTAAGTCTGATTCTGAAAAATAGCTATCATGTGTAAGCTAAAAATTTGATGAGTGACTAAATAGCCTAGTAGTATATAGCATTCAAATGCTAGGCACTTGTAGTTCAAAATTCTGATAAATATATAGCTCAACTTTGGGCTTCTTTGTGGGTTCTTTTTCCTTCCACCCTTTCAACCTCCATATACTAAGAGTGAAAAGAGGGGAGGGATTGTCATTACCATTAGACTACTTCCTTCTGATTAGGTGCGTTGAGTTCTTTGCAGTTAGGATATCTAGATTCTTGCCTTGGCTTCTTCTTTGCACACAAATACTTAACAAACAAACAACACCAACTCTTGGAGCCCTGGCATTTATACACCCTCTAAAGAGTCCCCAGAATTCTTACTGTCACACACTTGCCAAAACCATCGACAGCTGTCAAAATCACGTCCCTCCTAGAGCATAGGGCAGCTGTGAACAATCTGAAGCAGCTCCATATTCCACACTTGGGATTAAAATGAAAACACATTCTTATAATATATCTGCAGTTTTAAAGAAACCAAAATTCTCACTATGGAAATGTTTTGCATTTGGCTGACTGATGAATATATTCTCACCCTAAAAGGCACCCTTATACACATAGTTGTGGATGCATCCCATAGATGTGATCCAACTCCATGATATGATAGCATCTTGAATATATAAAGTAACATCTTTTTTAAAAAAAATCTTACAAACTCTTCATTTAAAAGTCAGAGTAACAGCAGTAAACTTGTGCGAAGGAAAAACAAGGGAATGAAGCCAGAATGCTTATTTATTTATTTATTTATTTTTGTCATCTTTTCACATAATTGAACAGGAACATAGTAAGCTTAGAAAAATGAAACAGAATGTGCAAGGGCATTGATTTATGCTACTTTATTGCATGTTACTTAGCTTCTAGAAACTTATGATTCGTCTAAGAAATTAACTCCTCAGACTGAGTCTTAACAAAGCTGAGCAGTTTTAGAGATTCTTTTCACTTGATGCCTTATCGCTCATTGTAATAGATTTGACTGGGACTTTAAAATCCTCACTGAAAATGCCACAGAACTTAATGGATTAAATAAATCACAGGCTTGTAGATATTGTCAGGCAATGTGCTGAGTTGCTTGAAAAGTAAATCTTCATTAATCTTCCAAGTTGAACTTTATTGTATTACTACAACATCAGCTGGTGCATACATTTTCTTCATTGTGCAAAATAGTGGGGCTTATACTTTCCAGAATGAGATCCAGTTCAAAATGTAGAAAGTATATCCATTTTAAAAATTAACCTCTATGGATTTGTGCATAAAATCATATGCAATTCTACAATTCAAACTGCCTATATGTTAATTCCCTTATTCAAAATACCCAAATGTTTCTTTTGTACAAGGACAAGGATATTTTGACGAGCATTTACAAACAATACGTTTTTCTTTTTCAAAATATTATGAATAATAGATATAATTTAACACCAAACTTATGTATGACTGTAAAACACTAGTTTTACAAAGAAGAAAGAAGCGTTTTGTATACTTATATTAAAGTATTATTGAACAGATCAAGTGTCTGTCATGGTCCTTAATATTCTCATGGCTCTAGACTACTCATGTTTATAGTAGATTATTACACTTGCTTTTGCATTGTAATAATATTATGTCTATTATAAAACAGGTGTTTCAAATTTTAAAATATAAAGCAGTGATTCTTAATCCAAAGTTAATTTCAAGCATCGTGACCAGTTCTTAGTTTTTTAGTAGTAGTAGTAGTAGTAGTAGTAGGAGGAGGAGGAGGAGGAGGAGGAGGAGGAGGAGGAGGAGGAGGAGGAGGAGGAGAAGTTGTTGTTTGGTTTTGTTTGTTTATTTTTTAGACATTCTTGTAAAACATATCTGCTCTTAATGGGCAGTGGTTAAGAACTCAGCATAATATCCCATTCTTATTCTATCACACACACACACACACACACACACACACACACACACACACACACACAAATTATTTCAAGTCATTATTAAAAATAAAATTGATAATAATGTTTTCAAACTGAGAAGGCCTATTTCTTAGTACATAGTTAAAACATGACAAGTGAGCAGAATCATCAGGCCTTTTTTTATGTTTGTTTTCATTTAGCAATATGACTTTTCCATTTCTGGTCTGTCTATATAAAATTTACAAGTCTGTTTCATGTGTAGCAGTACTAGAATGTGTAGAAAAATCTACTAACATTGTAATGTTGAGATGCTAAATATTAACAATAAGAACAACAACAAAAAAACAAAAAATGCTAAAAGAATCCGTAATAATTTTGTGGAACTATATCTGGTATGTGACTCTAAATTGTGTATAAGTGTTGTATGGTATGATAATCATCAAAATGTCATTTATAAGTTTGCAGATAACATTCTTACATATATACGGTTTTCACATTAGTCATTTATGTGATATATGCATGATATTTAATAAATGATTATGCAAATACACCAAGCACAGAAATTTTCCTACATTTGACAGTACTGAAGTGAAGTGTTTTGGTTTAGTTATTAATTATTACAAATATCACTTGCTTTTGTTCCATGACTTTCCTTTCATGGAGACTTTAATTGTCTTGGAGAACTGTCATAAGCCTTGCGTGAATGAATGACTTGAGGACCTCTTTCCCATCTCTTCAACCTTTATTTTAAATATAGCAATTCTTAAATTCAGAAGCGCAGCCTTTTAACAGAAACAATTTGAAATCTGTTTTATGAGGAGGATTAACACTAGGTAGAATGAAAATGCTTACTTTCTATCTGCAATAAACTCTCCTTTTTGATTTTACATTAACAAAGACAAAGAATCATATCTGAATTTTGTATTTTATTTTGGAATGTACAAGAGTCGATAATATTGAGTAAACTGAGCTGGCTATAGTTTTTCAAATTATGCTTATTGTTTATGTTCATTGCTTTGACTTCCCCAGTATTCTACCATTATTATGTAGATTTAGAATTATAAATAATGAAAGCATAAATTTATGTTACCACAATTTATCATTTCCTTGGAATATCACTCATGTTATTAAAAGTAGTGGCTTAATTATTTAATAATATAACATATGTATATTGGCAAAATACAATGAATCCTGGTTTTTTGATAAATGTATATGTTAAAATTTATAATATATAATCTTAAAATTGTTCATTTAAATTGCTTAACATTCAGGCTGGGATTATTATGTCTTTCTGTTTACATGGCCTATGTTACAAATACTTTATATTGTATAGTTTATTCAATAATGTATTTATTGTTGGCTTTCATTTTGATTTAATAAGAGTAGGGAATAACTACTTTAGTATACACAGATATTTACAAGTTTTGAGTAACTATACTGCACTCATCCTGGTATTAACTACTGCTGTAGGTCTCCTGGATTATTAAAATATTTTTCTGATAGATGTCATCATGTTATCATTGTTATATTGTTTACTTATCACATAGAGTAAAACAGGAGCATTGATGTTTTTATTCTTCAGTGTATTTTCATACTAAGAATAATTGCTGAAATAGTTATAATGTTCAAAAATACTCTGTGCTGAATAATGGGCTTTGCATCTCTTCTATAGTTTCATTTATGTTGATTTTACTTCATCTGTCTGTTCTAGTTATACTGGCCTCTTTTGCTTTTGAGAAAACATACAAAGCCAATCAAACATGATGACATGTAAAAAATTTAGCTTTGCTAAATTCTACTACATGTGCCAAATCTTGCATACCATCTAAATTTTCTGAGGTTTTCATTCCTGGTGAATTTATTGCTAACTTTCTATCGCTAATTAAATTCAGATCTAAAATATATTTTTGAACACCATTGTATAAAACAAGAACCTACTCTCCACATATTTCTAACACTTTTTTTTCAAGATTTTAGTTCGGCAATTACATTATAAACGATGGACTAAATTTTGTTCATTTACATTTTTATTATACACTTTACATCCTAATTACAACACTCTTCTCTCAGTCTTATCCTCACAATTTTATACCCCCGTTACTCCTTCTTCTCGAGAAAAAAAATTCCCCCTTTAGTTAACAGTCCAACCTGGCTCATCAAGTTTCAGGAGAACTAAGCACATTGTCTTCTATTTAAGCCAGACAAGGAAGCCTAGCTAGAGGACAGTGATCCACAGCAATAGATTCAGAGACAGTCCCAGCTCCAGTTGTTACAGAACCCACACAAAGATCATACTGTACATCTGTTAAATATGTGTAAGGGGCCTAGGTCCAGCCCACTGATGCTCTTTGGTTGCTGTTTCAGTCTCTATGAGTCCACATGGAGCCACATTGGTTTACTCTGTAGGTCTTCTTGTGGTATCCTTGACCCATGTAGTTCTCTTAATCCTTTCCCCCACCTTCCACAAGATTCCTCAAGCCTTTCTTATTGATTGGCTGTGAGTCTTTGCATCTGTTTCAATCAGCTGCTGGACGAAGCCTCTCAAAAAACACTTATGTTATGCACCTGTCTACAGTGAACTAGAGTATCATGAATAGTGTCTGGGGTTGGCTCTCTTACATAGACTGGATCTCAAGTTGGGCCAGTCATTGGTTGGCCATTTCCCCAATCTCTGTGTCACACTTATCTCTGCACATCTCATAACCAGGGCAATTTTTTGGTCAAATATTTTCTGGGTGAGTTGTTGTATCCCCTTTCACTGATAGTCCGACCTAGCCACAGGAGATGGCCTCTTCAGGCTCCATATCCCCAACTGCTAGAATTCTCAGCTAGGATCACTCCCTTTGACTCCCAGAAACCCCCTAAATCCCAGGTCTTATGGTCACCCCAGAGATGCTTTCTTTCCATTCCCCATTCTTCTACTCCTGATCCCCACACTTGTTCCCCTCCACAACCCTTCTCCCACTATGTTCCCTCTCTCCATTCACTATGTATACTTTTAATAGCTGAGTAGTATCACATTGTGTAAAGGTATCACATTTTCTTTTGCTATTCTTCATTTGAGAGACATCTAAGTTGTTTTCCATTTCTGGGTATTATGAACAAAGATGCTATGAACATAGTTGAACAAGTGTCCTTTTGGTATGTTGGAGTACTTCTTGCGTGTATGCTCAAGAGTAGAATAGCTGGCTCTTGAGTTAACACTATTCCCAACTTTCTGAGAAATAGACAGATTGATTTACAAAGTAGTTGTACAAGTTTTCATTCCCACCAGCATTGTGGGAATGTTCAACTTGCTTCACATCCTCTCCAGCATGGGTTACCCATTCTGACAGGTATAAGATGGAATCTCAGAGTAATTTTAATTTCCATTTCCCTGAGGACTACGAATGATGAATGTTTCTTTAAGGCTTTGCAACCATTATAGATTTCTTTGTTGAGGGTTTTCCATTTGGCCCTGTACACCATTTTTAATTGTGTTATTTGGACTTTTAGGGGTTTAGTTTCTTGAGTTCTGTATACATTTTGGATATTAGTGTGCTGGTGATAAAGACATTGTCCAATTCTGTAGACAGCCATTTAGCATACAAATCAGAAACAAAGTAGACAAAGTATGGCTAATGTTAGATGATGTGAGAGTATATATAAGTGACCCCCAATATTATACCAGAAAACTCCTACAGCTAACAAACACCTTCAATAATATTTCTGGATATAAAATCAACTCAAAAATCAGTAACCATCCTTTATAAAAATCATAAAAAAGCTGAGAAATAAATTATGGATAAAACAACCTTTATTATCACCACAAATAATAGGAAATTTCTTAGTGAAACTCTAACCAAGCAAGTGAAAAACTTGTATTACAAGAACTTCAAGTCCCTCACAAAAGAAATTAAAGATATCAGAATATAGAAAGCTCTTCCATACTCATGGATTTGTAGGGACAGCATAGTGAAAATGGCCATTTCACACAAAGCATTCTACAGATTCAATCAGTTCCCATAAAAATTTCAACACAGCTTGAGATATTCTCCACTGTTGGTGGGACTGCAAGTTGGTACAACCACTCTGGAAATCAGTGTGGCAGACCCTCAGAAAAAGGGACATAATACTACCTGAGGACCCAGCTGTACCTCTCCTGGGCATATACCCAGAAGATGCTCCAACATGTAATAAATACACATGCTCCACTATGTTCATAGCAGCCATATTTATAATAGCCAGAAGCTGGAAACAACCCAGAGGTCCCTCATCAGAGGAATGGATACAGAAAATGTGGTACATTTACACAATGGACTACTACTCAGCTATTAAAAACAATGACTTTATGAAATTTGCAGGCAAATGGATGGAACTTGAAAATATCATCCTGAGCGAGATAACTCAGTCACAAAAGAAGGAACATGGTATGTACTCACTGATAAGCGGATATTAGCCCAAAAGTTCAGAATGCCCAAGTTTCACTTAACAGTAACCGCTGGACTGAGAGTGAGGTCCCAGATGGAGGAGTTGGAGAAAGGACTGAAGGAGTTGAGGGAGTTTGCAGCCCCATGGAGGGAGCAACAGCGCCAATGGGCCTGACCCCCCCACCCCTCCCCGGTCATCCTGAAGTTTGGACCACCAACCAAAGAATACACATCTATGGACCCATTGTTCGGACCACATATGAGGCAGAGGACGACCTCGATGGCCATCAGGGAGAGAGGAGAGGCCCTTGGACCTGAGGGTATTAGAAGCCCCAGTAAAGGGGAATGTCAAGGTGGGAATAGGGGCATGGGTGGGCGGGCGGGTGGGAGGTGGAATTCCCTCATAGAGGTAGGGATGGGGAGGGGATAGGGGGCTTCCAAAGAGGAGACCCAAAAAAGGGGGAACATTGGAAATGTAAATAAAGTATCAAAAATAAAATAAAAAAAATTCAACACAATTGTTTACAGTCCTTGAATAAGCAATTTTCAGTGTCATATGGAAAAATAAAAAAAGTGAAGGATAACTAAAATCATCATGTTCAACAAAAGGATTTAGGCGGGAATCGGCATTCCTAATTTCAAACTATACAACATAGGAAATAGTAATATAACCCATAATATATTGGCATAAAAACAGACAGGTTATTCAATGGAATTCAATTGAAGACCCAAAAATAAACCTACATACCTATGGATACCGCAACATAAAACCAGATGCACAAAGTCTAATACAAGAGAAATTGGGGAATTGCCTTGTGTTCATTGAGACAATGTTCTGAACAAAACACCAGTCCTTAGTCCTTGAACGCATTGGTACAACAGACAACTTCCTAAACAGAACACCAATAGTTCAAGCATAACAACTAATAAATAGGTCTTCATGAAGCTGAAACCCTTCTGAAAGGCAAAGGATAGCATCAATAGGACAAAACAGTTGCCTACGATATTGTTCATTTACTTTTACATTGCTTTTGTTCGATGACTAGATTTTATGAACTTATTCATAGTTTTATAACAATAATAAAACAGTATATTTCATGTAGAAATATTAACAACAGTTCATTAGGTATATTCTTTATATTTGTTTATTCTGATATACTCTAATAAGGACCTCATAAATATTGATATTCTTGACAAGATTATTCATGTTATTTACTTAATGATATATAGAGTAGTCACATAAGAAAATTCTTAATTTACATGTTTATAAACATGCTAGAATATGGACTGTGTTTGCCTCAAAAGGAGAGTAGAAAACTAAAATTAATCATTGGAAATTCAGAAATTGAGCAGTTACAGAAACCATCTTATGTTAGTTTGTATATTCTACTTTGAGAATATTTAGACCTTATATCTGCCAGTGGTTTTAAAAGAATAAATACTGTAAAGTAGTCTGAAGATTCAAGTTTTAATCATCCAATGAAAAAATGCAGAAAAATCTAAAAACGGGTGTACATTCCCAGTTCTTTATTAAATACTATATTGGATTGCTTCTAGTCTAGTCATTGATAGAAGTTAAATTATGTAGTGTTGATCAGAACTTATTTAAATCTGAATATGTATACATATAATTATATTTATTCTCTTTCATCATGGATTTGAAAACCATCAGAATAGGCATTTATAGCCAATAAAATGGAATATAAGAAGAAAAATTTGAACTGTCTATGGTATATAATGTATACAAAAACAACTTGCATATGATAACTGGTTACATAAAGGTCATAAACACTAGGAATCCAAATACCTGGCACAATTTTAATCTCCTTCCAAGCATAAGGCCTAGGTATATGCTCCGAAACTAAGAGGAAATGTACACAGTAGGAGTCAAAAACTGCTAAAATGGAATGATTGAGGAAATTTTCAGACAAACACTTAAAGAGCCTTTCCCCAGTTTCTTCTAGGTTCCTACACCAATGTTCAGCCACCTCTGCATTTCCCAATACCATAATAATTATAATGGAATATTAAGGTCTTTCTCTACATGTATATTCGGGGAGAATTTAACATAATTGCATATTTTCATTGTTCAAGTTTCTATTGTTGTGATCACAAGCAACTTAAGAAAGGATTCAATATGTTTAATCTGCCATCTCATAATCATCATGGAAAGCAGTAAGAGCAGGAAATTAAACTGGGCAGAAACTTAGAGGCAGAAAGTAATCCAGAGGCAACAAGGTGTGCTGCTTCCTGTTGGCTCTTCATGGTCTGCTCAGTCTCTTGTCTTATAGCCCTCAGGACTACCCTCTCAGGTGTACTGCCTATAATGAGCTTGGTACTTCCACATTGATCACTAACCAAAAAAAAAAAGAAAAAAAAAAAAAGTAGTCTTGTAGCTTTGCTTACAACACCAAGAAATGGAAGTTTATTCTCAAATGACGCTCCTATGTATGAGATAATCTTGCTTGTTTTAAGTTGACATAAATCTAGCTATTACATATATTAAATAAATTAAACTGTTATTCACCACAATTTCTTTGTGAAAACCAATTTCATATACAGTGTACTAACATAACCAGATGCTATATGTCATATTTTGTATTCAAAAGAAATATCTTGAAGCTAAAGAAGTGAAATCCAAATGGATATTTTAGTGAACAGAATTGTAGTGATAATATTTAAATAGTTATCATGATTAATTAAAAGAAAATTATATCATTATAAATAGGGAGAACATATATTATGTAAGAAAGACATGTTTCATTATTCTCATTTCCTTCATCCTATTTTTATATAAGAGAAAATGGAGGGAAATATACTGAAAACAATCCTGATAATCTTGTCTTTTACAATGTTAGTGTAAGGACCAGGAATATAGTTCAGTTTTGAGTATTTGCCTAGCTTGTACAAGACCTTAAGTTTAATTACCATAACTAAAAGCTAAGAAAAACATTTCTCAGAAAACTAAGACAATAATTTATTTCATAAATTGATCTTATTAATGATAACAAAGTTACAATTTTTATGACATTTTAAGGGAATAACTTAAATATAACTGTTGGTATTCATATGAAATAACAGACTTATAGTACTTTTATCATATTATATATACTTAATATAGTTTAAATTGTCAGATTTCCTTAATGTAAAGACATAAATGTGAGTCCATTCTAACTGTGATACAACCAAAATTCTAAAATCTCTAGTTATTCAGTTTTTAAAAGATTGAACAGATATATAAGGGATAATATCCACTTATCAGTGAGTGCATACCATGTGTGTTCTTTTGTGATTGGGTTACCTCACTCAGGAAGATATTTTCTAGTTCTATCCATTTGTCTGCGAATTTCATGAAATCTTTGTTTTTACTATCTGAGTAGTACTCCATTGTGTAATTGTACCACATTTTATGTATTTATTCCTCTGTTGAAGGACATCTTGGTTCTTCCCAGCTTCTGTCTATTATAAATAAGACTGCTGGGAACATAGTGGAGCTTGTGTCCTTGTTACATGTTGGAGCATCTTTTTGGTTTATGACCAGGAGTGGTAAAGCTGGGTCCTCAGTTAATACTATGTTCAATTTTCTGAGGAACTGCTAGACTGATTTCCAGAGTGATTGTACCAGCTTGCAATCCCACCAATAGAAGAGTGTTCCTCTTTCTCCACATCCTCACCAGCATCTGCTGTCACCTGAGTTTTTGATCTTAGAAATTCAGACTGGTGTGAGGTGGAATCTCAGGGTTGTTTTGATTTGCATTTCCCTGATGTCTAAGGATATTAAACATTTCTTTAGGTGCTTCTTGGCCATTCAATATTCCTCAATTGAAAATTCTTTGTTTAGCTCTGTACTCCATTTTTTTAATTGAGTTATTTGATTCTCTGGAGTCTAACTTCTTTAGTTCTTTGTATAAATTGAATATTAGCTCTCTATGGGATGTAGGATTGGTAAAAAGATCTTTTCCCAATCTGTTGGTTGCCGTTTTGTCCTATTGGCAGTGTCCTTTGCCTTACAGAAGCTTTGCAATTTTATGAGGTCCCATTTGTTGATTCTTGACTTTAGAGCATAAGCCATTGGTGTTCTGCTCAGTAAATTTTTCCCTGTGCCCACATGAAGCTCGAATAGAAGGAAGACCATAGTGTGGGTGCTTCAGTCTTTCTTAGAAAGGGGAACAAAACACTCACCTGAGCAAATAGGGAGACAAAGTGTAGAGCAGAGACTGAAGGAAAGGCCATCCAGAGACTGTCCCATCTGTGTATCCATCCAATATAGTCCCCAAACCCAGATACCATTTTGGAGGCCAAGCAGTACTTGCTGAAAGGAGTCTGATAATAGCTGTCTCCTGAGAGGCTCTCCCAGAGCCTGACAAATATAGAAGTGGATGCTCACAGCCAACCATTGGCCTGAGCATGGGGACCCCAATGGAGGAGTTAGAGAAAAGACTGAAGGAGCTGAAGGGGTTTGTAACCGCATAGGAAGAACAACAATATCAACCAACCAGAACCCCCAGTTCTCCCAGGGACTAAGCCACCAACCAATGTGTACACATGGAGGGACTCATGGCTCTAGCAGCAGAAGTAGGAGAGGATGGTCTTATCTGTCATCAATGGGAGGAGAGATCCTTTGTCCTGTGAGGCTCGATGATGCCCCAGACTAGGGGAATTCAATGGCAGGGAGTTGGGAGTGGGTGGGTTAAACCCTTCAGAGAAGCAGGGGTAGGGAGATAGGATAGGGGGTTTCCCGGGGGTGAATAACCAGGAAAGGGTATAACATTTGAAATGTAAATAACGAAATTATCAAATAAAAAAGAGAAAAATGCAAAAACAAACAATCAAACAAACAGCAAAACAAAAACCAGAAATATATGGGTCAATATTTTGCCTGCATGTATGTGTTTGAATCATGTGTATTTCTTATACCAGAGGAGGGTATAAGATCTCCTACAATTGGATTTAGTGATAGTTATATACCACCATGTGAGTACAGCAAAATGTAACTTTGCTGTAATTAATCTAACATGAAAATTATTTTATTGTTATTAACATTTAAGTATTTTCCCTTTCCATAACTACCTTCCAAAATTGTATATGATTGTAGTAGAATTCATCCACATATAGATAAGTCACTTTTTCCCTACCAGTTATATTTGTGAGTCATTTAATATTCATTCATTTCAATTTAGTTACTTTTGCTTCCTTTACTCCTTGACCAGAATCTTTGATAATAAAATAGGTATTGGACCAATTCAGGTTAAAATGCTTTCTTGACCTCTCACTTATTAGATATTCTAAGATTCATGAGAATTAGAAATATCAGTGTCATGTGAAAGTCTTTATTCTAATCCCAATGCATCTTCTTCCAATGCTTATAAAATATTTACCAATAGCTTTGTATAAAGAGCTTTTTATCTACACAAATCATCTTAAATTATTTCATTACTGGTTTAGTGATATGAACTAATGAATCAGCAAGTTTTGCTTAGCAATCACAATCTACATATATTTTATTAAATTTTCTACCTTTACAGTTTCATGCACGTGCACAATGTGTTCACTCTCACCATAAATTATCTCCCTCTTCTTCCTCCTGTCAAAACTTTCTGCTCTTGATATTTAGTATTCATGTTTTGTTTTTTGAGTCATTGTGTTTAACCCCAGCCATCTATATGACCATGGGTTTTGAACTATCCATTAGAACCAGGAGCACCTAACTTTGGTAGATAAATGAAGACAATAACTGACTTTCCATCTGTAGTCATTGGTTTAGTACTTAAAGGTGTGGTTTTTTAGTTCTTCTATACATAATTAATTAAAACCAATCTTATGCTGACCCATTGCAGACAGTCATAACTATTATTATAACCCAAGTACAACGGCTGTGTCATTCCCAAAATATAACTGTTTACTCCTCTTCTTATCTTTGTTTATCACTTTACATCTGCCCCTTCTTTGGTTCGCATGTCTTGAGCCTTAGAGAAAATAATATAAACTTTAGGACTGAGTACATAAAAGTCACTTATTCCCAACCCTCTGAATAGCCATAAGTCTACCTATTTAACACAGTTTATTGGAAAGGATATTTCTCTTGATCAAGCTGTATTCAGCATTTTCTATGAGCACATATATAAATAATTAAAAGGGCAGTTTAGTTTCACATTTCTTTAACTAAATAAATACTGTAAGTTCCTCTCTAGGATGAAAGATCTGGAAAACCATGGATATTTGGTTGCTTTATACTACCAAGTATCCTTTTTATCCAGTGTGGAGCTGTGTGGAGTGAAGCCCCATGTGTCTGTCCTGGGCAATGTGGCTCTGGGAGGGATGACAACACACAGGAAGTGGCCACGCACCTCCACCCATAGTCGGATGGGCTAGTCAGGCTGTAGGAAGCCTCTGCATTGACCCAGCCCATGGTGGGGGGGGTTAAGGGGCGGCCGTTTCCGGGAACACTACAGTCGGCTCTGGAGTTCCCAGGCTCTGGACATCATAGACGCTGCTGGATGCCTCTAGAACTGGGAACAGATGAGGCCACAGAGCACAGCTGGCATCCTGCCACAGCCTCGGTTGGCGGCTTGGGGTGCCAGCTAGCTGCTTTGGCTTGGGTGAATGGGTGCCATCTAGAAGCACTGAGATGCCCTCTGCGAGAGATTAGACGTGGCTCCTTAATTGAAGGCCAGATTCCTTGCTTCCCAGGGCAGGGCAAGATGAATAGCAACAGTCCATAAGTCTAAGATGTTTATTTTCATTGTAGAGAGTGGCGTGGATGAGATTGTACCCTGCGATATCGGAAGGGGTGAGGCAGATATAGTAACTGGGAATGAACGTGGCTAAGTCTCTAGGTGTCTCATTAACATGGGGATGGCTCAGGGGCGTGGACAGCCTCTACCTGAGGAGGGGCTAGGGGGTGTGACCCTTTTTTAAGTGACCAAATGTCACAAACCTATGGAGAGATGTAGCCATGTGTTAGAAGCTGTATTCTAGGAGCTTGGGCAAACAACTGCCATCCCTTATAGGATAGCCTATTGGGCCTGCAGCATTCAAACCTTAGCTCTACCAGAAAACAGACTTCCAACTATGGCCCAACAATCCAGTGGGGCAGTCCTCAAGCCCAATAAAACAGAGATTAAGTGCCACCATAATAGTTGTGCTACTGATGTACCAGAGGATTAGTAATATCTGTCTTGCCTAGACAGTTGGTATTGTTGTTTATAGAGTTCACAGCTAGATAAGGACACTAATGGCTTTTCTTACATTAATACCTCCATAGCATTAGAAAGCAATAGTAATAAATGATTTTAAATAGTAAAGTAGAATATGAATTTTACAATATATTTTTATATTTGCATTTTTTAGTTTTTAGTTCTTTAATTCTAAATTAGTACTTATAACAGTAAGTTGTCATAGTAACAATAAGTTTATGTGGTGCAAACTTTATTGTTAATAAATCAAACTAAGCCTGTTTGCTTTAAGAGTATGGTACTGAGAGGCTATTAAAGTTCCAGTAGATAGGTATACATACATCTAACTAGGTAAAACTCAGTAGACATGGCGGCTTTGTTCTTGTTATTGTTTGATTTTTAAGAGCACATGAAGTTGAGAAAGAAACATGTTTGGAGATTTGAGGAAGAATTTGGAAAGGCAGAAATAATAGTAGCTTTGATGAAAAAATGTTAAATGCATGTTATCAAACAGAAAAAATATGTCTTTAAAAATAAATCCAAATAATGTCTATGAGTAATTCAGATAACTTTTAAATATCAATTTGCCATGAGTGTTTTCATTAGGAAAAGAAATCTAGTGAGGATTCTTTCCACCTTATATAAGCCTTGGAGAGATAAAAACATAGATGTTGGATGACTTTAATATTCCTTTATCAAATATTCATGGTTGAAAAGAAGTGCCTTTTGTTTCCTGTCATATGAATCTTGTTCATTATGATATTTATAAAAAATAAAACCATTTCCTTGTTTTCTCATGTGTCCCCAGTGAGATGCATGATCATTGTTTAGTTCTGAAGGCTTTTCGGGATCACAATACTTTATTGAAACATTAAGAAAGATCCTTTTCAATGTGAACTTTTCACTGTGTATAGACAATCTTTGTGAAATGCATTGTTCTTCTGTGCTTGTATAGATGACCTCTTTGAGCAGAATGATAACTTTATCCTTTTTCACATCATTATGTTTGCTGGGGAAAATCCTGCTGTGCTACATCATAATAACATGTAATCTTCTTGCTCAGTTTAGCTGTGACTTAAGGAGACTGTTCATAGAAGCTGTTCTGGAAAGCCTGATCTATAATTTTGCAAAATCATCCTAGCCTAAGAGCAGAGGCTTTAGAAGAGGGATACAACCATTAAAACCCTTAAGTGAAGATTATTTTTAAATTTTACTATCTGGTTCCAAACCATCTGGCAAATCTTATGTCAGGTTTTGTTAAACCTCTGAGCTGTCTCAATGTTAATTTACCACCTTTTGTAATATTCCTTCTTCTATTACAGCATATAAATTTACACATACAGACACGTACACACACATACACACACAAACACAGATATACACAGATGGACAAACACACACACACACATACACATACACATACACACACACACGCACACACATGGACACAGACACAGGCACAGACATATATAAGCATGTGCACACACACACACACACACACACACACACACACACACACACACACAATGACTTGTCTAATATATAAAACTTTTAATAAAGTAACCCTAGATTGTTAACATTCTACCTGATGACTTTGTTGAGTCTGTTATATTTGAAGACAAGTTCAATGCAGCTGTTTGCTTTGGGTAGATCCTTTAGAATTCATCCAATCACTCCTTAACTTTTATCATATGTCTCTTGAACCTCTCAATATTCAGAAGAAGGATTTACATTTTATTTTTGACCAACATAATAATTTTGTGTGTTGCTTGGCCTAAGTGTATGTATGCGCATCATTTCCATACAGGACTCTATGGAAGTCAGGAGAGTTCACTGAATGCCCTGAACCTGGAGTCACAAATGACTGTGAGCTGCTTTGTGGATATTGAAAATGAACCCGGGTTCTCCTTAAGACCAGCAGATGCTTTTAAACACTGAGCTATCTACACAATCCAATCTGCATTTTCTTAAGATGTCAAGCTACTTCAGAGGAATTCAGACATTCCTTGAAGCAATTGAATAAGACTTACGAATCATACATCTTCATATTTTAAGACCTTATCCTTGTAGCGTTTATAAAGTCAACTAACATATATATATATATATATATATATATATATATATATACTTAAATTTGTTTATATTAAGTTGCTGTGCAATCATTTTGTTCATGTTCCAAGCATGACTATCAAATTCAATGCAGAAATCTATACCTACTAACATCAACTTACAAACACCAAAAACATACAAATAATGCTATTTAATTATAGAACATAGTTATTTAATATTCCTAATGTCCTTTCAATATCCAAAAGGTGATAAACAAAGTTTTTCACTTCCCTTTAATTCAACAAGCACATGTAAATTACTATGTGGACTGAAAACATTTATATATTTTAAATTTTATTCTCTCCTTTCAAAAATGTCATGGCAAAAATCAATTTCTGATCTTATATTAGAATATATAATTCTAAATAGCTTTAATAGAATCAAGTGAACCAAATACACGACATGAAGAAAGATGTTAAGCAAAATAGTACTTAATTGACAGTTTTTTATGTCACAAAACTTTTCCTGAGAAGACACTGCATGTCTACTCACCCCAGATAAAGAGCTCATAACAGACCAAGGAATGGACATTTGAAAGTTGATCATGGTAAACCAATAGATTTTATTGTACATGCTAGCAGCAAAAAGTATAAGGGTTATTTACAAGAGCAACAATTATTCAAAGACAATCACATCACAAAAACTTATCCCAAGACAGGTGAAAGCTCACCAAACCTGGGAACTTGGAACATACTTCACAATTTCCAGGTAGCTCAAGGTATTGAAAAGTGTTCTTTCCAAGAGCCTCAGTTCATTTAAACCTCTTCCAGGCATCTTGGCTGGTTTTTCCTTCTTTCTTCCAGCTGTCTATTCTCAGAGCCTTCATCGCAGCTTATCTTTTCTAAGAGTGACTCTTAGCTGTTTACTAATTATTCTTAGAAAGAAAGGGCATAAGAAATATGATCAGTTTCGGGGACTTTCTGAAACTATTTTGAGTTGTTTGCCTTCTGACTTAAGGAGCTTCCAATCTTACAGAATATGCTAAACAACAAATTTTTGTGTACTTCTTTTGGCTTTTAGGAAATATCTGCAGTATATTCTCTACCATTTAAAAGCACAAATAGAAGTTTATAAGAAAAATTTAAAGAATTTACGAAACTAAAATTTTAGTAGAAATCATTCAAGTATAAATTATCTGTATAAAAGTGGGTTTCAATTGTGTTTTATATATTGATAACCTTTGCCATATTTATGAGTATAATGTTCATGATAAAGTTAAAACATATGAGAATGAAGAAATGGCACGTGCTAATTGTAAATATATTTGATTATATTTTTAATATTTTACACATATAGTTATTAGAACTATCAGCCCAAAACTTGCATATCATTAGGCATACAACATTTCATAAGCTAGCATATATTATCACCAGCATATGGCTGGTATGTTTTCTTGAAAAATATTTTTCCCATAATCAGTCAATATGTCAAGTATATGTAAATAGAATAGCCAGAATATGTCATTTAAATTGACATTGATATTTTGGTATCTAAAACAAAGTTATGACTAAGAAAGTAGGAGATTTAATATCTCTGTAATATTTGATATTCTTTGAGTGGGAATATTTACAAATGAATTGACAACATGCTTATATTTCTTAAGGAATACCTGCCCACTTTAAGAAATAACCCATAAATACTGACCATGTTGAAGGCTGTCTGCATTCTCTTTTCGCTGGATTTTGAAACAATAGTGCACAAATCTCAGAATACCCTCACAAGTGTTATAATATTATTTTAATGATGATTTTCTTAAATTATATTTGAGCAACAACAATTCATAACAGCAGAAGTAGTGCATTCTCTGTTTCTTAAAATAACTACAGAATCATCCTATGGCTTCTGGGAGGAACACCATCTCCTATGTAAAGTAACTCCAATTAAAATAAACTTATATCTGAGTTTTTATATACGTATTTGTCAAACATGATTAGATATTCATTCAAATGTTAGGTATTTATTCAAATAAATTCTCAGTGCCAAGTGTGAGGTACATTCCTTTTCATTGTTAACCAAAGATATTTCTGATACCCCCAGAATAATACACACTATTGGAAATGCTCTTGGTTGGCCATCAGAATTTAATAATAAGACAATATTGCTGAAAACACTATTTAATTTTGTCATAGAACAGGGAGAAATCAAGCTAATACTGACTGGGTAGTCTCCTTTGAAGCTAACTTTCAGAATATGAATGGCTGAAATTTTGCCTTCTGAGGAAGAAATGCTAAAAGCAATACTCAGCTGTATACTTTGTAAGCTACAATAATATCTTGAAAGTATGGCAAGATATGTCCATAGATACAATAATAGCACAAATGTGTGGGGATAACCAATTGCATTCTGATTGCATTTTAGGCCTATTCCACATGAGGAAATGTGTGTTTGTTTCTCTGAATCTGACCCAAACTTAGATAGCCAACTAATAATCACTAGAACTGAGCCCTACTACTATACGTTACTAAATAGACATAGTGTCTACCTGTCTTCTAAACTTGCATTTCTATACATATATATTAGTGTAGTTCTCAGATAGAAAACTAGTTCTCTGTATTAAATGACTGCTTATGCAGAAACTCACAACTAATCAAAGTGCAGAGAATAAGCATGGAATACTCAACCATAAATCAGGTCCACTCCCCATATGGCTCAAGAAATTTGAATGCATATATAGATAGCACAGATTTAACTGAATGTACTTTTTAATAAAGAACATGAATATTGGAAATGCTGTGAAGTATTGATTAGGGGAAGAATGGAGGAAAATTATGAACAAAATACACTATATAAAATGATCAAAGAATTAATACAATATTATGTTGACAATTATTGCAAAATATGTGCAAGTATATCATGCCTAGTAGTTCTGTGATGAGCCTGATAGAGCAAGGTAGTTAATGAGGCAAATGACTAATTCACAGATTCTAGACAACAACAAAGAAGTGTAGCAAGTCTTCCCAAATTTAAAATGTTCTACCAAATTATCCTACTTCTTAATTACTTTTTGCAAGATAGTTCCTTCTAGGGATCATAGATAACACCTTCTAACACTTTTCTGAGAGATTAAATTATCTGAATACAGGAGATATTTTCTCAATTTATCAAGCAGCTAAGACATTTCTGTGAATGGAAGTTGGGCCCAATATTAACTTCTTGATTGTGGTATTTAGAGTACATGAAGAGGGCTAGATAGTAGAATTTTGAGCATTTATGTTAAAAACATTTGTTAAGCAATTTCTGCATAAAAAATTCAATTTCTACTGCAGTGATAATACCATGACCAAGTCTACTTATATAAAGAGAAGTTTATATTAGTCTTATGGTTCTAAAAACTTAGTGTTCATGTTAACATAACAGTGGTTTCAGGCAGCAGGCACCATGAGCAGCAGTTCAGAGTTCAAATCACCAGCAAGAAAGTGGGAACACAATGCATACGTCAGTATTTTTGAAATCTCAAATCCTGCCCCAATTGTCAAACATCCATCAAGGCCACACCTCCTAATATTTCTCAAACAGTCACCAACCTGGAACCAAGTATTCAGGTGCACAAGAATTATGGTGGAGTGTTGCTCATTTAAACCAACATCAGTTAATTCTAGACACATTTTCCCACTCAAAATTTTAGGATTCTGAAAGGAGAGATTATAAAAGCAATCATATTTTCTTTCACATTTATCTGTTTCTTCAGGTGAGCAAACATTGCTCTTGAAACAGAGATTCATGCTTAAGAAATCTAATTCAGTTTTACAAACTATCAGATTATTTTCCATTGTCTAAGCTAAGAACTTTGATCTCTAATTCAGGAGTAATAATAATATTCAATATCTTCCCATCCTTGCCTTTGAAAATTTATCTTTATTATTAACAATAATGGCAAGAACACTTTTCAAAATGTTCTAAGATCACTGGTAAGAGACAATGTTTGCCTTTTGGTTCTGAATGCTATCTTCATGTGAACTACATTAAAATGAGCTTAAAGGTACAATTACTGTGATTATTTTAAATCATTTTACTCATTTCTTGACAGTTTGACATTCAGTTCCATAAAAGGGCAAATACAGGTTAGTTCAGTACATTGTATATATAAAGAATAAGAAATCCAGATCTGCATTTCTTTTCTCAGGTGTCATGGATCAAGCATATTCAGTTTTCTTAAGGCAGTCAAACAATGTATTTAAGTAATATTGCTTGCAATAATTGCAATTTGTCTCATTTTCATTAAAGTGAAACCTATAAAGTTTTATATTTTGAAGTCATTCTGTGGCATGCTTTCTTCATTCTTATAACTGGAAGTCTTGGCTTGAGAGGAAAGTTTAGAAACTGAATTCTTGCAATGTGAGTCTTGAACTTTTCTTTAGTATGTATGTACAAATTTTTCAATAAATATTTTGTATAATTAAATAATAGATTGTACTATAAGATTGTTACTAAAGTGAACATTGCAAGGTATATTTATATATTTTATTTTTTAATATGTCATCATTACTTAATTCAGTAGATATTTTAATTTAGTATTGTTTGTATTTAACAGGAAGCTGACCAGACATATAGTTAGCTACTCAAAATTGATAGATTATATTTAAATTAGATCATTTTAAAAAATCTCATATATATATATATATATATATATATATATATATATATATACACTCATGAACTTAGTTCTACTGCTCAGCATATGAAAATGTTTTAAGTTTGCTTCCTGTATAGTTCTGGGTTAATTTGCAGACCCATCTAAGCTGTATACATTGTTCAGTTTTCCATACAGTTTTCCTACCATTCTGGCACATTTATGGCATTTTAATAATTTTGAATACAATGTATCTTCCTAAATTTTAATATATTGTCTTCACTGAAAACCATATAAAAGAAACAAAATGTTTCTAAAAAGGAGTGAGCATAGTTATATGATCAAAGAGAAAATGAACTTTCACCAAATTTGATACTGCAGTAGGCAAGCAATGTTAATAGAAAATAATTTCAACACAATACAGGAGTTGTATGAACTTTTTACCTCAGATCTAAAATGCCTTCATTACCAGATAACTAGAAATAATGTTCAATATCAATAAGTATTAATTATTTTAAAGTTCCTTTGTATAACATATGAAAGAAGTATTAGGTCATATTCTTTATTTTCCCCTTAGAATACCATTGTGTTGAAGATTAATTCTTTCCAATTACAGGTTAGGTAAATGTCCTCACTTACATATTTGTTATGACTCATTTGAAATTTCTGTGTGTATAGACATTTTCATTCCTTCTTTAAATTTTTGACAGCACTGGAGTCTATAAATGAATCTGACAAGACATGTGATGTAAAGTACTTTACTTGTCAAAATGCCTTTCCTGCAGTTTAAGCTTCACATACCAACACTGTTTTACCTTGTACTTGTAGTTTGACTTATTAAGCAATGTCAAGTCTATAGCAAAAATTATTTTGCAATGTGAGTCATTGTTTGGTAATAATAATGAGCGTTTCCCTTCTTATTCAGTAAAATATCAATCTCAGCATTAAGTTCAAACTACCTACATAAATCATTGTTATTGTTACATATCCAAATATTTGTCAGTATTGTGAGTTAGGCTATGCACCCTGCAATTCTGAGAAAAATTTACAAACACATGGGGCTCGGTACAACAATGTAGTGATTAATACAGCAACTAATTACACTTTGAATGCTAAAGATTTTCACAATATTTTTGATTAAATGAACTACTCTCTGCCCCGTATATGTTTTCTCATTATCAGTCAAAACAGTTAATAATCTCAACATCTTTAAAAATATGGTAGATTATTTTTGTCCATGGGAGCAATTCATAGAGGCAAATATTAAATCATTTCAAATTTAATATTGATTTTTAATATAATAAAAAATGTTTAATATTAATAACATCTGTTAAATGATGTGGAGACAAAGAACCATATTTCAAGTCATTCTTTATTTTCTAAATTCCCCATTTTATTTAATGTCTTAATGTCAGTAACTTTTTGTGTAACTCTACTTACTATAAAGCTAATACCAAATTTATGTTTTCTGAATACAATTTAACAGTTTTTGCAATCAGGATTTAATTCAATGACCATTATTAATTAGATTTTTGTCTAAATTATAGATTAAGTTTTCCAAAATTTATTTACTCATAGCCTCACTTTATTATTGGACTGTCTATGACCTGCCAGCAGCTAAATAATGACATTGAGACTTATGACTATTTATGGAAGCCCAGGCTTTGTATTTTAGGATTATTCTCAACTAGCTCATATAACTTAGTTAACCCCATGTATACTAGTCCACCTTTGCCTGTGACCTGTTAACTCTCACTCTGTCTGGTACATCTGACTTTCTCTGGATCCGGCTGGTGATTTATCCCCTCTTAATTCAATCTCACATTTTCTACCTCTGCCAGGATGACCTTCCTGTGTTGCCTCGACTATAGACTGTTAGATCATTATTAAACTGATCAAAAGGAAAGAAAAGTGTGTTTACAAAAAATGAAGCAGGTGATGAGTAGTTAGAATAACAATATCGAAGTCCAACAGTACTCAGCTCTCTGCTGGTACAGAAATCAACATTTGAATAATACATAAAACTTTTACATAGCACACAAGAAGATTAACCCTTCATGATTTTATTTACTTAGTTTTATTTATTCATAAAAATGTGCTATAATGTGTTTCATTTTGAATTTTGATTCTCATAGTTGCTATGTTTCTGTGACTTGAAACATAGTGATGATTGCTTAGTCTAATAATACTAACACTGTCAGTTTTATGTGACAGTAATAGTATCATTTCATGACACATGAGTTGACCTATAACTGAAAATAAAGTAATTGTGACTCAATTTCATCAACAATCTCATAATCCTCATCTGCTTTTTCATCTTTTCTTGTTTTAATATGATGAATGTGCCCTGGTAACAACAGGCACATACAACAACAACAAACACACACACACACACACACACACACACACACACACACACACACACACACACATACCACAAATAAATTGATTAATCTGTCAAAGTAAGGTGATGATGTAGCATATGAAAACCTAATGAGTATTAATAACATGATTATAATTTATAATGCTATCCACTGTCACAAAATAATTAGAATATGATATAAGGTGTGTGGCAAAGCTTTTCAGCTACATTAATTTCAAATGAAAACAGTCATCAGACATCTCTTCATATTATTTTTACTTCTTTTAAATTGATCTTCTCATTGATAAGATCATTTCTTTAACCAACGTTTTACTGCATTACTTAAAATCATATATAATGAAAACATATATCATGTGCTTTTAATGTTTTGAGGACAGAATCTACTCTATAATATGAGAAAAACAAAATAAATGGATTACAAAATTTCTACCTTTTCAGGATGTTGATCACTGTTCAGGCATGGTAGATTAGTGGTTGTTCATTAGCTCATAAATCCTTTTGGCATTTTTTGTATACACTGCATCCCTTTATATGACACATGGCATATATACAGGGTCATACTGCATACAGGACAGATTTTAATTTTAGATAATGGAGCAATCAGGAACCATAACTCTTGAAGTTACTGAATTATGGAAATATTAGCTTGGAATTTTCTCCAAATTAAACTTTGACTTATATAGTATTAAATTTTTCTTCACACATTTGTTCATATAAAAAAATAAGTTCATTACATTTGAGTATAAGCTATATGAGAAAGAAAAATGTTTTCTGCTTCACACTTTATTTTTAGGAACTGTCAGAATCAGCATGTTTTAACCCACAAGTAATTCATTTGTTGAATAAATGTTGTTTCGCAAGAAAAATAATTTTCCCATCTCTTGTGTAAAATGTCTGTGTGAATACACTGTGCACATATATGTATATGTGATTTATGATGAACAATTACCTTAAAATATCCCTTTTGTCCCTTTACAAAGCCAATGAAGGAGGTGGTACGATCTCACACACCCATGAAAGAAGCAACTACTGTGGAAATCTGGACTCATCCACATCCACAGGTATGGAAGAACCATGCTTTTAATATTTCTTACCTATTCTTTTGTAGTAAATTTAAACATTCCCTCCAAAGCTGTAATGTTTGGATCTATTAAAACAAATTAACAATATACTGAAAAACAGACAGAATCAAATGGAATATAACATTGCTAATGTAAAACATGAATATATGTAAAATAAAAAATGATAAGGTGGTTCAAAATTAAGGTCTGTTCATGAAGAAAGAAAAGAGTAATTGATGTAATTTCAGAATGGACACATATTTTGGAGTGAATTCTAGAAAAACTGAATTGGTAACAAAACCAAAAACTGAACAATGAAAATGTTCCTCTGACCTCTTGTGTAGATAATGTAAGGAAAGGGACAAGAGCTGAAAGAACTGCAAATATAGGAGAAGAGGTGTTGTTACATAGCTTAAAGTTCCTAAAGCAACATTGCTCAGAAGAAGAGTAGATGTATTAAGGATAAATTAGTAGAGACATGTAAGTCTCCTTTACTAATTGATAGACTTTTCTAGTCAATACAATATTAGGGAAAAATACTCACATTATTGCATTGCTTTGAAAAAATAACCAGAGTTTAGCAAGAAAGGAATAAGCAACTATAACACATGCTGTGATTCCGTCTGCCACAATCTCTTCTTTCATTCAGTGTACTGTATGACAACCTTTATAGAAGAGGGATAGTTTTTTTGGGCCTCAGAATCTTCAATGATTTTATTATAATACAAGGAAATAGTGTTTCTCAATATGTGCTCCATTAATCTTCTTCGGGCATTTTCGTGCATTCTTTCTTTTCAGTGAAATTTGATAAAATGATCTCCATTTGATGAATCAATTTCAATAAATTTGTAGAAGTTTTTATTAAATGACTGATAGATTTATAACTACTTAAGTTTTATTTCTGAGGTCATAGATTTGAAAATTAGTTTTTCTCTTTTAAAATACAATTAAACATTAAGGTAGGTTTAGCAAAAACAGCATCATAGCTATTTGAGGTTGATACTTTTTAATCAATGTTGGATTATTTTCAAAGTGAATTTTCTCATTTTATTTAGGACAAATTAAATATGACAATGAAATACATTCAAGATTTTTTCTAAGGATACATTCAAATTCTAGGCTGCAGAAATCACTGTATAAACATTTTAAGAAGTTTGTTTGTATCTTCCTGATTAATTGAATATTAATAATTTAATGGTCCTTTATGTAGAAAAAATTTTATTGACAAATCATTTGTCTATCATAGATCAAGTCCTGAAGTCAATTGACAATAGTATACACAATATAATATGGTAAGAGTCCAGAATTTAATCAAGACATTAAATTAACCATCCATTGTCTTTTATTTAGTTATTTATTTAGTTATTTCAAATATTTTAAATATTTGTTACAGTGGAAATAAATTCTAAAAATGTAGACACAAAAATGGTAATTTAGAACCCCACTATACCACTCCTGGGCATATACCCAAACGATGCCCCAACATATTACAAGGACAAATGCTCCATTATGTTCATAGCAGCCTTATTTATAATAGTCAGAAGCTAGAAAGAACCCAGATGTCCTTCAACAGAGGAATGGATACAAAAAATGTGTTACATTTACATAATGAAGTACTATTTAGCTATTAAAAATGATGAATTCATTAGGCAAATGGATGGAACTATAAAATATCATCCTGAGTGTGGTAACCCAATCACAAAAGAACACATTTGGTATGCACTCACTGATAAGTGGATATTAGTCTGAAAGTTTGGAATACCCAAGATTCGATTCACAGAATACATGAAGCTCAAGAAGAAGGAAGATCAAAGACTAGGTGTTCCAGTCCTTCTTAGAAAAGGTAAAAAACATAGTCATAGGAGCAAATATGGAGACAATGTGTAAAGCAGAGACTGAAGGAAAGGCCATCCAGAGACTTCCCCATCTTGGAATCCATCCCATATACATTCAACAAACCCAGACACTAATGTGGATGCCAAGAAGTGCTTGCTGAAAGGAGTTTGATATAGCTGTTTCTGAGAGGCTCTGCCAGAGCCTGACAAATACAAACGTGGATGGTTGCAGCAAACCATTGGAGTGAGCACGGGGTCACAAATGGTGGAGTTAGAGAAAGGACTGAAGGAGCTGAAGGAGTTTAAACCCCATAGGAAACACAACAATATCAACCCCAGGGACTAAACCACCAACCAAAGAGTACACATGGAGGGACCCATGGCTCCAGCAGCATATGTAGCAGAGGATAGCCTTGCCAAGCATCAATGGGAGAAGAGGCCCTTGGTGCTGTGAAGGCTCAATTGATAGGGCAGGGAGGCAGGACTGGGTGTGTGGGTGGAACACCCTTATAGGAGCAGAGGGAGGGAGGATGGTATAGTGGGTTTCCGGGGTGGGGGGGAAGTATGAAAGGGGATAACGTTTGAAATGTATTTAAAGAAAATATCCAAAAACAAAAGTCATATTTGTTTAATTTTATAAACTTTGGATATATAAATCCTTAATAATAACATCCTATGGTATTTAATATAGTTAAAATATTTTTTGGGAAGGGTTTCAGTATTAATTTGTGCACTGTGGGAAGAAATGATTAATTTTTAACATATATTTTTAAAAACAATTGTTCAAATACCAAAAAAATTCAAATTATCTGGTTCTGCATGTGGCTTACCAAATTTCAGTTTCTAACTATCAAATTTTACAGCTTTTCTGATTCAGATTCACAGTAAAATTGATGTAGACTGTGACCATAATATCCACTCTACATTTGTGTCCAACAGAAATTATAAAATCTTACTATAAGTTTATTGATTAAATATGCAACCACCAATCTTCAGAATAGAAACATTGAGAAGTCCACCTTATTTATCATTTATACGTTTAAAGTTGCTTAAGAGTCATATCAGCATGACTTTCTGGAACTGATATATATAAGAACTCTTAAATGTGTGCTATAACTTCCAAATATTTAATCTTACAGTAGAACATGTTATTATGGTTTTTCACAGTTAAAAGATATAATTAGACATTTGCCCTCCACAAATAAGAAAAGCCACTAAGACTCATTTTATGGAGCCAGGTAGTTACAAATCATTGTAGTCTATTAAACAGTGAGTAATTTAATTTATTGATTTATTGTTTTTTAAATGAACAATGCCAAAAGAAGAAAGTGAGTAATTTGACAGTGTGTCTGGTTTTTGCTCATGTTTCTTTAAATATCTGACATTCTCCATTTTTATGGTGCTTGAGTCTTTAATTCAGTTTAAAGTTCCAGGGATAACAGCATAGTTTTAAATGAGGTATAACATGGAGTGGTAAGTTATACCCTATCTATACTATTATTATGAATAGAGAACAGCAGTGGAAATTTGAGCTTTGTTTGTTTTTTTTTTAATTTGTTTTAAGAAGAATTAGTTCTTTGTTAATTTCAAACATAGGTGTTGATCATATTCATACTCACCAACTCTGTCTAGGTCTACTCTCTTCCTAATTCTACCAATTTTGTGTGTTTTTGTTCCTCATTCACTGGAGAGTGGTCTACTTACTAAGGGCCATAATACTACAGAACATTGATTCTCCTTCATCCAGCAGGTGGGATTTCATGTCTACCTCCTTGTCCATTTTGGTATTTGATCTAACCAGGCTTACACAGATTTTGTGTATAATGTCACAAGAACTGTGAGTTCAAATGTGTAGCTGCCCTGATGCAACTAAAGACAGTTTCCTTGTAATCATCCCGCACTTTTGAATCTTACATTTTTTCTGCTTCTTCTTTCACAATGATCCCTGAGTCTTGGAAGGTAGATCTGTGGTTATAATATTCTCATTAGGACTGAGAATTCTACTTGTGTTTTTGTCTGTGCCTTGTCCAGTTGTGGAATGAGTATCTGCTACAAATAAAACTTTACTAATAACAGGTGAAGAACTCCTATTTTTGAGAATTTCAAATATAATTACAGTACTTACATCATTCCACTTTTTGGGTACTTCCTCCTAATATCTCCCTATTTAATACATGCTCTCTTATTACTTAATTATTTTTATTGATATAATTTATATGCATGCCCACTTACATGAATACATATATGCCTTATCCTTCTCTGTCTGTTTAACGTTGCATGCATAAGTGTTTAGGACTGAATACTTGGGAATGGCTAATCTCTAAGGGTAATACTCCCAGGAGAAAACTAATTCTTCCTGTTTTAGTCCTCATTGATTGTCTGTACCCTTAATCCTTGATTTTTGGCCTTCTGAAAATCTCCCCATATACTTTAGGATGTCAACTGCTAGTCATTATGCAGATCTTCCATAGTCAACTATATTTTTAATATTTTGTGTGTGCAACTTACCTGTCATGTGGAAAAGAAATTGACTCACAGCTTGCCACAAATCCTATGGTTCTAAGAATATTTTTGCCCCTTTTCTGTGATACCTGAACCTTAGACATCAGAGTTGTATTGTAAATGTACCAGTTGGGATTAAGCTTCCATAGTAACTTATTATCTTCATTTTGATAAATTGTGTATTTCTTTAACAACCCCCTATTGCTGCTAAAATATGCTTTTTGATGATACACACATCTATGAGTATAAAGATAAGTCTGTAGAATGCAGCTGGATAGTAGTATATCAGTTTAGCAAAATGGTAGTAGATTATCTTCTAGGGTGTCTGATGTCTCCAGCCAGAGGTAGCTGGATGGGTATTCTAGGTTTATTGTATCAGCCATGATTTCCCTCCTGCTAAATGTGCTTTAAGTCCAATTAAACAGAGTTTTAGTTAACTCCAAGATATTGTGTCACTATTTTATCATCAGGGTTATTTTGCCAGGCTGGTAATTTGTGAATCACAAGCTCTGTAGGTAGGTAGGTTTTTGATGGCTTTTATCCTTTGGAAGCTTGTACAGAAAGATATTATGTGCTGGGAGACTGCCTGGAATGGAATGAGATTGAAGTGGGACACAGTGTCAGTGTTGCTTTAAAATCTGATGGTTTCTAGACGTAGTTTTAAAGATTGATGCGCTCTCTGGTCTTCTAGCACTCTAACTGTACTGAATGCTTGCTGACAACTTTTAAACCATTCTAAAAACTTTCCTGCTTATTCTCTGGGTGAAAACTGCGGGCTTCTTTTCTCTTTAACTATGAGCTTTATTAAACGTTATAATTCTCTGTGCTTTATTTAACTATTTATACTTAAATAAACACTAGGGAAACTTAACTCTTACTGTTCTGTGCTTCATTTGTGCTAAAACTTAACTCTTTCTTAACTCTTTAAGACTAGTGCTTTAATAAACACTAATATCTGGCAGTTAACACTGTTTAGAAGCAGGGAATTAAGTGAAAGGATTTATTGCTACTGCTCCTATCTCTGTTGAGTCAGCCAGAAGCCTCTCTGGCTAAGCTGGTTAACACTTTGTGAAACAAAGAGGAAGGAAAGAAAAAGAATTAATATGTTTTATACATGCAAGTATGTACATACAAATATACACTCAAACATTCATACACCCACACTCTGGCTAGGCCTGACCATCTGCACAATCAACTCCACAAGTATTCATGCATGCTTACACACACATACACATATACCTACACATGAACATATAGGCAAACAAACATATATATTTGGATAGATGGTTATACGGATGGATAGATTGATGGATGGATAGATGGATGGGGCACAACTCCCCAAGCTAAAACATTCAACCAACAACTTTATTTCTTTGCTCTGGTCTTTTATAACTTCTTAGACAAAAAGTTCTTTAGAAAATTACCTCAGAGATAAAATGTTACACAGAATGGAAATTACCAAAAGATGTTGATATTAATTTCAAAGCAGTGTTTCACTACATTATACTCATTATAAGTTCAAAGCAACAAGTTTTTACATGATCTTGCCATATTAAGGTGCATAACTGTGACTTTATCCTTGGACTTAAATGTTTTTCCTTGAATATAAAATTGTCCCAAGTTTATGTCTCTTTTTAGTGTAATTATGAAGGCTCATTTTATTTCTTATTATGCCCCCTTTACTTACTATTATGAGGAGTGTACAACTCTCTATCAACTTCATCTCTAAAACCTTTCTTCTTAAAATTATTTGAATCGAATCAGGAAATCTATAGAATCACTGTCTATTTGTCTATATGCAACTCTACAAGATAGTACATCTTAAGTCTGCAGAAATATGCTCAGAATGATAGGTCAATACCTAGTGATTGCTATATATTTATTAATAACAATAAAAGCATATTAGTAGAAATCTTTCCTCAGATATAATATCCTCAGCCTTCCTTAGAGAAACAAATCCATCATAGATTGGCAGTCTACAGAGGAACCATTTCAGGAAGATCACCTGCTAGTTTTTAGCCTCTCCTAGATGATTCTTGGCAATAATTAGATCATTCCTGGCAATAATTAGATCATTCCACAGGAAAGGAAGCTCCCAGCTCAGTTTCAGCTCCATTCTCCAATGTCTTATGTTAGACGATTGTGGTGTTTTCATTAATAGTATCTTCTTTTCTTGTTATAAGAGGCAACCAAAACAATGGCAATAGCCCATAATTTGAGTACCCTGACTCCACTGACCCCCACCTTGAAAGTGTTTATGTGTGACATTGAGGTCTTTAATAAATTGTCCATGATTCTTTTTATTATTATTATTATCATCAGCATCATCAGCATCATTATTAATTATATTTATATTCCAAATATTACCCCCCTTTCTGGTCTCCCCTTCTGAGTTCTTCAACTCATGCCCCTACCTCTGAGACATATTCCCCAACCTGTTCATCCACCCCCAACCCACCCCCACCAGCATTCTTTTTCCCTGGGGCATCAAGTTTCCACAAGATTAAGTACATCCTCTCCCATTGAAGCCAGACAAGACAGTTCTCTGCTACACGTGTATCCAGGGCTACTTACCAGTCCCTGTATGCTCCTTGGTTTTTAGCTTCGCCTCTAGGAACTCTGAGTGGTCAGGGTTAGTTGATACTGTCATTCTTCCTATAGGTTGCAAACCCCCTCAGCTTCTTCCATTCTTCCCTTAACTCTTCTATAGGGGTCCCTGACTTCAATCCAATGGTTGGGTATAAGTATCTGCATTTGTCCCAGTCAGCTGCGGTAGAACCTCTCAGAGGACAGACATGTCACACTCTTGTCTGCATGTGTAATATGGTCTCAGTAATAGTGTCAGCTTTTGTTTTATGTGCATGGGATGGATCCCAAGTTGGGCCGGTCACTAGGTGGCCTTTCTTAAACTCTCTGCTCCATTTTTGCCCCTGAATATCCTTTACATAGGAACAATTCTGGGTTAAAATTTTTGAAGATGGGTGAGTAGCCCCGTGCCTCAGCTGGGGTTCATGGCTATATACTGGAGGTGGTCTCTTCCGGTTCTTTCTCCGAACTGCTGGACATTTCTGCTAATGTCATCCACATTGAGCCCAGGTATCCTCTCTTATCACAAGTCTTTGGGACTTTCTAGAGGATCCTCCCAGCATCCCCCACCCAACACTGCTGCATATTTCTATATATTCCCCTGGCCCTCTGGGCTTATTTCCTGTCTCCCCCCATACCTGATCCTATCCCCCTTTTCCCTTCCCTCTCCCCTCTCCCACCCAGATTCCTCCCCTCCTCGGCCACCAATGATTATTTTGCCCCTGACTCTTAAGGTAAGAGTTGTCAACACATATGCAGACACAGACACAGACACAGACACAGACACAGACACAGGCACAGGCACAGACACAGACACAGACACAGACACAGACAGACAGACAGATCTGTGTGCGCACACACACATACACAGGTAGAGAGACAGAGACAGAGACAGAGAATATGCTTGGAAGTAACCCTATGAAGTATATAGCCTTGTACATTTTTCAAATATCTGTAGTGTTATTTTTATTTTCTTTATAAACTCTCTGAATTATGCTCCATCTGTCCTGTGAATGGAATCCCTACCATATTCTTTTCTGCTCTTCCCCATTTCCCACTCCCCCTTCATAACACCTATGTGATTAGCTTACATTTTGGTAAACATTGTAATTAGCATTGGAAATTTTAAAGAAACCATTTGTTTTGTAAATAAGTATTTATGGTTCCAAGAGAAAAACTTCATTTTCAACATGGAATCATTTTTTAAAGTGGAGAATTTTGAAAACACCATAGTGAAAATAACAATTATTGGTCATATAATTCAATCTTAAAATAGTTATATTTCTCTGTGCCTTTTAGATACTTTGGCTAAGTGTTTGCCTATCTTGTTGCATTGAAATCAAAATTCCTACTTGATATGCCATTCAAAAATTTGTATATCAACTAATTGGATTTCATAATACAGATAGACTTTGTCTCCTTTTAAAACTTAGCAGTTGCTACAATGGTATGACTTAAAATAGAATGGTCTCTATTGTAAATAAAACTATTCAGCTAATTAAGGTAACAAGTAACCCATGAAATGATAGGTCAATTTACTTACTGTTTTTCAGTTTTGTTAGTCTTCAGAAAATATTTAAATAGCAAAGTTATAAATATTAGCTGTAGCCAACATGTTAGCAGCTATACATTACATAGAGAAAATAGATAGCTACTAAAAATCTGGTCATTGATTTGAGTTGTGTATGCTGAATCCTGTGCCAGTTTATGTGGATTCTTGATTTTATAATTTAGCATGCACAATCACCTGAGCTTTTCTCTTTCCATACTCAACCTCCTTCCCTGTTTTAGTACATTGTCCATAACAATTATAATGCTTAATGCACTAGTATTTTAAAACTAAATAATATTTTGTTAAAAACTGAAGAAAAATGAAACTTGTATATTCTTTGGTATGTTTTCATATATTTATGTAACATTCAAAATCAGATACTTTCATGCTGAAAACAAGAAATTATAGACTTTTCATATTTTTCTGTAATATTCAATATTAGCTATTTTGTTGCTGAAAATAAGCAAAACTACAGCACGTTAATTACATATGAGGAGAGTACTGTAGCTCCCACTATCCTTCATTAAATAAACGTATTGTGATTTGCATTATATAAGTAGAAATTTAGTAAATTAGAAAATAGTGCTGAACAGCTTCTAGAAAATATATAACTTCTACATATACACTAATGCTTGACTTTGATTCAACTGGGGACTTTCTGGTTGCTGCTAGTTAAACATGGATAAAAGAATATAACTGGTTGATTACAAAGACCATAAAAATCCTCATCAGTACAATAAACTCTCTCAAGAAATGCAAATACCAAAACCAACTACTGGAAAATTTGATGGAAGGAAGTCAAATGTAACAACATAATTTATTCTATTTAGCACTATTTATGTAGTTTTAATATATACAAAGGACAATATTAAGCAATTCAATATTAATTTATTCAACTTTCGTTAAAATAATAGAAGTATGCTTAAACTATTTTAAAATTATCATTTCCCCTAATTTGTACATGTAGAAAGTGGAAGCACAAGGACGGTAGTAAATAAAAAGACAGGATATGATTTGCCTTGATGTCCCTTCAAGGCTTAACTTTTGGGAGGAGGGTTGTCATGATTTTTATTTGTTATCATTAAATGAAACTCAACATAGACTAATAATTTAAAGGCTATAAGCCGATTGGGTAAACTGAGTTATATTATATGTACAATCTATAGCACAACAACCCTATTTCTCCCAAATGCTTAGATGGCCTCTATTAGGCAACTATTAGTTTTGACTCCTCATCCTCCCATGTCTAGAATGTTGCTTGTTTCCTATAAAATGGGATATGCTACATAAGCATTAAGTGACATCAATTATGTGTCTTCACACTTGCTGCTCTTCCAGAGGACCTAAGATGAGTTACTAAGACACATGTCAGATAATTCACCACATCCAACTATTGAATTCCAGCAGATCTCATGTCTTCTTCTGCCCTCCATGAGCCCCCAAACTCACTACCCCATGGGCATACACTATCCCACATACACATAAATAAAAACAAAACCTTAACTTTTAGCAACTACCCAATGCTTTCTTGTTGAGAATAGATAGCTGGAAAGGAAAGGCATTTTGGGGACAAGAAACATTTGAATAGGAAGGGATATATATATCAATCTTCTCTTCAGTGAGCACACCTGCATCTATTTGCATATGTTAAAACTTAGATGACATTTTTGCAATGATAGAATGAAATGAACAAAAATACATGTGCATTATAAGAATACAGTCTATAGAAATGTAGAATCTAATATAAATGTTAATAAAATACTACTGCAGACAAAAAGGCTAATTAACACTGATAGAATATGATAATTTTCAGTTTTAAAGAATTACTTCTAATCTTGGCATGATGGCTAACAGGATCACTAATTCAATATGTTAACAGAAAATTCCTGTGAGGAAGTGATTGCTACAATATCCTTACATTTTATCACCGTTTAATTTTAGACATGCATGGGAGTTAGAGTAATCAATCTTCATAAAATAAAATCAACTGTATTATTCTTTCAAAACCGAAAGGGACTATATTTGCTGTCAGGACATGTGAAACAGGATGAGGTTTTATGTTTTGATATATTTACAGGTATAATACCACAAGTGGATGTTTGCATGCTCAAGTTAAGAATTATGCTGTTGTCTTATTTGGGGTGGGATTCAGATATGATTCGGGAAAGGAAGAGGACATTCCAAGACTATGAATCACCAAATGTTCCCACTACCCTACTTGGCAGGATTTGTTTATGATATTATTTTCACTCATAGCAAAAGAATCTTGAAAAAATTACATTAGTATTTTTATGATTGCTTCATGTTTCTAAGATGCACACATTACTAACTTCATTTATACTTCACACAGTTTAATGTCCCATGATAATTTTTAATCATATTATTCATATACACTTCAAATGATATCCCCATTCCTGGTTTCCTCTCCACAAACCACCCATTGCAACCCCCCTCCCCTTTGCCTCTGTGAGGGTGATTCTTCACCCATTCACCCACTCCTGCCTCCTCACCCTGGTATTCCCCTATACTGGGCCATGAAGCCTTCACAGGACCAAGGGCTTCTCCTTCCATTGATGTCCTACAATGCCACCCTTTGCTACATATTTAACTAGAGACATGGATCTCTCCATGTATACTCTTTGGTTCATAGTTTAGACCCTGGTAGCTCTGAGTGGTCCAATTAGTTGATATTGTTTTCCCTGTGGGGTTGCAGTCCCCTTCAGCTCCTTCAGTCCTTCCCCTAGCTCTTCCATTGTGATCCCTGGGCTCAGTCTGATGGCTGGCTGTGAGTATCTGCATTTGTATCAGTCAGGTACTGGCAGAGCCTCTCAGAGGACAGCCATACCAGGCTCCTGTCAGCAAGCACTTCTTGGCATCAGCAATAGTGTCCGTGTTTGTTGTCTGCAAATGGGAAAGATCCCTAGTTCTTGTGGTCTCTGGATGGCCTTTGCTTCAGTCTCTGCTCCACATTTTGTCCCTGTCTTTCATTGAGAGAGGGACAATTAGGTGATAAAAATTTTGAGATGAGTGTGTGGTCCCATCCCTCAACTGGGGTCTGTGCCTATTTACTGAAGGTGATCTCTTCAGGTTCTGTCTCCACTTTTTTTTTTTTTTTTTTTTTTTTTTTTGGATATTTTGGCTTCTGTCATCCCCATTGGGTCCTGGGAGCCTCTCTCTTTCCTGGCTTCTGGGACTTTCTAGTGGCTACCCCCTGTTCACAATTCTCCAATGCTATATATTTCATTCAGTATTTTGACCCTCTGTACTACATTCTCTAATGACCCTTCCCATACCTGATCCTGTCCCTCATTTTCCCCTCACCCTCCTCTCTCCTTCCCAGGTTCCTCCCTCCTTCTACCTCCTGTGATTATTTTGTTCCCCGTTCTATGTAGAAATGAAGCATCCAGACTATGGTCTTCTTTCTTTGTAAGCTTCATATGACTTGGAGATTGTATCGTGAGTATTCTGAGCTTTTGGGCTAATATCCACTTACCAGTGAGTACATACCATGTGTGTTCTTTTGTGTCTGGTTTACCTCACTCAGGATGATATTTTCTAGTTCCATCCATTATCATGTGAATTTCATGAAGTCATTGTTTTTAATAGCTGAATAGTAATCCATTGTGTAAATGTACCATATTTTCTGTATCCTTTCTTGCATTGAGAGACATCTGGGTTTTTTACAGCTTATAGCTACTATAAATAAGGCTGCAATAAACATAGTGGAGCATGTGTTCTTGTTATACATTGGAACATCTTTTAGGTATATGCTCAGTAGTGATATTGCTTGGTCTTCAGGTAGAACTATTTCCAGTTTTTCTGAGGAACCTTCAGACAGCTTTCCCATTTGATTTTACCAACATGCAATCCCACCAGCAATGGAGGACTATTTCTCTTTCTCCACATCCTCACCACCATCTGATGTTATCTAAGATTTTGATCTTAGCCATTCTGATTGTTGTGAGGAGGAATCTCATGTTCGCTTTGATTTGCATTTCTCTGATGACTAAGGATGTTGAACATTTCTTTAGGTTCTTCTCAGACATTCATGATTCATCAGTTGAGAATTCTTTGTTTAGCTCCATACCCCAATTTATTTCCATTTTCATTGGTTATTTTATTTATTAACATTTCAAATGTTATCCCCCTTTCCAGTTCCCCTCTACAAACCTCCTATCCATTCTTCCTTCCCCCATCTTCATTGAGGGTTCTTTCCCACCCACCAACCCACTCCCTCCTCAGTAACCTAGCATTCCCCTATGCTGAAGTGCAGGGACCACAATGGAGGAGTTCTGGGAAGAAAGGAAGGACTTGAAGGGATTAACAACACCATAGAAAGAAAAACAATATTGACCAACCAGAAGCCCCATTTTTAATATGGTTATTTGGTTCTCTGGAGTCTAACTTCTTAATTTCATTTTATATTTTAGATATTATCCCCCTATTGGATGTAAGGTTTTTGAAGATCTTTTCCCAGTCCGTACATTTCTGCTTTTTCCTATTGATAACACCCTTTGCCTTACAGAAGTTTTTCAGTTTTATGAGGTCCCATGTGTCAATTGTTGATCTTAGAGCCTGAGCCATTAGTGCTATAATGAGGACATTTTTCAATGTGCCTATGTTCAAGGCTCTTTCACACATTCTATTCTATTAGATTCAGTATATCTGATTTTATGTTGAGGTCCTTGATCCATTTGGATTGGAGCGTTGTACAAGGAGATAAAAATGGATTGATTTGCATTCTTCTATGTGTTGACCAATAGTTGAGTCATCAACATTTGTTGAAAATTCAATCTTTTTCCACTGGATCATTTTGGATTCTTTGTCAAAGATCAAGTGATTATAGGTGTGTGGGTTTATTTCTGGGTCTTCAATTCTATTCCATTGATCTACCTGCTTGTTTTTGTACCAATACCGTGCAGTTCAATTTTTTGTTTGTTTGTGTGTGTGTGTGTTTTTTTTTTATCACTATTACTCTGTAGTACAGATTGAGGTCAGGGATGGTGATTCCCCAAAAAGTTCTTTTATTGTTGAGAATAGTTTTTGCTATCCTGCCTGTTTTGCTGTTCCTGATGAATTTGAGAATTGCTCTTTCTATCTCTGTAAAAAAAATTGAGTTGGAATTTTGATGGGGATTGTATTGAATTTATAGATTGTGTTTGGTATGATGGCTATTTTTACTATGTTAATCCTGCATATCCAGGAGCATGGGCAATCCTTCCACCTTCTGAGGTCTTCATTGATTTTTTTCTCCAGAGACTTGAAGTTCTTGTCATTCAGATCTTCCAGTTGCTTGGTTAGAGTCACAACAATTATTATTATTTGAGACTACTCTGAAGGGTGTAATGTCCCTAATTTCTTTCCAGTCCTTTTATCCTATGAGTAGAGGAAGGCTATTGATTTGTTTGAATTAATTTTTTAGACATCCACATTGCTAAAGTTGTTTATCAGCTATAGGAGTTCTCTGGTGGAATTTTTGGAGTGGCTCATGTATACTGTCATATCATCCACAAATAGTGATATCGTGATTTCTTCCTTTCCAATTTGTATCTCTTTGACCTCCTTTTGTTTTCTAATTGCTCTGGATAGACCTTTGAATGCTATATTGAATAAATAGAAAGAGAATGGGCAGCCTTGTTTTGTCACTGATTTTAGTAGGTCTGCTTCAAGTTTCCATTTAATATGATATTTGCTATTAGTTTGGTGTATATTGCTTTCATTATGTTTAGTTATGTGCCTGGAATTCCTGATCTTTCTAAGACTTTTAACATGAAGGTGTGTTGTATTTTGTCAAAGGCTTTTTCCCATCATCTACTGAGATGATCATGTGGTGTTTTTTTTTTCTTTTTTTTTTATATAGTGGATTATGTTGATGGATTTCCATATATTAAATGATCCATACATCCTTGGGATGAAGCCTAGTTGATCATGGTGAATGATTATTTCTATGTGTTCCTGGATTTGGTTTGAATTTTATTGGATGATTTTATATCAATATTCATTAGGGAAATTGGTCTGAATTTCTTTTTCATTTTGGGTCTTTATGTGATTTATGTACCAGTGTAACTGTGGCTTCATAGAATGAATTAGATAGTGTTCCTTCTGTTTTTATTTTTTTTGTTGTTGTTGTTCTTCAATATCTTTTTATTGGATATTTTCTTTATTTACATTTCAAATGTTAGCCCCTTTCCCTGTTTCCCTTATTCCAGTAAGCCCCCTATCCCAAGCCCCTTCCCCTGCTTCTATGAAGGTGCTCCCCACCCACCCATTTCTGCCCTGGCATTCCCTCCACTGGGATATTGAGCCTCCATAGGACCAAGGGTCTTTCCTCCCATCGATGCTTGACAGGGCCATCCTGTGCTACATATGTGGCTGCAGCCATGGGTTGCTTCATGTGTCATCTTTGGTTGGTGGTTTTGTGGAATAGTTTGAAAAGTATTGGTATTAGGTCTTTTTTGAAGGCTGGATAGAATTCTGCACTGTAACCCTCTGGCCTTGGGCCTTTTTTGCTTGGGATATTTTAATGACTGCTTCTATTTTCTTAGGGGTTATGGGATGGTTTAGGTGGTTTATCTGATCCTGATTTACCTTTGGTACCTGGTATCTGTCTAGAAAATCATCCATTTCATCTAGAATATCCAGTTTTGTTGAGTACAGGCTTTTATAGTAGGATTTGATAATTGTTTTTTTCAATTTCCTCAGTTTATGTTTTCTCTCCCTTTTCATTTCTGATTTTGTTAATTGAATGCTATCTATGTGTCCTCTAGCTAGTTTGGCTAAGGGTTTATCTACCTCATTGATTTTCTCAAAGAACCAGCTCCTAGTTTTCTTGATTCTTTATATAGTTCTCTTTGTTTGTACTTAGTTGATTTCAGCCCTGAGTTTGATTATATGCTGTAGTCTACTCCTCTTGGGTGCATTTGCTTCCAGAGTTTTCAGATGTACTGTTCAGCTGCTAGTGCATGATCTCTCCAATTTCTTTCTGGAACCACTCAGAGCAATGAGTTTTCCTCTTAGAACTGCTTTCATAGTGTCCCATAAATGTGGGTATGTTGTGCCTTCATTTTTGTTAAATTCTAAAAAGTCTTTTTTTTTTCTTTATTTCTTCCCTAACCATGGCATCATTGAGTAGAGAGTTGTTCAGTTTCAATATGTATGTGGGTTTTCTGCTTTTGTTGTTATTGCAGACCTCCCTTAGTCTGTGATTTTCCAATAGAATCCATTTGGTTCATAACCTCTGTTAGTTTCACTATGTGTCTGTTTAGTTTCTGTTTCCATGATCTATCCATTGATGAGATTGCATGTTGAAGTCTCCTACTATTACTTGTGAGGTTCAATGTGTGCTTTGAGCTTTAGTAACATTTCTTTTACAAATGTGGGTGCCCTTGCATTTGGGGCATCCATTTTCAGAATTGGGTCATGATATTTTGGTAAGGACTTAATTTATTGTGGAAAAATTTTTGATTCAGTGCATATTATGTTTCTCTTTTGTTGTTTTTGTTGTTGTTTCAGAGTTCACAGTACCTATCTTCTTGGTTAATACTTCAGAGTATATTTTTGTGTGTATGTTCTTAATGAAAGTGAACGTTAATTATTGTCATAAAATGGTTTGAGATCAAAAATTTTAAACATCTCAACATTGGAACTTTTGAGAATTGTTTAGTCATCCATAGCTATTTTATGAAAGCCCTTGAATGCCGATCAAGTTAGTGAGTTATCCTTTACACAATGGGAAACTTAATTAAATGATAAATCATTGCTCTAATGTTACCCATGTTATCTGTCAATAGAAGGATTTTATTTTAGACTGTTAGAAAATTCTCATTCCCACTGTCCAACCAGAGTTATATAATTTGTCAACAATTAGTATCCTTTCACGATATTAAAATTAAATATTATTCATTAATAAGTGATATTACAAGTTATTATTGAACATTTGAACTATAGGATATAGATAAGGACTGTGAAAGGTTAAGTACATGTCTAACATTTGAAAGCTTCAAATATTATATAATGAAATTCACGTATAATGATTAGATTCTGAGGTCCATGTTTATACACTGCACCTATTTTCTATTACTATATTCATCAAGGACATCTCTCAGTAAACAAGTATTCTAAGTATGACTACAGGTCCTGTGATTTCTATAGTATGTTAGTAAATTTTAGTCACATAGCAGATGGGTTCCATATCCACAGATAAAAGGCGCATGAGGTTTCACAGCAGTCAAATGCAGGGGATGACAGATGGAAGTCATTCCTCCATAGAACTTGAACCACAGCATATTGGCAATCAACTTTGAAAAGAAGTTGCTAACTGTGATATTCATATCTCCTGCTAATTAGACTTTCAAAAATAAACATAGACTTTAAATATCATTCAGTATAATTATAATTCAAATGAATAAAACATAGATTTGCAGTTTTCACATATAAGAAGGAAATCAAAGATACCATATCTATATTATATGAATCATTTGTTTACATAGAATTTGGGATTATGACTCATCAGCCTGTTCATAAGTCTTCTAGCTATGCCTAACATCCAAATGAAACAAATTCTGTTTGTAATCACAGAGGGAACCTTGTTGATCATACTGAAATCAAGGTAATAAATGCTCATCAGTTCGTTTATCATGTTGGATCCCAAGAATATCACATTGGAAGTTAAATGGAGGCCACTTGAGAAAGGAATAAGCTCTAAGCCATCCAGCTGAGAATATCACTGTCATAAAAGCATGATTCTGAAAAAAAAAAAGTAGGCAGCAGGGAACATTAGAGTTTACAAGAGGAAATATAAATTTAGAACAAATACAGAAACTAGGGATAACTAAGGATCTTGTTTGCTGGAAATAATCCTGTAGAGAAAAAAATGTATAAGCAGTTATACTATTCATGAATTATTCATCTTATTCTGATCTTTTTTTTTTTTTTTAATAGTAAAGCTCTTGTTTACTCTCCCATTAATGATGTTAGAAAACTGGGAGGAGTAGGAGAAAGAAAATAGATTGTTAAAAACTTAATATTATTACTTTTTGAGGAGTTTCCATTGACTCTACTCAAACGTGTATTAGTAAACACATCCAATCAAGTCGTTAAGGCGTGTTGAAATAATCTTTAGCTACAACAATTATAAATCAAAACAGCAGGTTTTCAAAAGCACTAATTTAGATCTATTAAATGTCTTACTGATTAGAACATTAGGTGATTTCTAGGATTAATTGTAAGGCAAGTTGTTTCCTGCTTTGTAAAAAAGACACAAGAGCAAGGGGGTCTTGGGGATGATGTGGACATATATTCTGGAATATCATGTTTTGGCAAATCATTCAAACTCAAAATTGATTCAGTCATTCTGAGAGTTCTTTTTATAGAGCATGTACTATTTCATGTGTAACAATATCAATATTCTCTATTCACTCTTAGTGCCCAAATGTAGGAGAAGCAGTGTTAGAACTACTCAACAAGTGGTTACCTCTGAAACTATACAGTTTTGTGTTGTTTTGTTTCTCTTTATATTCTCTTAGACTTTGCACAATTAGTCCTACTGAGCTATCTAGAGTTGTAAACCCTGTTCTGTGATCTGAAGTTGTTTTTTTTTTTAAATAACTGATGTCATTTGAAAATAGATTAAAACAAATGAATACATTCTAGTTATTTGGATGCTTTGCAGGTTTGTGCACAGAAGCTCTATAGTCAGGTTTAACTTGATTTAGATGTATTGAATTATTGCGGATCAGATCCCAAATATATTTCTTCAATCAATTACTTAAAGCTAGGCTGCACACCACACTAACCTGGAAAACTATTGTGAAACTTTGACTCTTCAGGTTTTTCTTTCTAATTCATTCTAAAATAAATATTATACAGTTTATTTTAGATGTCATTAATGATTATAGATTATCCTCTATTGAGTATGTAATATCCAAATTCTAAATGTTTTCAATTGTCTCTCGCTGGTTGTTGAAATAGGATTCATGGCATTAGGACTCTTTGTTATGGCCCTTACCTTTCCTTTTTTCCTAATCATTTTTTAATGCATACTCATACTTGAACTGTTTATGATGTTTTCCACAGATTGGCTTAAATTTCAAGAATCTGTGATGAATGTTGCATTATTTCTTCTATAAGAATGAAACTTCCTTGCTGGGCAGTGGTGGCACATGCCTTTAATCCCAGCACTTGGGAGGCAGAGGCAGGTGGATTTCTGAGTTCAAGGCCAGCCTGGTCTACAGAGTGAGTTCCAGGACAGCCAGGGCTACACGGAGAAAATCAGTCTCAAAAAAACAAAAAACAAACAAACAAACAAACAAAGAAGAATGAGACCTCCTGATAGAAATGAAGATTTTTCCATCATGTCTCCATATATAGCAATGTATCTTGCATTCACTAGATGTATTTTTAGTGACATCTATTGCATTCTTCTGTTACTTCAGCACTAATATCCACCTATACATTTTAAAGAGAAAATAGATTATCCTAGAAAAAAACATGGGTTTGGAAGTCATTTAATTCTTCATTTAAATACTAATATTGGTACTTACAGGTTATGTTTTCTTCACTATGCTATTTAATACCTATGAGTTTTGTTTCCACATTTGTCATGAAATACAATAACATAAATTTTATTAGATAAATAATAAATCGACAAGAAGTATATTATATATATTTTATAAGGCAGTTAGAACAATGGCTGGCACATAACAATTTCACCTATTCTGTAGATACCATATCACCACTTTAAAAAATAATGAAAATTTATTCATTTCTTTGTCTATTCATTTTTTAAAAAAATTCCTCACTCCATAGATTATAAATATATATCATCTTACAAATAGTTTCTGTCTTTATATTTGAAGTCTCAAAAAGATATGAGGCTTCCAAAATTACATTTTAATGTGCCTTTCCTTACCTTTGCAAGGGTAGAACAAGAGCACTTCACAGAACAAAAAACCCTATCATCACAGCTGACTACTTGACTTTGTCAGCTATAATCACTGCTAATATCCTTAATTCCTTCTGTGTCCATAGCATGTAAAGATTTCATTTGAAACAGCAATAAATGAATCCTGCTGCATTGAAACTTGAATAATAGACATCTCAAGTAAAGCAGCATTTACAAAATCAACTGTAACATTTTTCCAAAAACCATAAAATCATCTCTTAAAGGATTCTATAAAATAAACCTGAGACAGAATTATTTTCAAAATACCTATCTATATGTGAGATGTGTTCGTATTTTCTGTATTTATGTAAATGAGAGCATACTTGCATGAAATCCATACTGAAGTTAATTTGTATATTTATTGTTATACTTTATTTGTTAAAGCGCAGAGTTTTAAGTTTATTGCAAAGGATACCACTAAGTATAAGTTCTTTATTAGCCTTTTCCTGCAAAAGAAACTGCTTCCCATGGGAAGACTGCCTAAGCATGCTAATGCAGGAAGTAATAGTTAAAGCACCCTTTCCATGTAGTTTCAACTCTTCTCCACACTTGGACATTAAATAATATGAAGAAGTAGCTGTACTGATAAGTGGATATTAGCCCAAAAGTTCGAAATACCCAAGATTCAATTCACAGAACATATGAAGGATGACCAAAATGTGGATACTACAATGCTTCTTAGAATGATGAACATAATACTCACAGGAGGAAATATGGAGACAAGGTGTACAGCAGAGACTGAAGGAAAGGCCATTCAGAGATTGCCCCACCTGGGGATCCATCCCATATACAGTCACCAAACCTGGGAGCTATTGTGGATGCTGGGAAGTACTTGCTGATGGAAGCCTGATATGGCTGTCTCCTGAGAGACTCTGCCAGAGCCTAACAAATATAGAGGCAGATGCTCACAATCAACCATTGGATTGAGCACTGGGTCCCTGATGGAGGAGTTGGAGAAGGGGCTAAAGTTGCTGAGAGGGTTTGCAGTTCCATGGAGGGAGCAACAGTGTTAACTAGCCAGACCCCAGGAGCTCCTGGGGACTGGACCATCAACCAAAGAGTACAAATGGATGGACCCAGGGCTCTGGCAACATATGTAGCAGGGGAGGGCCTTGTTGGACATCAGTGCGAGGAAAGGCTCTTGGCCCCGAGGGTGTTTGTTGCCCCAGTATAAGGGAATGCCAGGGAGGGAAGACAGGAGTGAGTGGGTGGTTAGGGGAGCATCCTCATAGAGGCAGGGTTTGGGGGGATGGGATAGGGGTTTTTCAAAGGGGAAACCTGAGAAGGGGAAAACATTGGAAATGTAAATAAAGAAACTATCCAATAAAAAATAGCTATGGTTACAGTAAAGGCCAGATACACTTTCTATCACACAGCTGTAATGGTCATTCTTTGAAGTAGTTATGTTTATTTTGGCAAACATCATGGAGGGGAATATTGGCATCACTTTTGTAGCATAACCTATGTTCTTTGTATTTGAACACTTGATAGTAAATGTGTACATGACAGAAAGATTTTGAAAAATACTGTCATATTTAAGGTGTCACAACACAGTTTTGAAAGAAAATAATTTAATGGATTCTTTACAACCCACAGAGCTCCTGAACATGTTTTCTATGTATCATTTATACATACTCTCTCTAAAATGATTATCTCATAGCAAGTTGACTGTGCTTTGAGAATCTTGCCAGTGTTCAACAGTGTAATTGTTTTTCTTACTTTTCATTTCTGATATCATCTTTGAGTATTTGTGCTACTGTTTATATGTAGTGTAGAAACATACTGAGCTCCTGTTGATGTTTTTTTTTCTACTGCAACTGTTTTTGCAAAGCTCCCTTGTTATTGGTTTAAAGGAGAGATTTACAACACGTCAAATGCAATTTTTTCTTTTAATATTCTAATAAAATATCTTTGGGAGTAAGCTCTTCTGAGGTGCTATAAGTTGCACCTGCACAAAATGTACTTTGTTCTAAATTAGGGTAAATAAATTATCTGTGCCATATGTCTCACTCTCCTAGCTTGTTTAATATTTTTCAAGTGAGCTTTTCATAATATACATCCCTTACCTTATTGTCATTTAACACAATAACTCAAAAAAGAAGCATTTATTTAGTGCTTAGTTTGTGCTAGGGCAAACACTGGCAGTTTAGTTATAAAAAGAAAAAAATCATAAGCCCCATCTTCTAAAATTTCACAGATTGTTGCAAATTAACATTATGCCAGCTACCAATTATTTGTTAACTAATTGGTGCTAAATGGTTGAATATGTAGCATGCTGTGACAATACAAGATGATTCCATTTGACTAAATGTAGAGATCAGACAATGAGCTCTTGATAATAATAATATTGAAGCTAGAAATCAAATGTTGGAATGCTGAGAATATGGTTATGACTTGAGCAGTATGGTGACATGATACCATATTTGTAATATTTATAAGTGGAAATGATAGTGAATCAATGTAGAACCACTTGGATAAAACACAGTCATTTAGTACTTGAAAGATAACTCAACAATAAAAGCTGTTATGTCTCACACTCATTCACATAAGCAGTCAGTTGCAGAGACAGATACAGATCTCCTTGTTCACATGATCATTATCCACCAACAGTTTTACCTTCTTAAAAATTACTTCTTGATCATAAGATTTGTGTCAATGCTTTTATAGATTGTTATAAGTCAACTGGATTAATTTCACATTGATTTGTATTGCTTTTTTGAGATACATAATTATACTTAAGCACTTTCCTGTCCAACAACAAATTAGGACTTATTTTTATCTATTTTAGCTTCCTGATTGCATCTCTTTATTCTCTCTACACTTCGTGACTTCTGAGACAGTTTCATTCTATTTAGAAGTTCTGAAATCAGCTTTCTCATATTCCTTGTCATTGTAATTATGCAGGGCTTTATCTCTCTGCTTCTTTACCTGATATGTTTTACTTAAAATAATAATGTCTGTCTCTGTCCGTACAGACACAAAATATATCATTCTTAACTATGTTGTCAAAAATGACAGGATTGTATTCATTTTATGATTAAATACTACTATGTTTTAATATGTATTATACATCCTTTATCCATTGGCCACTAATGGACACTTATGTTCTATCCATCTCTGATCTGGAACTGTAGGCTTAATAAACCCTTTTTTTTTTTTACCCAAACTTGCTTTTGGGTCATGGTATTTTGTCTCCATATATGTTTGTATGAGGATGTTGGATCCCCTGAAATTAGAGTTACAGACAGTTGTCAGCTGTCATGTGAGAGCTGGGAATTGAACCCAGGACCACAAGCCCAGGAATCATACCATCCACGAATGCTGTATACAAAAAGCCATGACTAAAGCAAATTGGCTTACACCTTCACATCTACTTGTTATTGAGAATAATACTGAGTTCAACATTGGTAAGAACAAGTTTATTATTTTTCTGAATATATCGTTTTGAATTTCTCAGGAATACATACTCAGTATATAGGTAGATATACCATAAATTAGATCTTGTTTAATTTTCTGAAGTATATCAGTTTTTAATAACTGAATTACATTACATATCTAACAATTATGTAGAAAAGATTTATATTTTATACTTCTCCACAAGTACTTATCATTATTCCTTTTGGTATAAGCCATTCTTAGTGGGTTGAAGTGCTCTCATGTTGTAGTCTTAATTATCATTGTCTTGATTACTGGTGATATGGACCATTCCTTTTACATATCCATGGATAGTTGTATGCCATTTTATAGGCAGAATCATACAATTCACCTGTCTAGACATTTCCCCAGTATTCCTTTGTATGTCAAGAAGTGTAAACTTGATGCAAATATCAGTAAATAATTGTCATTTTGATTTATTCAAATGTATTTTCTGTTAAGAATTATATTGTCTAAAATTTTTAAGTGTTTTTGAATATGCCTAATAATTCTAAAGTTGAGTTTTTAATCATATGTTATTTTATTTTACTAATTTTCAACAATTGTGTGTCTTTTGTTCATTCAAAAAATCCCTATGCTTCATTTATTTTCTCAAAACACTTAAATTATATTTTTGTGTTCCTTTATAAATCAAAATCTATAATTCAACGAGTTATATTTCTGAGTTTCATTTTGTTGGGGGAGAAAAAAAATTAAGTTTAGGAGAGTTTTAATGATTCAGACCATAGTTGCTGTAAAGATATATTAATAACATATAAAAAAATTGCCAAACCATTATAATTCAGAAAAGTAAGCAAATAAATCAATTTAACAATGAACAAGAGGAACACCATTTTATCAACAAATGTAAAACATATGGATATGCATAGTTTACCTAAAGTGAAACATGCAACATCAGTTATGTCAAGTCAGCTAGGATTATACAATAATAAAATAAAAGTGAACTTGGAAGAAAAGATAGGGGAAAACTATGTTACAGCTATTACTAAGACCACAAGCTCATTTACCTTTCCATTTGTTTGTTCCATTTGAGAGAATATAGGCTTTTCAAAAATATTTCAAATCTATCTCTTTTTTCTATTTATTTGTTTTTTATTTGAAGATGAAATCTTATATTTAAATTGCAACAGATTATAGTCCATTGTCCTGTAATTCTCCAGCAAGAATATATGCTGACTAATCTACTTACCTATTCACATTAAAGAAGTAAATAATATTTTTCGTGTTCTTTAAGACATACTTGGGCTGTACCTTAAGTCATGGTACTACAAAATATTTATGCTCAAATTTTTAAAAATTAAAAGGATAAGGTAGAAGAACATGATTTCTGATTTCATTTACAATCAATTTTGACAGAAATTATTCTGCTTTTGTTTGCTATCCATAGAGGTCAGTTTTATTTTGGTGGATTTAATATAACATACTCAGAATTTTGGAATAGGCAGACATGATTTATCCTCATTAATGATATACCAATGGGCAAAGTGCTGTTATTCTCATTGGTGAAATAGAAATAATACTAACAAACCCAATATATGTGTGTGTGTGTGTGTGTGTGTGTATTTGGATTTTTAGACTATGGGATATTTACGTATTTAAGAACCTCTTTTTTTCTTCTAGCAAACATATAGCATGATTGAAGCAAAATACTTTACATTAGAAATAAAAACTCTCATATAACCTTACACTAAGTTGTCATTTCAGATGTTGGGTGCCACAGGAGTTAAAGTCCAGTGAGAAAGAAGTAGGTTATTGTACTTAGAAAATACTTATTAGAAAAGGTGTAATTTGAGTTGAGCCTTTAGAGATGGCTGCAATTAAGCTGGGAAAGAAATAATAGGTATAGAATTCTATTGTACTGTAAAGAGAGAAGTTCACAAAATGAGCAAAGGAGAAACAAAGATGGTATTCAAGGAGGTGAGGGTAGCAATCAGATTATAAGAACAACAAGAAATAGCCATCAGATCTCCTGTCATTAGCCAAGGTCTCATTTTTCTTTTCAGACAATTCCCAAAGATGTCTAAGTAGTGGGATTGCTTCATACAGAAGAGTTTAAATTTGTTTTCTCCCTTGCTAAATGATTCTGAAATATAAATGCTAATACCTAGAGAGTTGAGCATTTCAGCCCACTGTTCAATTTCATAAAGGAGAATGCATTAACAGTCTAGGGAGGAAAGATACTCTAGATATGAACATTCATAACAGCACCTGAAATAATTGTTAGTTAATATTAGAGGAGTGGCAAAAAAAGCATAAATTTTTTCTTGGTAATTATTTTGTAACAGTTCTAGTTTTATAGTAATGACTTAGCTATTTAGTGAATTGACACAACTATTAGGGTATTTTTAAGATTTATACTTAATAAATTATAATAAAAGAAAAAATCACTTATAATTATTTTTCTTAATTTTTAAAGTGTGACCTAAATTTCTATTTCTACTAAGCCCAGATATTGTATTGTCAATAGGAGGAATTAGAAGACTTTTAGTATCACTCTACAGAAAAATAGTTTTCTCCTAGCCAACCCCTTCTCCAAAAACAGCTTCTAAAATCATAAATGCTTGTCAGACTATAGTTCCTTATAAAACAACATTAAAACCATCTTCAGCTTTAGAACCCCAGAAATGTCTATGGCTTTATTTTTTAAAAGAAATGCACTGTGAATTACACTGGGAAATTAAAATCAATGAAGGATAGTAACTAGAAATCTAGAAAATCTTAGTGAGATGATACTTCACTATTATAATGTAAAATCCCTGTGGTATTTTAAAATACATATTCTGAAATATTTGAAAAATATCTAATTTTGCTTTAGGACTTGCTTTATGATAGTATAAATGTACCAGAAATAAAAGCTCTTTTCTAATGTAATTTTAATTATATATAAAGCAAAAACATGACATTTAGATACTTTGGACCTATCTCCTATAAGCAAATTATTTTCACTTTTATCTTATGTTTGTTTTATATTTCAATTTTCTCTTTAAAAGTTCCTTCATTAATATGAATATATATATCCATATTTATATATATATATACTGCTGAACAGCAAGTGTTTTTGTCTTTACAAAACTCCTCCTGTTTTGTGTATGGATATTAGAAAATTGTCAATGGAACTTGTATCCTAGGAATTTCTTTGTTACTTCTCAGTGGTGAAAAGAAAAGGTTGCTATAAATTTACCATAGTTGTTGATAAATGTTTGTCCACTGTTGGTAAACAATAAAAAAAAATCCATATGCTACAGAAAGGCTTTAATTGGATTTTCCATTGCTCACACAGCACAGGACAATACGCTAGTGAAGAAAGGCCAGGTAGAACATTAATCACTGTTTCCAGGCCTTCTCACTTTTTAAAAAATTATTTATCTTCTAAATGTTGTCTCTCTTCATAGTCCCCATGCCCAGAGTTCTTCACCTTACCCACTCCCCTTTGCCTCTGATAGGGTGCTCCCCAATGCCGCCTACTCACCCACATGTCCCCCCCTCAACCCCCCCTCACACCCTCTTCCCTGGGGCATCAAGACTCCACAGGATTTGGCAAATCCTCTCCCACTGAAGCCAGACATATGTTCTCTGCTACATATATGACAGGGGTCATGGGACAGCCAATGTATGCTCTTTGGTTGGTGGCTTAGTCTCTGGTAGCTCCCAGGGGTCCAGAGGGTTAGTTGATTCTTCCATAGCGATTACTGACCTGGGTTCAATGGTTGGTTCTACATATCTACGTTTGTCTCAGTCAGCTGCTGGAAGAGCCTCTCAGAAGGCAGCCATGCTAGGCTCCTGTCTGCAAGCACAACATGGGTTTAGTGACTGCCCATAGGATGGAATGCAAGTTGAAATGGTCACTGGATGTCCTTTCCTTCAGTATCTGCTCCATATTTGTCTCTACATTTCATTTTGACAGGAACCAAGCAGAGTTGAAAAATTTGAAGGTTGCTTGGTGTCCCCATCCCTCCACTGGAGCCCTATCTATCTACTGGAGGTGGTCTCTTCAGGTTTTCTCTCCCCACTTTTGGGCATTTCGGCTAAGGTCATCTGTGTTGAGTCCTTCTTATTTTCAGACTGCTACACTAGAGTATTTTTTTTTTTGAAACAGGAACAAAGAGCAGGAAAATCATTGCCATACTTAACTTACACCTGCAACTACAAAGAGCAAAGAACACAGCATTGAGAAATTCCCAGAAGATATTTCAGGCTCAAGTATAAAATTTCTCTATATATTACAGATAATATAATTCAGACGAGAAAGAGAATATGAGTTCAAAATTCTTTCTAAAACTCTGTCTTGGATAAGGAGAAATTTTCCCAAAGTATGCTTATATTAATGTACCACAAAACAGATTTCATAATAAGTAATTTGCCATTATTTACTAATTTAACTAAAGTAAACTAGCTGAAAAATCTAAAGTGTTAATAAGAGATATGTAGGTAGATGAAATTGGGAAATTTCCTCCTGATATAGGAACTAAAGTTGTAGGAATATGACCCTATTTGTTACGTGTTGTGTGTATGTGTGTGATTAATGAATTTTGAATGTATTATTACGTTTTTGTTGTAAAATTTAAAATTAACCATTTTCATGACTTGTGTAAAAATTTTGGAAGTGTGTATTATACACATTGACTGTATGCTCACAGTTTATTTTTCTTTCAAAGAAGAGATTAGTGAGTAGTAACATAAAGAAACAGAAGGTATAAAATTATTGTGGGTTGAGACTATGTCTCAGCAGGTTTAGCCACTTGACCCTAAGCCTGACAAGCTAAGATTAGTGCTTAGACTCTGCATGGTCAGAAAAACTAGTGTTTGTCCTCTGACCTTCAGTCATGTGTCTTGGCACATGCGTACTTCTGCACACACACACACACACACACACACACACACACACACACACACACGCCAAATAAATAAATAAAAAGGCAAATAAGTAAGTAAATAATATGTAATTATTGTACAAAAGACACAAAGACTTAAAATCATTAATAAAACAACCCTTGTAATTTAAGAGTCTAAACTATATTGTCATCTACAGGCCACTAGATGGTGCACTCTGCAACTTTGTTGATTAAATATTTTCCCAAACTTTTCAAAATATCTCAAATGTCTTATTCATACATGATATTTTGAAATTACTTCTTGCACTGATAGACAATTTGAATATATTCTAACAAATTATTAAATACTTCTTCATAATATCTACCCACCAAATTGCTTACTTTTTTAAGAACTTGACTTGTGGAAACATCCACAAACCTTTTTTCTCCCAAGATATAGACAATGAATCTAAGCATGAATGTGTGTTATTCACACTTACAATTAAGAGGAAATATATTCATTTTAAACCCTAAACATAAATATAGCTCATTATAAAAATTTTACTCTATCACAAAACATTACCATATTGTATTTAACAATTGTTTGTGTGGCTTCCATACGTATTAACTTAATATAATGCTTCCCAGAAGCCCACTTAATTTAGGTTCATTAAGCAGTAACACTTATGGCAGACTGATGACTTATACTGATCATATAACAACATAACAGTAGTGATAATACCACATGGTTTCAAATATTATTTTACTGATGCTCTGTTGTCATATTTAATAGCTAGTCACAACGTTCTTTGCTTGACAACAGTACAAAGCTTACATAATGCTGTGTATAATATTTAAAGTGCAACATCTCATAAATTGCAAGAAAATTATGGCATGCTATATGTTACTTTCTGTGTTTTGTTATTGTAGATCAGAGTTAAATTCACTGCTTAACAATAAAATTAAAATATATGGGTTACAGTTTCAATGACTCATTTTCTAATGTTTTACAATTCTACTTAATGTAAAATGAATTTATAATGTGTTTTTACTGTGTAATATTAATTGAAATAATTAGGAATAAAGGTCACATATGAGTGTTTGAGGGTATATTTTAGCTCATAAAAATACTTTCTTCATATATACAACTATTGAGAATCAATGTAGAGCTATACATATTAAATCTAAGGAGGCAGAAAATAATTAAACTGTTCTCTTGACTCTCAAGTATGTTCAAATTTTAACTAATAAAGACAACTGTAGAGTTTTGATGCAATATTTTAATTACATTTTTATTACATATTTAATGTAGAATAATTCATTTACATTGTTATATATATTAAGTTATTCTATCAAATACAAGTAACTCAAGGTTTATGACTGTACAAAATCACAATGATTTCAAATTTCTGTAGAATACTAGATTGGGTTTAGCAGCTTGACTTTCAAAGGAAAATGAAATATTTCTATGCTGCATGTCCTTGAGTTGTCAGGGCAATAAAAATAACAGAACTGTTACAACTAGTAGTCCAAAGCAGAGAAAGAATTTTGGCTAGTCAAAGTATGAAGAAAATGTGATACCCACAGTCAGAGATTCAACTTTAGCGCAGCTATGGGGCGGGTGGTTAAGTAAACATTTCTCATGATCATATAAAAGAAATACATAGAAGACAAAGTGTGGCATTAATCAGCTATAACTTAATGCAATTTTTAACACAAGATAACTTTCCAACCTAAATTGATTGTTTTGTCACATGAACACACATGCATGAATATACATACACAACATAATATGTATTTTTTATTAGTCTGATCATAGAATACATAGAATATCATATTGTTTGATTTATGTAAAAGAATGAATAATATGAACAACTATTATGCTTATATCTTTGAAGAACTTACATTTTCCTCTTATTTCTCTATTGCCATCATTTATATTTGGCAACAACTGTCGTTTTAAAGTGAGCCTTACAAGAATTAATTTCTTTCAATCACAGTCTCAAAGGAAGTATCATTTCATAATGAAATAAATAATTTCATTAAGATGCCATGTATCAAAAGATGCTGAAAGAATTTATATTTTTGTGAGTTGTTTTAATAATAGAGTACAACATTTTTTCTAAATTAGATAATACTTACACAAGACATTTTATTGTATGCTTTAGGGAAGACATTTTATTGTATGCTTTAGGGAAGACATTTCAGAAGTTGTAATTTTTTTCTATCATATTGAAATTCTATATGAATATCAAAGAACCAAAAGTTGTCATTATAATTGTAAATATAAAAATATTTTTGTTTAAAAATTCAGTGGCTTATTGACAAAAATTATTCCTTTATTAGTCATTGGGATTTATTCATGATTTATCCTATTGAATTTTGGCTACCATGTCTAAATCATGATTTCAGTCATAGTATCATTGTTATCAATTGTGTACAAGTTCAGGAAGTGGCTATTCTTAATACAAATGTGGCCACTGTAAATAAAAATAGACTAATATAAATGAGAAATACACAGAAACATGTACTTTCTTATTCAAAGGTATATATTGGTTACTATAATGCATAAGTTACTTGAGATTTCTCCAGATGGATTTTTAAAATATCATTATTTTTGAATATTGAAGCAATGGTATGTAACTCTAGAGCTTTGGTAAGGTCTACAGAGGAAAACTGTAACACTCAAAACTGAATTTACATTTTGTCTTCTCATATGCAGGAGAGAGAGAAAGAACTGGGAATCAACTTTCTTTTTTGCTGTTTTGTTTTGGTTTTGGTTTGTTTTATAAATTATTTATTTTATTTTTTTACATCCCAAATGCAACTCCTCTTCCCAGTACCCCTGGAAGAGATATTCCCCCAATTCCTCCTCCCCTTCAATTATGAGAGGTTTGAAATCCCCCATTATCTGCCCCCCCCCCAATACTCTAGGGAATCAAGTCTCACAGGTTAAGGTGCATCAATTCCCACTAAGAGCAGACAAAGAGCCCTCCACTATACATGTGCCATGGGCTTTGGATGAACCCATGTATGCTCTTTGTCTGGTGGCTGTGTCTTTGGGAGCTCCAAGGGGTCTAGGTTGGTTGGAACTGTTGGTCTTCCTATGCGGTTCCCATCCGTGTCAGCTCCTTCAAACCTTGCCCTCACTCTTCCATAAGGGTCCCTGACCTCTATACCAATATTTTCTGTGGATATATGTATCTGTCTCAGTTAGCTGCTGGTAGAGCCCCTCAGAGAACAGACATACTAGGTCCTTGTCTGTAAGCACAATACAGCATCAGTGATAGTGTCAGGAATTAGTGCCGACCCATGGGATGGTTGCTAAGTTGGGCTGGACACTGATCAGCCATTGCTTCAGCCTCTGCTTCATTTTTATTCCTGCATTTCTATTAGACAGAAGCAATTTTGGGTCAAAAATATTGTAGGTGGGTTGGTGTCCTCATACCTCCAATGGTTGTCCCGTGTAGCTACTGGGAGTGGACTCTTCAGATTCCCACTGTCTAGCATTTTCGCTAAGTCAACACATTGAGTCCTGGGAGCCTCCTGCATCCCAGGTCTCTGGGTCATCTTAGAGATTTCCTGCTACCTTCCATATCCAGCAGCAGGATATTTCCATACATTCTTTTGGCACTCTGGGACTCTCTTCTGTTTTTTCCCATACAAGATCCTGCCCCCTATTCCACTCCCCCTCCCCTCTCCCACACAGGTCCCTATCTCTCTCTTCCTCCCTTTACTATTTTGTTCCCTGGTCTAATTGGGATTTAAGCATCTTCACTTGGACCTGCTTTCTTGTTTAACTTATTTAGTTTTATGTCTTATTACTAATTTGCACTTATCAGTGAAGACATACCATGTATGTCCTTTTGGGTCTGGGTTAACTCACTTGGGATATATAATACATGATGTCTTTGTTTTCAGTAGCTAAATAGTATCCCATTATGTAAATAAACTAAATTTTCTGTATCCATTCTTCAAATAGAGACATCTCAATTGCTATCAGTTTCTGGTTACTATGAATAAGACTGCTATGAATCTAGTGGAGCACGTGTCCTTGTGGTATGGTGGAGCATCTTTTGGGTATATGCCTAGGAGCCATATAGCTGGGTCTTCATGTAGAACTATTTCCAGTTTTCTGAGAAACCACTAGATTGATTTCCAGAGAGGTTGCGCAAGTTTACAATCCCACCAACAATGGAGAAGTGGTCTCTTTTTGCCTTACAGAAGCTTTCCAGTTCCATGAGGTCCCATTTATCAGTTCTTGATATTAGAGCCTGAGCTGCTGAAGGATATTTCCCCCTGTGCCAATGAGGTTGAGGCTCTTTCACAATTTTTCTTATCTACTAGATTCAGTGTATCTGGTTTTATGTTGAGGTCCTTGATCCACTTAGACTTGAGCTTTGTGCAAATACCCTTTTCCTCCACTGTTCTCCTGTGAGTAGGGTGTATCCTATCTCTGACTCATTCTGTCAAATCTTTCTCTGATTTGTCACTTTCAGATATGGCTGTTTCCTTCTGCAAACTAACCTTAACTTCATTGTTAGGGATTAAAGGTATGTACTAAGGGTGTGCCTATATTGCAACCAGAGCACACATACAGAGAAGGTCTTTGAATGTAATCCCTTGCTAGATTCTCTATGATGCTGGATTAATATTCCTGTATAGAATTCCCTGGAACTGATCATTTAGAGCTACGTAGATATTGAGAACTGAACTCTGGTCCAATGCAAGAATATCCAGGGCCTTACCTGCTGACCTATTTCTCCATCCTAGTAGCATCTTGAATATACATAACACTGAAGTTATTAGGATAAATAATTTGGAGGTTATCTGCCAGAGCTGAATTATATTCATTTTATATCTTTCCTTGAAATAAAGGAAATAAATAAAATTGTTTCCATAGTAAAGCATAGGCAAAATAGAAAGTTTTTATTCCTTTGTTGTTATGTGTAAACTTCATGTAAATTTAACCAGATATTGTTAGAGCATTTCTACTTATTGTATCAAAAGTTGTGACTGTGGTCAAATTCAATTTTAAAGATATCTCTTCATAGTATTGATAAAAAATATTTTTCTTCTGTTTTCTGCTTGTAATGATTACTTCTTATTCAGAAGATGAATATGAATAAAGGATAATAATTGAAAGTTCTATGTGAAAGTTATTTAATCATTTAGTAATTTGAGTCCATGGCTCAGTTGAGACACTAGACACATTCACACTCATATATACATATATATATATATATATGTATATATATATATATACCATCTTACTATTCACTTTATGATGAGTCATAATGATAAAGTTAATATGATAAAGAACTCATCATCTGGGACATGATTGTAACCCATGAGCATAATATAAAAGCACTGCCTCACTACTTATTTAACATCACAGGTTATCTATTAAATTGTGTTATTTTAGCAATTTTAAAGGAATATTTTAAAGGAGCTTAACTTTTTACATCTGGTCCATACTCATTAGGTGAATCAATGTTTGATTAAACATGTATTTTATATGCTAAGTAGAAATGCTATTAGCATTATCTGGTTTTCTGCAATTTGTTTTCTTGAGTGACTCATGTGTAACTCCAAAGCAAAATGTTTTCCATTCATGATCCTCTACAACATTCATTGTACGTTCATATATATCAACAATTATTCATGTTTAGTAGCTGACTGCAGCAATTACTAAGATGTTTCTGTATAGTTGCTTTTTAATTGCTGTGAGAAGACACCATTACCAAGGCAACTTAAACAGAAAGTATTTAATTTGGGGGGTTACTTATAGTTTCAGAGTGTGAGTCTATGTACATCAGGGCAGGAATGAGTATGTAAGCAGTAAGGCATTGTGTTTTAGTAGTAGTTGAGAGTTCACATACAATCCAAAGTTTTCAGGCAGAAAGAGAGTGAGACTGGGCCTGGCATGGGCTTTTAAAACCTCGAAACCTACCCCTAATGACACACCTCCTCCAGCAAGGCCATATGTCTTTTAATCCTTTTTAAACAGCTCAGAACCTATAGACTATGGTGTCCATTATCATTCAAACCCCCACAGTTTACTTATTTTATATAGTATTTCATAGTTTCACACACTATCTCATTATTAATATGATGATAATAATAATGGAAGCTATTAATTTTGAATTCTTAATATACAGCCATGTATTAACTTACAGATCGCAGACACCTTGTCATGTAATTAATATTATTACCTGTGTTTTACAAATGTAAAGACTAAATAACAAAGTGGATAAATAATTTACCAGTATCCAAAGTGATGACAATAATAGTGAAACTTGATTTTAAACTTAGCAATTTACTTGTGAGATTGAGATTTTACCCACTATGCCTGCCACAGAGTAGATGCTCAAATAGTCTTCATTGTTTGATAAAATTTCACAGTTAATTTCTCTCTAAATTACAATTTTCTAAACATTTGAAAATAACTAATGTTATTTAACCAATAATAAACAACAAAACTGCCCTAAATACAGAACTCTGCTGAAAATAAACCACTCGTATAAATGGCACCATTTTCTGTTTTAGGTTGCATTCCAAACTGAAAATACCAACTTCAACAATGTCAATTTTTAAAAAAGAAAATCTCATAGACATCTTTTTATAGCAGTAAAATATGTACAAGCATAAAATATTTTAGACACTTTAAGTGCTAAATAAAGAAAGAATGCCTGAAGTAGATGTACCTCTAGGGGAATTAAATAACTTTTAAAAGAAATCTCAGACCTTAACACATGCAGTTTTAATGCAAACTTCTGATAATTTAAGACATCATAGATCACTCAGGAAGTATGCTCTTCTTTGTTTTTTAGGAAATTCTAAAAGCATCATAGATACCTATAGTTTGAGATGTGATAATATGAAATTTTACCTATAATTAATGTTTATTTTATACATCCTCACTAACTGAAAATAAATATGTAAAAATTATTCCATGAAAAAAATATTAATTATGTCTTTTAATAGAAAAGAAGCTGATACATTGTTTCAATGCCACAACTATTATTTGTATTTGTGCTGTGATCTCTATTCCCTTTTGTAGAATCTAATTTCTTAGGGAGCTAAGATAACTATATTCATCTTGGCAACCACGTCCTAACAAGCCTGGTAAATGAACCAATAAATCACTAAATAGCCTTGGCAGAACTTTGTATGTGAAGTTGAGTGACATTGTTGATCCTTTCTTCTTGAATTTTATACACAGGATAATCTCCTTGCATATAATATATCTGACACTGGGTAGAAAATTGAAATAAATGAATTAGAAAAATGCCAACAGTTAACTGCAGTAGCATGTCTGCATTATATTCAAAGAAATATTAAATAGACAAGGATCAGTCTAAGCTTCATAAGGAGATATATAATGGAGCATATGAAAACACATAGCATTCTAGTACCTAATGCAATTGTAGATTTTAGAAATCCACCAGGAAAAGTACAAAGACATTTGATGAACAATAAAGTCAGTACAAATACTACAGTTCACAGGTACATATCTGTAAAGGAATTTTAATCCAGCAATATGGCTGCTCTGGCCAGGAATCACATCCAAAGTCCTATGTCTGTGTAGTGTGATACAGATACATCCTTAGTACACACCTTTATTCCCTCAGGTTAAATATAGACAAATCCTTAGTACCCTTAACCTTAACCTTAAGACCCAAACAGTGAAGGTAAACTTAGTTTGTAGAAGGAATCAAACATGTTTTAAAGTGATTTCTAATTGAGGGACAGACAAAGTGATGGATCAGAGAAATATTTGACAGAATGATTCAGGCTATGATATGCCCAACTCTCATGAGTACAGACAGGAAAGAGAGGTGACTTAGGAGAGCAGCATGGAGAGAGAAAGAGAGAGAGAGAGAGACAGAGACAGAGACAGAGACAGAAACAGAGAGAGGAAGTTTTACTTGGAGAGTTTTAAAGAGACAGGTTGCAAGTAGAGACAGAATGATAAGGAGTCTGACAATTGCCAGGGTCTCAGGCCAAGCAGAACAGTTCAGTCAGAAGCTGAGAGAAACCAGACTGAGTCAGACAGCCTGGAGAGAAGTTTAGTCAGAACAGCTGAGTTGAACCAGTCATCCAGAGAAAAAGGGAACGTATGTTAGTTTATTTAGAAATAAGCTTCTCAGAGGACAATTATATGTGGATAATTAAAGTTAGTTTTCTACATCACTGAGCTCTTTCTCTATCATAGATATTTATTAGTTAGGAAAAAGAGTATCAATAATGCAGAAATTAGATGTTTTCAAGTATTCACAAATTTTAATAAATAAATTACATATATCATATAATTCATCTATTGTTTTTATATCTCTAGCACACCTGAAATATAGGAACATATATTTATATTCTTTTATATATTCTATTAGAGTCACGAGAGTTCTCAGAAAATGTGTGCAATATTACTCAAGATAATGTGTTTCTGTAAAGGAAATAACTTAGGTTAACATCAATAACAATACTGTATATTAAAAGGTGTTTACATGAAATTATCTTAGTTTTTAGTCTACACTTGAAGCTTATGGTAGCTTTAAACTAACAGTGGTATTTTTAAGTACCTTCATACCTGAACCTTGATTTTTGGTCTTTTAATTTTTTGTTATAGATATAGTTTATGTTAATTTCATCTAATATGAAAGCTGAAAACCCCCAAAGCTAGCCAATCTGACTACATTTTTAAGGAACAATTTTTTCTAAAATATAAGAAAGATCATTCATATAGTTTTGCTCATTTTTGTAATCATTTACTGCATTTACATACATTTTGTAAAAATAGACAAAATTTAATAGACACAATACAACATTCTCAAAGACATCTTTCCATTTCACAAGAACATGTTAAGATGATGTGCAATTTAAAGTGATATCAGAAACAATTGTATTGGCAGCAAACAAAAAACTCTTTATGCAAACACTTAAAATGAAAATAATGTTTGATCTGTCATGAACTATTTTCAGAAAGCAGATGTGTCTGTCACATTACTTTTGTTATTATCATAGTATGAGAAAATTTCAAGGCAGGACTGGAGTTTTAAAGGATAAGTCAAGAGGATTATGTGTGACTAAGTTGTATTTGTATTATAAATTACTCAAGGTAAAAAGCTGAGAATTTGTTATCATCTATAGTACTTTACTCATAGGTCATATTTAAAACATTTTGTTCTTGTTTAACTTCTTTGTATTGGACTTATCTTTACAAAGCTCTATTTAATTTTACTCTACTCTACTATTTTATAAAAAGTTCCAATTTAAATATGGAATATTCATGAAAAATCAAGTCTAATTTGTTTAGTCCAGATTTATTACTTCCATCCTTTCCCAAGCAACTGTTGGCAATGCTTAATATGATCTCCCGTTCCTTCTAATTTCACTCTCTGGAACAGTTTTTACTGTGACATGTAGTACTTTAGATATTAGTAGCTAGTATTTTGCATTTATTGAGAATTTTATAATACATACATTTAACATGATCATATTTATCACATATTCCACGCCTTTCAGTTCAGTAAGTTCCCAACATGCTCCATATCAGATTTAGGTCTTTAATTAATTATTTACTTACTTGTTTTTGTTAACTAAAATTAGTGCTGATTCTCATGTGTATGGTTGTGGTGCCATCCACTGAAACATGTAAATGTTCTCAAAACAGAATTATTCTCCCTCTCCCATCATCTACTCATAGCCAATAATTCCTCAGTAAATTGTGTGGCTTTTACAGTTCCTCCTCCATAATAGAAAATAATAGGGATTGTCATTTAGAAATACCATTTGCTTCCATATGAGTTTATTATTTAAATATTTCAAAATATGCAAATATCCCCATGAAAAAATAGGTTACATTTCAAACAAGTGAAAATATGACTATCTTAGTATCATATAATCATTCACTCAACATCAAAAATAGTTACAACACATAAAATTATAGCCAATTTCAATATTGGTACATGTTATTTAAATATTTGTTCAGAAATAATATTAAAGGTAATTGATTAAAAATAAATTATAGGATAGTAGAGAACAGGGAAGCTTCATATACTATTGGAAGCAACATAAATTAGTGCAGATGCTGAGGAATATCAGGAAACTCCTCAAACAAATAAACAGTGTTATTATATGACTAACATTTGTACTTCAAATTATATATATTTGAAAGCCATACTATATTTATTAAACTTTTGGTGCTGCAATAAAATACCATTACTTAAATATATCTCAGAGAAGAAATAATTTATTTAGATTTATGAGTCCAGAGATATAAGAGTCAATCATGGTAGAATATTATGCCACATAAACATACAGAAAGCAGCAACAGGCAACTGTGAGATCACATCTCCCCAAAAGAGTGCTATGAACTGATAACCATATATTCAAATACCTGAGCCAATAAAGAACATTTAATACCCAAACCATCACTCCTATATACACATAGAAAGTTTATCTCTGTATGTTTACAAATAGATTATTACTAACACCCATATGTCCAGACAAACTAAATCAGCATCAATGAAGAAATGTGTAACAAAACCTGATGAATGTTTATAATATATTATTAGACATGAAAATCAAATGCCTTTACTAAAATTACAATTACAATATAACCAAAACTTTAATTCTTCATACTAAAGAATTAGATAAAAATATCACATCAAATGATATTAATATGTATAATTGTAATATATAAAGATAAATGAGCCAGGCAGTGGTAGCGCATGCCTTTAATCCCAGCACTTGGGAGGCAGAAGCGGGTGGATTTCTGAGTTTGAGCCTAGCCTGGTCTACAGAGTGAGTTCCAGGACAGGTAGGGCTACACAGAGAAACCCTGTCTCGAAAAAAAAAAAAAAAAAAAGATAAATGATTGAGTAGTGGATATATAAAGCAGCAGGAAAAAATTATAGTAAAAGTGGGGAAATCTTTGTATCATTACTGGTAAATTTGTTCATTAATGTAAACTAGATTTTAAAGCATTTATAGTCTTGCTGATTAATAGTAATAGGAGAGGAAAAACATATATGAGGATTCATTTTGACAAATAAGAATATTCTAAAATTAACTTTGCAAAATTAATATAAGTGCATATACTTAAACATTCAAACAGTTTGAGTAAAATATGTGTTGTATTACTTATACATAAAGATTTTCCTACTAGTATATTATTAGTAGGTACAGTATATATAATTTTTAAATTTGGTAGGTACTTTTTGAAGCTCTTAATGTCTCCATTTAGTTCAAAATATTATAGTTCAAAATAGTTTAAAATATTCTAAAGTAGGAATTAATTAAAGCATGCTACACATGATAAAGTCAGGGAAAATTTCAGAAAGAAACATGCATGTCAGAGCATATATAGTGAATGTTATAATGTGCCCAAACAGCAAAATTCTATAATTTACACTTTAGGATAAGATTTGTCAAATTAAATGATGATATAGTTAGTCCTTTCACATTTACTTGCTGGATCTACTTTGTGCCAGATACTTTTGCATACACTGAGTATTCAATGGTGTTCTAAACATTAGAGTGAATAAAGAAAGGAAAAAGAAGAGAAATGAAAAGAAAAGGAAAGGAAAGGAAAGGAAAGGAAAGGAAAGGAAAGGAAAGGAAAGGAAAGGAAAGGAAAGGAAAGGAAAGGAAAGGAAAGGAAAGGAAAGGAAAGGAAAGGAAAGGAAAGGAAAGGAAAGGAAAAGAAAGGAAAGAAAAAAGAAGAAAAGAAAAGGAGATAATCCTATTGTCAGAGAGCTTATAGTCTAACATAGAAATTTTAGCACCCAGTAGATTCTGGCCATTCAAATCAGAGAGTTCACAGACAGAATGATGATTCACCAACAATAACAAAGTTACTATATGAGAGATATGATTGGTTTTAGAAATACCTATTACATAGTAAATGAAAGAGATTGATAGTGACAATGATGATTGCCATATTATTATTTCTATAATGTACATAATCTTTGATGTCATCACTAACATCAAGAAATATATTGTATGTCCTGAATTTATTTATTGTGTAAGAGATATATGCAACCTTTCAAGATTTTCCTGAATGTAATCATTCATCCACTTGCAGAACAAATATTGAGACTCAATTCTTTTTATTTTAAATGTCTAAATCTCTTTACAGTAACAAAGATAATCACTATATTTATACTTATCTTAATTTGTGAAATAAAGAAAAACAACAATAGAAATATCAATATGTAGCCCTATATATTTTTATTCCAGTAACATATTTATTCAATTTATATATAAATTGCTGCCCCTTCTCCTCCCAGTCCTCTCCTCACACAGCCTCTCCCTGATTCCTCCTCCTCCCTTCTCCCTTTCCTTCTCCTTTGAGAAAGGGGAGTCTGTCCTGGATACCAACCCATCCTGGCACATGAAGTCACTCCATGACTGGGCACATCCTCTACCATTGAGTCCAGACAAAACAATGAATAGAATCCACAGGCAGGTAACAGAGTCAGGAAAAGCCTCCACTCCAGCTGTTAGGCGACCCATTGAAGACAGAACTACACATCTGATACCTATGGGTATGGACCAGGGTTCTAGGCCCAGCTTATGTATGCCTTTGGTTTGGTGCTTCAGTATCTGAGAGCTCCTAAGAGTTGAGGTTAGTTGACTTTGTTGGTCTTGTAGAGTCTCTGTCCCCTCTGTGTTTCTTTTCCCTAAACCTTACATAAGACTTTACAAAATCTGTCTTATTTGGCTGTGAGTCTCTGATCTATTTTGGTCACCTACAAGGTGGAATTTGCAGAGGACAATTTTGTTAGGCATGTCTTCAAGCATAACAGTACCAATAATGTCAGGGTTTGGTTCTTGGCCAGTCCCTTGATCTTTGCTCAATATTTGTCCCTGAACTTCTTGTAGGCAGGACAAATTTTGGTTCCAAGATTTTGTGTATGGGTAAGTGTCCTTATCTCTCCACAGGGAGTCCTGCCTATCTATAGGAGGTGTCCACTTCAGGCTCCATATCCCCTACTGCTAGGAATAGCAGTTCAAGTCACTCTCATAGACTCCCTGGAGTCTGCCCCCATCCCAGGTTTCTGGCATGTCCTAGAGATGCTCGCACCAACACACAGCTGATTCCCTTTCATTCTCTAGTCCTTTTCTCCCTAGCTTAGTTACACCTGCACATCCACCTCCCAATCTGCTCCCCAACCAACTAGGTTGGAGTCACAGTACTTTTAAAATGATAATTTGAATTTTAAAAAGAAATAAATATTATGCAAACATATTGAGGTGAAAAGTAGGACTTACTGATACAACTTTTACTATTATCTGTTATATAAAGCCAAAAGAATTCTAAAATGATAACTAAACAAGGCTCTCTATTGAATATTGCTTTATTCTTTAGATGAGAAATAACTGAAAATTAAATAATTTCCCTAGAATATACAGTTGATATTGTATTACAGATTTTCATATACTATATTTAATTTTCTCTTCTGAACAAGAAATTTTGATGAAGTAAGAAAAACATTCATCTCTTGAGAGGGAATAGAATTTATTCATATGACTCAGATTATATGAACCTATAAAACTGAATAAATAAAATGCGTAAAAGAAATAAGCTACCAAACATACTGTCTAACTTTTCATTCCTTCCTCGTTCTATGTATTTTTCAATGTATAAATTTTAGAATGATTTTGTTTATTATTGATCATTTTTATAGAAACACAGACACAATTATGTTTTTCTTTCACAAGATTTGTCTCTATTGTTTACACTAGCTCTAATCAAGTTCATTATTCTTTAAATTTATCAATGATGGATTTATAGACTTGTTCTACTCATAGCCCTAGAGTTGCATAATAAATATTTCTGTCACAAATGTGGTATCAATTAGATGTTGGAATCCTTATAATATATTTCGATATGTTCATTAATTGTATTTTCATGAAATAGAACCCACAGTTCACACTGTATCTAAGTGATATGGATAAATAAAACACTTTATAGATTACCATATTTTTAATTTTTTTTATTTTTGGATATTTACTTTATATACATTTCAAATGTTTTCCCCTTTGGAAACTGCCTATCCCATTTCCCCTCCCCCTGCCTCTATGAGGGTGCTCTGCCACACCCACCCACCCCCCTCTTCTCTCCCTAGCATTCCCCTATACTGGGACACCTAACACCCTCAGGCCCAAGGGCCTCTCCTCCCACTGATGGCCAACAAGGCCATCCTCTGCCACATATGTGGCCAGCACCATGGGTGCCTCTATGTGACTCTTTGGTTGGTGGTCCAGTCTCGGTGAGCTCCCTCCATGGGGCTGCAAACCCCCTCAGCTCTTTCAGTCCTTTCTCCAACTTCTCCATCTGGGATCCCACATTCGGTCCAATGGTTGGCTGCCAGTACCTATCTGCCTCTCTATTTGTCAGGTTCTTCCTGAGCCTCTCTGGAGACAGCTTATCATGCTTCCATCAGCAAGCACTTCCTAGCCTCCACAAGATTACTATAATTTTATTTTTCTTTTCTTCAGTGGAGATTCTGAAATACTATCAAAAGTAGCACGAAGAGGACAATAATATCACTTACAGTGCATAATTCAGATAAACAAGCATATTTTAAAACCATGGCCAAAATTTTTCTATTTAATAATAGGTAAGTTATTAAATTTCAGGAGTTCACTAACCAATTTACAAAGGGAAAAGATGAATATTTTTATGTCATTCCTTGGCTCCCTAAAGAACAGTCTTGTGGATTGCCCAGTGATTAGTAGCATAGTTACCTAAAAATTAAAATTTATTTTATACATAAGGTAATTTCGATAGAAGTAAAAAAAATGATCTAGCATGATTGTATGGAACAATTGATAGTATTTTCAGCACAGTAATTTATATATGGATAAAAATGGAAGAATTCTTGTTTGTTGATTATTTCTTATAGAGAGTTAAAATTTTTTTTGTCTTTGGCTGATTCAGTATTATTCATTCTGAGAAGTGATAGTAAAACAGTAAATACTGATAAAGTAAAGGTGTGAAACTAAACGGCACTATCTAGGACAGTTTTTTCAGACACCATCCTTAATCTATGCCTTTGCAGAGATGTTGGATTTGAACACAGTCATTAATGGTTGATTCTGATCAATGCAGGTATCTAGTATGAACAGATTAAGCTTAAAATATCTGAAATTAAATAATGGATTCTATCTCTGTTTGCACACCTTAATTACAACTTTGAAAGTCCAAATAATGAATATATTGACTGTTAAAAATTCGTTCTCTGAGACTAGTAATAGAGCAGTGAATGAAAACTGGAGTTTTTATAACCATTCATACTCTTTTATGTGGCTGTTCATGTTGTTGCTTGATGTGTACAGTATTGCTAAATTTATTTATTCAAGCATCGCCCAAGGAATGAGAACAACACTGTGTATCATTGCACTGAGAATACTGACATGTTTTTGTAAAAACTAAAATCTATATGCAGTAATCAAATTGGTGCTGATTTTTGTCTTTGTTTTTGTTTTGTTTTGTTTTTGTTTTGTCTTGCCTCCATTTTATCCAAAATAGCGGCGATCTGATGGGAAAAAAGCAGGAAAGGTAAGATTTTTAATTCACAAGTATTTGAATACATGTTGCTTTTTAATTTATATTACTAAAACTCACCTTTTGCACTGTGGAGTTGAAACTGTAAGTATTTAATATGACATATGTTATAGTTCTGCATTAAAAGAAATTCATTTTGACTTGTTTCTATATTGTATATTACTTATGTAATAATAGATACAATTTTCAACTCTTATTTTACTTTTCACTGGTATCATTTTCCCACTGCTCAAAAACATTGTTGACAATATTAGTTTGTGAATGTCTTGTTAATATAGGTTTCATGTGATAAGCTTAAATAATAAAATGAGTAATTTTTATGTCATTTCAAATTTTATCTGGGATCACAAAAACTTAGTGACTATAGACGAGAAACCACTGTGGTAGCATCCAAGAGAGGAAAAATAAATCTAACCCATTTATGGTTAACCAACAATATATTGTTCTTTGAGAAAATAATCCGTAGACTATCATTTTAAACGTAAAATTTTTACATTCCCAGATAGATATACAAGTTAAATCTTCTAAGTAATTAGCTTTCCAGAGTTAAATAAATAAATAAATGCTATATTACACATCCTTTTAAATTATAATTTCTTCTCTGGTTATATAGTATGACCACTAATATCAAATAACTTTTATGTACTATGACAAGTTTCTTAGCATTATACCTTGGGTTTCTTATCATGTTTTGAGATAGAATGAATTATATTAACATTAAACTGCTGACAAATGATATTTTATTAAGCTATTAACAACTATCCATACAAGGTACCAGATATGACTCTTTCTACTGTGCATTAAAGGTATAAAATCTTTACAATGAAATATTACAATCCAGTTTGAAGGGCCAAATTTGACATTTGAAAAACAACTTGCCAGATGAAGGCCTAGGCTCAGTTACAAAGTAATCTACTGGATCTGATGCCCTTACATGTTTTTATCAAGTGTGAGAATTACCTGAAAATGGAATTTTACTAGGATGTCAAAGTGAATTAGAATTAGTCTTTGAAGGAAAAAGTAACATAAGAGCATCGGAGTTATAAATCAATATATTCTCCTGAGAGTTGTTAAATGTCCTTATGAACCATCTTGAAGATCATTGTGACCTTGGAATATTGAAGTTTTGAAAATTACTCCTCTCAGAAGAACAAAGCCCATAAAAAGAATAATAGAGTTGTCCATTAAAAACACAAAAGCAAATATATAGTCATAAAATATCACTGGCTACAAAGGAGAGAGGAATGACAGGGAGAGAGAAAGTAGGAGCTTTTAAAACCTTGTGAATGTAGAAGTAAACCCACTGATCATTTATTGTAAAATTGGAATTTTGAGGAATAGAGAGGCAATCAGACCAAATGACAGACAGATGGAGAGAAAGAGAGAGGGAGGGAGTGAGAGAGAGATTCATTTTTTGTTAGGGTATATTTTTATTTGCAAGTTTTTTTTAAAAGAATGGTTTAATAAATTTTAGAAATAATTTTAAAACTCTTGCAAATTTTCTGTTCATTATTAGAACAGAACATTGTTAAAGCTGTTTCAATAATCTATTGCACACATCTAGATAAAATACACAATACACCATAGAAATGAAATATACCCTCTGATGTCCTTTGTTTTAGGTCCATTGAATTTATGTGTGCTTTCTGAAGGGTATTTTGGATGTTAAATTTGAGAAGCTATAAACCTTAAGTATATTAAGTGTCTGAATATTCATTAACTTTGAATTTATTGCAAATGTTTCCATAAAAGATTAATTAATTTCTTGAACCTCTGAACTTCACCTATTTAGATTTTTTAATGAATTCCATACCATGTATTTGATGTTAAATTTAATTCAGATATAAGACTTGTAAAAAATAGAAAAATGAATTATCTTAGCTAAGAATATAGTACCTGCATATATGCATTATTGCATTTTATGTTCTAAAACATGAAATGACAAGAGAATTTCTCAATGATTTTTCATAGAATTTTAAGTAGTTTGATGGGATAGTTTTCATACTTTACATAAAATTTAAAGTTAGACGTAGACACTTTTTATCAATTCTTAAATATAATACTTCATAGACTACCTAGTGACATTCAAATAGCATAACAAAAGCAAATGCCACAATTCACAATTCAATCACTCTAACTAGTTTATATTCAGGCAGCTAAAAGCTAATTAACAGCAATGTGAATTTCAAAACACAGCCACTTCTGACTGAATAAATAGCTGTAGCAACACATATTTTCAGATAAATGAAAAAAGTACAATTTTAAAAACCTGTTTGATAAGTAATTTAAAACATTATTTGTATAAGCCCTTACTGGTTGTTAGATTTACACTGCTACTTTTTTTTTCTTCCTAAGTTATCATTAACTTGGAATTTTTCAAATAGACATTTTGAGTTATCTTTTCTCTTTGGATAAGTCTGTGTCTAAAAAGCCCTGAGGCTTTTCACAAATGGTATGCTTGTTAGAATTTATGTTCACCAAAGTGTTAAACTGAAGATGGCAGAAACAGAACTGACTGAGATTCTCAAAGGAATATGTTTCTGATTTCTTTATATCTGCCTGAGGTGAATTTACAAAGTGGTTCCTTTCTGACTAACTTTGTGGATAACAGAGAACAACTAGAGTCAAAGTACAATTGAAAGGTCTTTTCTGTCATCTGCCTATCTTCATCCTGATTGCTGTCACTTGTGTATTCATTTGCTCCCAGATTGAATAAAGACAAGGTGGTTGAGTGACAACAACCTTAGAGCAATTATGTATTAAACTACTCATTTTTCTGGTGTCTCCAAGATATGTTCTTTCAGTTCAGAAAGTTAGGCATATTTGGAAGGTTTTTGTTCAGATATTCACCTGAAATTTAAATTTAAGGATTCAAATAAAGAACAAGCCCTTGACATATATTTACAAACAATTCTCCAAATTCAATCCTGTCTTATGGTATGCATTTGAAAAGGTGATTGCCTTTACTGGAGGACTATATTAATACATGATTATTTCAGAGTACTATTTCCTAACTAATACACGAGAATAAAACCACTGCAATTATGAATGTCATTTATTATATTTATTTTACTAGTTTCCTTTATTAAAATTTTAGTTTAATTCTAGTACTGTTATGAGAAAACTAAATAACACTAAGGACTTCCATTTGGCATGGCTATCTAATGGAGCTCTTTTCTCTCATACTGCATACATTTTTTATATAGGAATATCTAAGAACATAGTACTCAGACACACTTTCAAGCATTTTCAGGATCTTAATAATTTATTTTCCATGAAATATATTTATTTTATTAAATATAACAATTACTGAAAATATGATCTGTGGCCTAAAAGAACAGATAATTTAGAGAAAGATTTGTTGGTGTGGGATTAGCCTTCTATGCTCATTCTGTAAATATTCAAAACATGCTTGCACATGAACCTGTGTTCTAATTGTTAATGTAGGGAGAACTACAGGTGAAAGTTTTTGTCATATCTTTACTTTCTGACTTGGATATGTATTCCCTATATGTATGCTTGTGTGCTTTCTGGGTTTAATTTTCTCTCCTTTTTTCATCTTTTATTTATTTATTTATTTATTTATTTATTTATTTACACTCCAGATTTTATCCCCCGCCCAGTCCACCCTCTCCAACTGTTCCATATCGATACCTCCTCCCCATTCCTGTCTCCACGAGGATGTCCCCACCACCCACCTCCCACCCAACCAGACCTATAAACACTCTGGGGCTTCCAGTCTCTTGAGGGTTAGGTGTATCTTCTCTGACTGAACCCAGACCTGGCAGTCCTTTGCTGTATATGTGTTGGAGGTCTTATATCAGCTGGTGTATGCTGCATGGTTGGTAGTCCACTGTTTGAGAGATCTCGGGGGTCCAGGTTAATTGAGACTGCTGGTCCTCCTACAGGGTTGCCCTGCTCCTCAGCTTCTTCCAGCCTTTCCCTAATTCAACCACGGTGATCAGCAGCTTCTGTCCATTGGTTAGGTGCAGATATCTTATAACTTTTGAAATATTTAGCAGATTTTCTTCCTTTCTGCATGCAATAACTCTTTTTTGTCAAATCTTTTGAGAGTGATATTTGGCAAGAAAAATATATTTAAAATAATAAGTTATCCTATGCCTATTATATCATCTACACTGACATTACCACATGGTCCTTAATAATTCCTTATTTTTTCATCCTAATTAAAGCATACTTTTTTTTTTTTTTTTTTTTTTAGAACTTTGGTTTTGGTTCAATTTGACCCTGTTACTACAAGCATATTGTTGACACTTTTAGAAAATTTCTTCCACAAAGTCCTTTGCTGTATACATATTTCAAACCTAAAGATAAAATGTCTGTATCTGAACTGTGACTTCATGCTGATGAAATAGACATTTCTTCAGTATCTTCTCAGTTATCAGCACAATATCTTCTTCACCTTTACTAAATAATGAGAATGCTTGTTTCATTAGACTTCCAAATTTCATTAATTTAAAAGAATATGAAATCTAATTTTCCATATTCAAAACATAATATTATTTAAAAATACATTGCATTTTATTTACATGAGTTTTTAGACGTTTCCTCCCATGCCATAGCTCATAATGTAAAATAGAGAAATAATGGTGTCATATAACAAACTAGTTTTTAGTTCTAATTCAAATTATTATTTTATCTATGAAATATTCAAAAATAATGCTGAATATTGTTTTAAAAATAACTCCAGCACTATAAATATTATTTTAATTATTTTTCTGGATGTTCCTAATTGACTGAACTTTTCAATTTGGATTATTTCATTCCAGAAAGTTATTCTTTGATTTTTGGCAAAAGAAGCTAAAAACAAAATTATCATACCCCATCTCTTCTCTTTTTCTTTGCTGAAAACCCTTACCTTCACATCAAACTTTTTTAATCCCTCATTCAGTCCATCATCTCACTATGAAGCATCAAATTCTGTCATTATATCTCTTAGAAACAGATGTTTTCACTCTATGTGTGGCATAGTATTGAAGTTATTCTGAAATAAAACCATTCATATTCATTTCAGCTCTATTCCTGTTCTGAAAGTGCAGGAAACAATAAAACTAAAATCTTAAGTAAAATAAGTCGATATTTTAAATGGCTTTAAACTATATTTTATTCAAAGTAGTAAAAAGAGGAAAGCATTTGGAAGCTTATCTGCATAGCATTTTAATATGTATTAAATGCGTTGTCCCCAGATCTTTAGCTGTACAAAAATGTTGGGCACAGTTACAGGCTCAAATTTTTGCATATGGACTCTTTCTGTTGCCACAGATTGGGCAATTTTCCATTTCTTTTATTGTTTTTTTTTTCCTAGCAAATGTTGGTAGCTATTGTTGGAGTTTAGTTAAACACTTCTAAATCTGAGTCAGTACATAATTTAAAAGCTTTGGCAATGGCTATGATGAACAACTGTTACACAGAAATTCATACACTAAACTATAGAGCTCTGATTAGAATTTCAATCCTTAATATCAGCAAATAATTACTTGTATTTTCCTTATAGAAACAGTATTATGAATGGGCTTGTTGCCAAACAAATAATATAGCACTGTGCTTTTCAAGAAAGAATGTGTGTGTGTGTATGTGTGTGTGTGTTTATCTGTGTATTTTATTTAGTTCATGCAGCATGCAGTCAGTGCAATCAGTACAGCTCTGCTTCTGGATTTCAGAGGATAGTTCAGTCAATTAGGACATTACAGAAAAATTATATATACTAACATCGTCAACTGCTAAAGAGAACAGTGGCTAACCATAAACTCAGAACCTCAGATCTGCCTTTTTAGTCAGTAAATAGGAAGAGTGAAATTTGAAGGAAGAGAATGGGAAGAAATTGATTAGTTAGGTTTTGCAAGGCATTAAACTTATCCTCAATGTACTTTTCAGTTTTCATGTTTTATTTTTGGAGGAGTATAGCATTATTATATTCTGTGGCTATCATCTTAATCTTGTGATAGTCAAAAAAAATTAATCATAGACAGTGGCTTCTTCTGTACAATCTCCTGAAAAGTTTCAGGTTTATGTAGGGCACCAAGGCAAATAGAAATTCAGAGGTGAGATACATATTAGAAATATTATAAATACCCTATATAAGAAGACAGAAATCATCATGCCAGAGATTTTGAGTAAAGACATGAATCATATGATAGTAGCAGAGTTTCACAGTAATATGAAGATTCTATGCCAAATAATTGAAGATAATCCACAATAAAGTAAATACTTTGTAGTGATGTTATACAAGTCCTGGATAGCATAGGGATCTTTGGAGTCTGTTAGCCTGGACACTATATGGAGAATCACAGATGAGGATGGGGAGAGGAAAAAAATAAAATAAGTCAATGGAAAAGCTGGAATGGTCTTCTATTACTGGAGTGGGAATTTTGTACACATATTAACTATGTTGACCTATAGTTACCATTTTAGTAAAAGAAGATAAATTTCTCTTCTAATTCTATGAACTTCTAGCTGGAAATTGTAAAGAAAATTATTATTATTATTATTATTATTATTATTATTATTATTATTATTATTATGTTTTTACAGTCCAGCCATTTCCCCCTCCTGGTCCTCCATCTCACAGTTCATCATCCCATTTCTCTTCCCCCTCTCTCCAAGAGGATGTACCTCCTTCCATGCCTCACCACTCCCTGGGGCTTTGAGTCTCTGAAGGGTTAGGCACATCTTCTCCCATGGAGGCCATACCAGACAGTCCTCTGATATATATTTGTCAGGAGCCTCAGACCAGCTCGTGAATACTGCCTGGTTGGTGGCTCAGTGTCTGAGAGATCTCAGGGGTCCTTGTTAGCTGAGACTGCTGGTCTTCCTATGAGGTCACCCTCCTCCTCAGTTTCTTCAATTCTTCCCATAATTCAACTACTGATGTCCCTGACTTCTGTCCAATGGTTGTGTGTAAGTATCTGAGTCTGTCTCAGTCAGCTGCTTATGGGGCCTCTCAGAGGGCAGCCATGCTAGGCTCCTGGCTATAAGCATATCAGAGCAATAGTAATAGTGTCAGACCTTGGAGCCTCCCCTTGAGTGGATCTCAAGTTGGGCAGGTCACTGGATCTCCTTCCCCTCAGACATTCTCCATGTTTGTCCCTGCAGTTATTTTAGACAGGAACAATTCTGGGTCAGTGTTTTTGACTGTGGGATAGTGTCTTAGCCAGGGTTTCTATTCCTGCACAAACATCATGACAAAGAAGCAAGTTGGGGAGGAAAGGGTTTATTCAGCTTACACTTCCAATTGCTGTTCATCATGAAAGGAAGTCAGGACTGGAACTCAAGCAGGTCAAGGAGCAGGAGCTGATGCAGAGGCCATGGAGGAATGCTGCTTACTGGCTTGCTTTCTTGCTTCTCCTGGCTTGCTCAGCCTGCTTTCTTATAGAACCCAAGACTACCAGCCCGCAGATGGTACCACTCACAAGGGGCCCTCCCCCCTTGATCACTAATTGAGAAAATGCCTTACCATTGGATCTCATGGAGGCATTTTCTCAACTGAAACTTCTTTCTCTGTGATAACTCCAGCTTGTGTCAAGTTGACACAAAAAACTAGCCAGTACAGGATAGCAAATCCATCCCTCCACTTGATGCCCTGTCTTTCTCCTGGAGGTAGAATCTACAAGTAAGTTCCCTCTCGTCACTGTTGGGCTTTCATCTAAGGTCCCTCCCTTTGAGTCCTGAAAGTCTCACATATCCCAGGTCTCTGGTACTTTCTAGTACCACTTCCCATCTCCCTGAGGTTACATATTTCCATTCTGCTGGCCCTCAGGGCTTCTCTTCAGTCTCCCCTCCCATACCTGATCCTGTTCCTCTCTTCCCCTGTTCCCCTTCTCCTCCACTCTCTCAAGCGTGTCTTCCCTCCCTCTGCCTCCTTTGATTGCTTTCTTCTTCCTTTCAAGTGGAATTGAAGCATCCTCACTTGGGACCTTCTGCTTTCGAACCTTCTTGAGCTCTGTGGACTGTATCCCATGTATTCTGTATTTTTTGTTAATATACATTTATTAGTGAATACATATCATGAATATCCTTTTGGATATGAGTTACCTCACTCAGGATGATATTTTCTAGTTCCATCCATTTGCCTCCAAAACTCATGAGGTCCTTGTTCTTAATAGCTGAATAATATTCCATTGTGCAAATGAACCACATTTTCTGTACCTACTCTTTCGTTGTGGGACATCTCAATTGTTTCCAGTTTCTGGCTATTATAAATAAGGACACTGTCAACATTACTGAAGCATGTGTTCCTGTGGTATTATGGAGCATCTTTTGGGTACATGCCCAAGAGTGTATAATTGAATCATCAGGTAGATTTATTTCCAATTTTCTGAGAAACTTCCAGATTGATTTACATAGTCATTGTACAACTTTTCAAACCCAACAGCAATGGAAGAGTGTTCCTCTTTATCCATATCCTCGCCAACATGTGCTGTCACCAAAGTTATTGATCTTCTGGTGTAGTCATTCTGATAGGTGTAAGGTGTAAGGTGTAAATCTCATGGTCATTTTGATTTGCATTTTCATGGTGACTAATGACTTTGAACATTTTGTTCAATGCTTCTTGGCCAGTAGAAATTCTTCTATTTTGAATACTCTATTTAACTTTATTTAACAGTTAAACAGTTAAACTCTGTTTAACTCTATTCCCCATTTTTTGATTGGGTTTTTTGATTGGTTTTTTTTTTTTTTTTTTTGGAGGTGAGCTTTTAATTCAGCAAAATTTCTGTTATGACAAGGGGTTATATTAAAAGATCTTCTAGTTTGTGTGACATGGTTGGAATGACACCCTTTTAATCCTTCTTGCTAGAATACACACTTTAAGTACATCTGGCTGGAATACAAACACACCTTTAGTAGATACCTTTAATCCCAAACAATGAGTTCTAATTGAGGAACAGACAAAATTAAGAATCAGAGAAAGATTTGTGTGGGTCTGAGTGCTGGAGGCTTTCCACAGGGATCTCTGGCCAGGCCAAATGGAGGGTTCAGGCAAAGGGGAGTGTGCAAGCAGTGACAGGAGTCACCTCTACCTCCTTGGTCTGTGCAGTTGCCGCCTCGGTTGCTCCAAGATGCTGCACCCACCACCATGCACTGAGTCAGGACCCAGCTGAGCCCACGAGAGGCCAACTAGCTGGCAAGGAGTGTGGGAAGCTTCTGGTGGTGTTTCAGGAGAGCAGACCTCTTCCCAAGCAGCAGTGATAACAGCTCTTATGATAGAAGCTCTCAGATGATGGAGTAGTTCTCACACTTTTATTCCTTCTGGATAGGATCTCTCATATTCAGTTTGGGATGATCTAATATACAGTTTGGGATGGGTCAGGGTCTGACAACAAATACTTCCCATTGGCTTGGTCTGAGAGTTTAGGGATACCTTATCTGCATGTGGGAGGGTTTGGTGTGCTGCTCCTACGACAGACCTCTCTACAGGGGTCTTTGGGGTTTTAGCTACTTGATAAGAGCCAAGGGCCCCCAGGGAGTGGGCAAAATACCAGTCCCTTGCAGGGCTAGCCCACACTGGGTCACCCAGGGTTTTAAGCCTGTGCTTGGGGGCCAGGCTGCCTGTCACAGTCCACTGTACCACAGATTTTGACAGAATGAGTCAGAGATAGGATATGCCAAACTCTCACAAGAACAGAGAGGAAAGAAAGGCTACTTATGAGCAGTACAGGGGAGACTGGAAGGGAGTTCAGTTCATATTAGTGCAGTTCAGTGGAATGGAGTTGAGTTCAGTTGAGTTAGGACAGTTCCATTAATACTGTTCCTTTTAGTTCCCGCAGTAGGAGCAGTCAGCTCAGTTCAGCTTGTGGACTGCAAAGACAGTTTTGCCAAGGAGAACAATTCAATCAGAAGCTGAGGTCAACCAGGTTGAATCAGTCAGCTTAGAGATGAGATTCGACTAGATCAGCTGAGTTGAACCAGTGAGCCAGAGATCAGAAAGAGCTAGAAAGGATGAGTTCATTCTGCAGTAAGTCTTTGAGGGTGAAACCATCTAGGCCTAGGTTATCAGATGAAGGCTAGAATCTGAAGCCTTCAAGGTTTGGGTTTGCAGATTAGATTATTCACAGGCTAGAATCCTCTAGACCTAGGCCTATGGATAGTTTTATAGAAATGCCCTAGGTTCAGCCCATGTCATGTATTCATAATGCTTAGGTATGGCTCTTATTCATCTCTTCCTATGAGGAAATAAAAGTTAAATTTATGTTAAGTCCCCAAATATGAATGGCAGATTAATGATTAAAAAGAAATGTGTTGGCATCATTTGAATTATTAGAGTAATATTTTGGCATGGTCTATCCTGTAATAGAGCATTGTCACCATGGTCTTCTGTGATGATACCAATTTTTCATACCATTGATCACTATCTCATTTATATTTCTGAAAGGGATCTAGAGGTCTTCTAAATCTCTCACAATTTGAGTGAAACAAAGTGATTAGTGTGACATGATTATGTTGATTCGAGTCACAGCTTTATCTTCAGGACTAATTGTCCTGATTTAGGGGTAGTCATCTCATTAATGATTTGTACTGGAAGATCCTCTATTGCTCTGGGGTATTTTTATTCCTTGTCATAAATAGAGTTATCGATCAGTCCAGCAATTCCTGGAATCAAAATTGATTGTTGACTTTCAGCATGAATAGGTTAAAATCTAATTACTGGATTGATTTTGACAATATGTGGCAGCTCTGATTCAAAACATCATCTGTTTCTATGGTAAAATATATCAGTTTAGTGATGGAGTGAAGGTGCAATGCATATTAGAATTAATGTAGAAGACTATCTCCTAGCATGTACTTTATATTACAAAATTAAAATATTCTTATAAATATTTAATTCTTCAATAGAGTTAATAGGAGTTTCTATGTCAACTACTTGGGAGTGTGATGATTTAAATTATTATTATGTAATTTTTACTTCTCATATACTTGACTTTAAAGGTTGTAAATCTATTATTTAAATTACAGGGGTAAAGAAATATTTGCATATGTGAACAATGTACAGAGAAACAGAAACATCAATTATCATTGTTGCTCTATACATAATGACTAAAAAATTAAATCATTCTAAATGCCCATCCATTTATCATTGACAAAATGAATATATGGTACATGTACACAATGGTATTTTATTCAGATCTAAGGAAAACTGGAATGATGACACTTGAAAATAGAAAACAGTATACTGAGTGAGATAACCCCGATTCAGATAAACAAATACTGGCTGTTCATTCTTATATTTAGATTATAGTTTCTCAATTTTATATGTTTAAGTGACTGTGAATGTAGGTCAAGAGACTAGTAAGGGGTTAATGAGACAAAATCAAAGAGACTTTAATGAAACAGGTTAGGAGGTTAATATGGCACATGTAATATGAAAGAGGAAAGAGGATTACTGGGACTAAAAGGCAAAGATGAGTACGAGTTTAGGAAGGGAAGAAAGAGTCAGAGGTAGGAATCAACCAAAGTTATATATGCATGGATGTGATATACAGAAATGTTAATTTGTATGTTAATTAAAAATAAATTTTGTTTAAATGCTAAAAATAAATCATAGCAACTTCATTTTGAAGCTTCTATCCATTAATTATATTTGTGGCATTTTATTAAAGGAGCATAAATATGCTAGGTAATTCCCAAATCTACCTCTTGAGTGTCACTATGAGCATAGCCACCCACATTTATGCATTATGTTATTAATTTTTTAAATAAACTTCTAGCTTTGATTTTTATACATTGAGTCATTATGGAAGCAAAGTCTAAATCTAATGTTAGGATAGAGAGAATTAATAATTCAAGATGTTTTATGAATTCCTGTAGTCTAACAAACCACTTGAAACCTAGTAAATATTTAATGAACATTTGTTGTAGGTTATTTAATAAACTTATGTTTTCTCTGTGTGAGCCTAAATGTTCACTGATGAAAAAGTATCTGAAAGTTTGCCATAGACTTTTTGACCTCAAGGAGGGTCATGGTAAGGTTTACATATATATATATATATATAATATATGTATTTCAATTTGCAATTCTTAGCAAAATGCATTGTAACTAACAACCAATAGATTATTCCTCTTGAATAAAACTAAACTACAATTAACTTTTATTTCAGTCAGGATTACACATTCAGTGATATAGGTTTCTGTACATTATCTGATGTTTGCTTGTTCTTTATTATAATCATCTATAGTTGGGTCTATTTCTTGGTTATGTGAATCACATACAAAATGACATTGTAATTTTGTTAAAATCTCATATTTTTTCCCTTTATATTTGATTCCTTTGGGAATGCTGCATTTCTTAAATACCCTTTAACAACTTTTTTTATTATTTATAAATGAGAAATCTTGTTATCAAATATACTTTAAACATTAATTCACAAGTCAGGTTTTTCTTCTTAAACTACACAATACTTTATAAGTTGTGTCTCATTACTACCATGACTGATTGCCCTCCTTATTTTCCTGGAAACAAGATGTATATCAGATCAAATTTGAAAACTGACCTTCAACATTTTATATAGTAATAATATGATGAATGTAATACTATCAATCATTACTATTGAAAGATCTATCTTTGAGATCTGTTTCATATTATGTAGTAAAGGTGATTATTGGGAAGTGTAGGCTACATAGTTCTGAAACAGGTTATGTAACATTTTTATTGATAGAAAAAGAGCATTGAAATGACTCTGTGAAATTAGCTGAGTACTAAATGGATCCAAAAGATGTTTCATATTATTTATAAATTTTCACTGGCTACTACAAAAAAATGAACCCCATTACATATTGAGTAAGTAACCCGTCTTGGATAGAAAATCAAATTAATAAATAATAATGCTAAATCAGAATTCTTGACAATAAGTAATGGAATTAAATTTATTAAACAAAGATGTTCTAGTAAGAAGGATATTTGGGGACTATTTGAGATTCTAAACAAGATAATATCTAACATTCACAAGTCAATATATTTCTACAATAGCTTTATTTGTATCAATTATTGTTGCTTAGTACATTGTATTCCTTTGTGTATATTACATTGCAATCCTTGCATGTACTCCATAATTCTTAAACTGATTCTAAAAGCAAAACCAATGTAATAGAAGACAATCATTATAGGATCAGCTGATAGTTTTAAGACATATTATCAAATATTTCTAAGACTGGTAGGCTTCCTTAAAAGTATACTGTTATCTCATAGTGAAGAAAGTGGGTCTTTTGTTGTTTCACATTGATTAATAAACAAGGTAAGTTTCCATCTTGAATTCTAAAGAATCTCAATTGCAGAATTTATTTTACTCTTTAAAGCCATTGAAATATTAATAACACAGCAACTGAAAATATAGTATTGAATTGTGTTTCAAAAAAATCAATTGAAATATATATATATACACATATATATGTATATATATATATATATATATGTGTGTGTGTGTGTCTGTGTGTGCATACATGCAACTGTCTATAAAGCTATCTTATATGCATAAACATTACAATATTTTAAATGATGAAAGGAAGAGATTTTTAATTTGACCAGTAAAAATTATAAGCATATTTTATCTTTTAATATCATAGTAAATTTTAAATGAGTTTATATATAATAAATATGTGTTTAAAATAAGTATGTATCTAGTACTTAGAATCAATATATGAATTTTATCAGTTATCACTGATTTGCATATTAAACCTGAGGCCCTTCACAGTCTAGGCAATTTCTTTAATACTCAGTTATAATCTTAGACAATTATTATTATTTTGTGTTCAATTTTAATTGATTTTTATGTTTATTATATTTATATATCTTCAATTATATATGATTTTACTTTACACATTAAATTATCTATCATATATATTTTATAATAATTATTATCTAGCTTGTTAGGTAATAGCTTGTTAGAACACATTGCATTCACAGTGTCAAAAAGTTAGTTGTGTAATTGAGATTTCTGGCATTGCCAGAAGCTACACCTATGAAGTCTCACAAACATGACTGCTTAAACATGAGTTTAACATGGACAACATTGATACAAAAAAACCTACAGAAGCCTCAACTCTACACTATGATCTACCAATTGTATTTGTGTGTGTGTGTGTGTGTGTGTGTGTGTGTGTGTGTGTTGCTTTTATTTCCTCAGATGAAGGGATAAGTTGAAAGCCATACAGAATCTGTAGGAAAACATTGCTTGGCCTGAGCCTAGAGCATTTCTTTCTCTGTTCTAACTATCCTTTGGCCTAGACCTGAAAGCTACTAGCCTCTGTTCAGTACAATCTTCCAAGCTGTCAGAATCAATCTGTTTTCTTTCTAGTTCTGTTTAATTCCTCTGTTTGGCCTCATATTTTGACCAAATGTTCTAATCTTTTGGCTTCTCCTTCTGTGGAATGTTCTGCCTACACCTATGTCCAGCTTTTTCTCATTGTAACACATCTGTAAAATTCCATACATACAACATTTTTATACCACTGTTTTTCTTTTCTCACAGCACCTAAGTCCTTACTCTTTCCTGTGTTGTTTTCCAGTGAGCTGGGCATATTTTATTCCTGAATCATTTTGTCAAATCTTTCTCTGATTACTCACTTTGTCTGTCTCTGGATTAGACATCATATTCAAATATGTATGATTCCTTTTTCATATTAAACTTATTTTCATTTATAGGGATTAAAGGTATATACTAAGTGCATGTCTGTATTCCAGCCTGATCATAGTATAATCCAGTGTTTGTGTGTGTGTGTGTATGTGTGTGTGTGTGTGTGTGTGTGTGTTTGTACACATACATATATTTATATCACATGATTTTAATATAATATTCCAAGACCACTAGGTGGTCAGTGGAATTGATTTAGGATTGACATGGAATGAAAAAGTTATTTTTTTTCATTGAAAACATTCATTAATCTCAATTTTTACCATCTGTATTCTCTACCTTATGACACTGGTAGGTCAAGCTATTGGCCTGAGGATACAGTCATTTTATTGGATATTAATTTTTATTTATATTTCAAATTTTATCCTCTTTCCAGGTTTACCCTATCCCATCCTCCCTCACCCTACTTCTATAAGGATGCTCCCGCAGCCATCCAACCACCCACTCCCGCCACCCCACCCTGGCATTCCCAACCAATGTGGATTCAAGCCTTCATAGGACCAAGTGCCTCTCCTCCTATTGAAGCCAGACAATTCCATCCTCTGCTACATATGCGGCTGGAGCCATGTGTCCCTCCATTTGTACTCCTTGGTTCGTGGCTTAGTCCCTGGGAGCTCTGGGACGTCTGGTTGGTTGATACTATTGTTCTTCCTATGGGCATGCAAACCCCTTCAGCTCCTTCAGTCCTTTCTCTAACTCCTCCATTGGGGACCCTGTTCTCAGTCCAATGGTTGCCTGAGAGCATCCACCTCTGTATATGTCAGGCTCTTGCAGAGCCTCTCAGAAGGCAGCTATATCGGGATCCTGTCAGCAAGCACTTCTTGGCATCCACAATAGTGTCTAGGTTGGGTGTCAGTATATGGGATGGATGCCCAGATGGGGCAGTCTCTGGATGACCTTGGCTTCAATCTCTGCTCCACACTTTGTCTCTGTACCTTCTCCCTTGAGTGCTTTGTACCCACATTTAAGAATGACTGAAGCATGCACATGTTGTTCTTCCTTTTTTCCTGAGCTTTACCTGGTCTATGAATTTTAACTTGGATATTCTGAGCTTTTGGACTAATATCCACTTATCAGTGAGGGCATACCATGTGTGCTCTTTTGTGACTAAATTACCTAACTCAGGATGATATTTTCAATTTCCATCCCATTGACTATGAATTTCAAGAAGTCATTGTTTTTAATAGTTGAGTAGTATTTCATTGTGTAAATTCTCTGTATCCATTCCTCTGTTGATGGACATCTGGGTTTTTTCTAGCTTCAGGCTATTACAAATAAGGCTTCTATGAAAATAGTGGATCATGTGTTCTTGTTATATGTTTGAGCATATTTTGGGTATATGCCCAGGAGCTGCATAGCTGGGTACTACGGTCCAATTTTCTGAAGAACCACCAGACTGATTTCCACAGTGGATGTACCAGCTTTCAATCACACCAATAATGGAGAAGTGTTCCTCTTTCTCCACATCCTCACCAGCATCTTCTCTCACCTGAGTATTTGAACTTAGCCATTCTGACTAGTGTGAAGTGGAATCTCAGGGTTGTTTTGATTTGCATTTCCCTGATGACTAAAGATGTTGAACACTTCTTTAGGTGCTTCTCAGACATTTGATATTCCTCAGTTGAGAATTCTTTGCTCAGCTCTGTCCCACATTTTTAGTAGGGTTATTTGGTTCTCTGGAGTCTAACTTCTTGAGTTCTTTGTATATATTGGATATTAGCCCTCTATCAGATGTAGCAGTGGTAAAGAGCCTTTCTCAGTCTGTTGGTTGCCATTTGGTCCTATTAGCAGTGTCCTTTGCCTTACAAAAGCTTTGCAATTTTATGAGGTCCCATTTGTCTCTTGTTTATCTTAGAGCATAATCCACTGGTGTTTTATTCAGGAAATTTTCTCCTGTGCCCATGTGTTCAAGGCTCTTCCCCACTTTCTCTTCTATTAGTTTCAATATATCTGGTTTTATGGGGAGGTCCTTGATGCACTTGGACTTGAGCATTGTACATGGTGATAAGAATGGCCGGATTTATGTTCTTCTACATGCTGACCACCAGTTGAACCAGCACCATTTGCTGAAGGTGCTGTCTTTTATCCACTGGATGGTTTTATCTCCTTTGTCAAATAGCAAGTAACCATAGGTGTGTGGGTTCATTTCTGGGTCTTAAATTCTATTTCATTGATCTACCAGCCTGTCTCTGTACCAATACTATGCAGTTTTTATTACAATTGCTCTGTAATACAGCTTGAAGTCCTGTATGGTGATTCCTCCAGAAATTCTTTTATCATTGAGAATAGTTTTTGCTATCCTGTGTTGTTTGTTATTCCAATGAGTTTGTAAATTGCTCTTTCTAACTCGAAGAATTTAGTTAGAATTTTGATGGGCATTGCAATGAATCTATATATTGCATTCAGAAAGATGGCCATTTTTATTATAATAATCCTGCCAATCAAAGAGCATGGGAGTTTTTCCATCTTCTGAGATGTTCTTTGATTTCCTTTTTCAGGGAGTTGAAGTTCTTGTCATACAGACCTTTCACTTGCTTGGTTAGTGTCAAATCAAGATTTTTATATTTTTTCTCAGCCTTTTTATCCTTTGAATAGAGGAAGACAAGTGATTTGTTTGACTTAATTTATATACAGTCAATTTGCTGAAGTTGTTTGACAGGTTTAGGAGTTCTCTGGTAGAATTTTTGGGGTCACTTAAGTATACTATCATATCATCTGCAAATAGTCATATTTTGACTTCTTCCTTTCCAATTTGTATCCCTTTGACCTCCTTTTGTTGTCTAATTGCTCTGGATAGGACTTTTGAATACTATATTCAATAGGTAGGGAGAGAGTGAACAGCCTTTTCTATTCCTGATTTTAGTGGGATCGCTTCAGGTTACTCTCTATTTAGTTTGATGTTGGCTACTGGTTTGCTGCATATTGCTTTTACTTTGTTTAGGTATAAGCCTTGTGTTCTTGAGCTTTCTAAGACTTTTAACATGAAGGGATGCTGATTTTGTCAAATGCTTTTTCAGCATCTAATGACATGATCATTTTTTTTTTTTTGAGTTTGTTTATGTAGTAAATTACATTGATGGATTTCCATATATTGAATCTTTTCGGCATCCCGGGGATGAAGCCTACTTGATCATGGTGAAAGATCTTTTTGATGTCTTCTTGGATTAGTTTTGTGAGAATTTTATTGAGTATTTTTACGCCAATATTCATAAGGGAAATTGTTCTGAAGTTCTCTTCTTCGTTTGGTCTTTGTGAGGTTTAGGTATCAGAGTAATTGTGGCTTTATAGAATGAATTGGGCAGTGTTTCTTCTGTTTCTATTTTGTGGAATAGATTAGAAGTATTGGTATCAGGTCTTCTTTGAAGGTCTGATAGAATTCTCCACTAAACCCAACTGTTCCTGGGCTTTTTTTGGTTGGGAGACTATTAATGACCACTTCTACTTCTTTAGGGGTTATGGGACTGTTTAGATAGTTTATCTGATCCTGTTTTAACTTTAGCACCTAGTATCAGTCTAGAAAATTATCTATTTCATCTAGATTTTCCAATTTTGCTGAACATAATTGCACAGATTATTGTAAGATCTTATAAGTTTTTGAATTTCCTTGGTTTCCACTGTATGTCTCTCATTTCATTTCTGATTTTATTAATTTGGATACTGTCTCTGTGACCTCTGGTTTTTGTGGCTAAGTGTTTATCTATCTTATTGATTTTCTCAAAGAACCAGCTCCTGGTTTTGTTGATTCTTTTGTATAGTTTTTGTTGTTGTTGTTGTTTCTATTTGGAGATTTCAGGCATGAGTTTGATTATTTCCTGCCATCTACTCCTCTTGGTTGTATTTGCTTCTTTTTGTTCTAGACCTTTCTGGTATGCTATCAAGCTGCTAGTTTATGCTGTCTCTAGTTTCTTTTTTGAGGCACTTAGAGCTATGTGTTTTCCTCTTACCACTGCTTTCATTGTTTCACATAAGTTTGGGTATGATGTGTCTTCATATTCATTAAATTCTAAACTGTCTTTAATTTCTTTCTGTATTTCTTCCTTGACCAAATTATCATTGAGTAGATCATTGTACAGTTTCCATGTTTATGTGGGCTTTCTGTTGTTTTTGTTGTTATTGAAGACCAGCCTTAGTCTGTGGTAATCTAATAGGATGCATAGGATTATTTCAATCTTCTTGTATCTGTTGAGGTTCGTTTTGTGACCAACTACATGGTCAATTTGGGAGAAGGTACCAAGAGATGAAATGTTCTATAGATATCTGTTAAATCCATTTGGTTTATAACTTCTGTTAGTTTCACTGTGTCTCTGTTTTGTTTTTATTTCCATGATCTGTGCATTGATAAGAGTGGGGAGTTGAAGTTGCCCACTATTATTGTATGTGGTACAATGGGTATTTTGAGCTTTAGTAAAATTTCTTTTACGGATGTGGTTGCCCTTGCATTTGGAGCATAGTTGTTCAGAATTGAGAGTTCATCTTGGTAGATTTTTCCTTTGACGAGTATCAAGTGTCCTTCCTTATCTTTTTAAATAACTTGGTTGAAAGTCAATTTCATTCAATATTAGCATGGCTACTCCAACTTGTTTCTTGGGACCATTTGCTTGGAAAATTGTTTTCCAGCCTTATACTCTGAGGTAGTGTCTGTCTTTGTCACTGAGGTGCATTTCCTGTATGCAGCAAAATGCTGGATCCTGTTTATATATCTAGTCTGTTAGTCTATGTCCTTTTAATGGTGAATTGAGTCCATTGATATTAAGAGATATTAAGGAAAACTTATTGCTGTTTCCTGTTATTTTTGATGTTAGAGATGGAATTATGTTTGTGCGGGTATCTTCTTTTGAGTTTGTTGAAAGATTATTTTCTTGCTTTTTCTAGGGTGTAATTTCCCTTATTGTTTTGGAGTTTTGCATTTATTATCTTTTGTAGTACTGGATTTGTGTAAAGATATTGTGTAAATTTGGTTTTGTCACGAATTATTTTGGTTTCTTTTTCTATGTTAATTGAGATTTTTGCTGGGTGTAGTAGCCTGGGCTGGCATTTGTGTTCTCTGAGTGCCTGTATGACATCTTCCCAAAATTTTCAGGCTTTTAGAGTTTCTGGTGAGAAGTTTGGTGTAATTTTGATAGGTCTTCCTTTGTATGTTACTTGACATTTTTCCCTTACTGCTTTTAATATTCTTTCTTTGTTTTGTGCATTTAGTGTTTTGATTATTATGTGACGGGAGGAATTATTTTTCTGGTTCAGTCTATTTGGAGTTCTGTAGGCTTCTTGTATGTTCATGGGCATCTCTTTCTTTAGTTTAGGGAATGTTTCTTCTAGTTAAATAAGGCGTCACTGCTTGACCATTTGCACCCAAATCTAGTATTTTCCTGTCCTCTTTATTTCTAGTTTTTCTAAATCGACATTTTCTTTTCCAGTACTTCATTTTTCTGGTATTATCCTTCACCTAATAAATCTGAAAAGTAGTTACTCCAACCAAATTATATGTTACCTATTGGATTTCTTCAGTTTTCCTTTTTGATAAGTTTAAAAAATTAAAGTTTTATATATGAAAATTAATTCTGTTTTAAAAATCCAGAATTTTTTCTTAATTTTAGAAGCTGTTTTGGTAGCATTCATTAAAACTTATTTAGCATTTATTATAACTATTACTCTAATCAATGATTGTTAATTATCTTTCTGTTTATATTCATCTGTATTTTATATGTGATTATAGAAAATTAGCTGATTTATTACATTCTAATACCTACAGAAATTATTTCTTTTGATTCAATATGAAAGTGTTTCTCTGATTACTACGTCAATTCACAAACTCACTTTATGATGAAAATATATCATCAACAGCCTTTAGTATCCGGAAACATTTATCTGATATCATTGGTTTCCAAAACCATATATTCTAGCATTAGTATCCATTCTACTTTCTAAAGAACATATTATATCATTTTGAAACTTCCTGACCAGCCACACTAGACACATTTACAGTAATTATATCAAAGCATATTTAAGTGTGGAATAGTGTGTAATGGGTTTTTCTATTACTAAACCACACACGCAAAGCAGGAATAGTGCTGAATTTCACTACTTTACTCTAAAATCTGTTAGTTGTCCATAATTTCCAGAATTTCAATCATTTATTTTTATACATTTAGAATATATAGATAACTATAATGTTTCTCTACTTTAAAATATATTTGCAAATATTCATGTGGGTATAATTATTTACAATTCTAGTAGTTCTGAATTAAGAATTTTTTCAGGCTGGAGAGATGGCTCAGTGGTGAAGAACATTGACTGGTCTTCTACAAGTCCTGATTTCCATTCTCAGCATAACATCATGGCTTAAAATCATATGTAATGGGAGCTGATGCCCTCTTCTAATGTGTCTGAAGGCAACTACGTTCTACTCATATACATAAAATAAATAAAATCTTTTAAAAAGATAAGTTTTGAAAAAATAAAAGAAAAAGAAATTTTCCACTGAAAATACAGTTGTTGATTTAGATATGCAAAAAGTATTTAGTGGTTTTAAGGGTTAAAATATAAATTTTGTTTTGGAACTAATAATAATTTATCACATTTTTTCACTTGAAATTTCCAAAGGAATTATACTTCAGAGGCATGAATAGATGCAAGGCATTCTATTTTGATGGGAAAATGAATGAAACAATTATATGTGTTTTTATTATTTTTTTTTATTATTTTACAAACTATGAACAAAGAAAAAAAGCAAAAATGATGAAAATAACTACCTTTCTTGAGTATGGAGATTATTATTTTTAAATCAAACAAGAGTAGAATGAAGTATATATTTACTATCATTAATATTTTATTGTTCTCTCTTCCCAAAACTCAGGTGCTAAAGTTTTATTCTAACAGTGATGATATTTGGAGGTGCTAGAATAATTAAGAAGTAAAACAATTTGGAAGGGATTTCATTCATTAATTAGTTCTATGTCCTCCAAAACCATTGTGGGAAATCTGATCTCTTCCTTAATTTCTTTTCTCATTTTCGCCTTGTATTAAATGTCTTTTCTTTGCAACATGCCACTTTTATATTGTGCTGCCCAATAGGCCAAAGACCAATAGAGAAAACTGATTATCAGCAGGAACACTATTTTTTTTAAATATTATTATTTATTTTTTTTTTATTTTTGATACTTTATATACATTTCCAATGTTTCCCCTTTTCTGGGTCTCCTCTTTGGATACCCCCATCCCCTCCCCAACCCACCTCTAGGAGGGAATTCCACCTCCCACCCCCCTATTGAATCTTTTATATATTTATTTATTTTAAACTCCAGATTTTACTCTATACCCGGTCCACTCTCCAACTGTTCCACATCCTGTAATTCCTCCCTGCCCCCAGTCTCGACTAGGATGTCCTCACCCCCAACCCCCACTCTGCCAGACTTTTAAATTCCCTGGGGCCTCCAGTCTTTTGAGGGTTAAGTGCATCTTCTCTGACTGAAACCAGATCCAGAAGTCCTCTGCTGTATATGTGTTGGGGGCCTCATATGAGCTGGTGTATCCTGCTTCGCTGGTGGTCCAGTGTTTGAGAGATCTCTGGTGTCCAGATTAATTGAGACTGCTGGTCCTCCTATGGGGTCACCCTCCTCCTCAGCTTCTTCCAGCTTTTCTCTAATTCAACCTCTTTCAGCTGCTTGTTGGGTCTTTCAGGTGACAGTCATGCTAGGTCCCTTTTTGTGGGCATTCCATAGCCTCAGTAATAGTGTCAGGCCTTGGGGCTTCCCCTTGAGCTGGATCCCACTTTGGGCCTGTCACTGGACCGTCTTTTCTTCAGGCTCCTCTCCATTGCCATCCCTGCAGTTCTTACAGACAGGAACAATTATGGGTCAGAGTTTTGACTGTGGGATGGCAACCCATTCTTCAGTTGATACCCTGAATCTCTGCTGGAGGTGGGCTCTACAAGTTCCCTCTCTCTACTATAGGGCATCTCATCTAAGTTCCCTCTTTTTCTTTAATACTTGAGATTCTCTCACCTCCCAAGTGTCTGGTACATTCTCATATTCTGGAGGGCCCCCCAATTTCCTACCTCCAGAGGTTGCCTGTTTTCATTATTTCTCCTGGCCCTCAGGGCTTCAGTCCTTTTCCCCTGACTAGTACCACATCATGTTCCCCTTTCCCCACCCCATGTCCACTTTCCCACCCTGGTCCCTCCCTCCCTCTCCTTTTGTCATTGCTTTCTTCTCCCACCCAAGTGGGACTAAGGCATCCTTACTTGGGCTTTTCAGTTTGTTGACCTTTTTGAGTTCTGTGGACTGTATCTTGCGTATTCTGTACTTTTTTGGCTAATATCCACTTATTAGTAGTAAGTACATGCCATGCATGCCAAGTATGGCGTGTTATAGTTCCCTCCATTTGCCTGCAAAACCAAGGATGTCCTCATTCTTAATAGCTGAATAGTATTCTATTGTGTAAGTGAACCACATTTTCTGTATCCATTCTTCTGTTGTGGGACATCTGGGTTGTTTCCAGCTTCTGGTTATCACAAAAAAAGGCCATGAACATAGTGGAACATGTCCTCCTGTGACATGGACAATCATCTTTTGGGTATATTCCCAAGATTGGAATTGCTGAGTCTTCAGGTAGATCTATTTCCAATTTTCTGAGTAATCTTCAGATTGATTTCCAGAGTGGTTGTACCAGTTTGCAATCCCACCACCAATTTAAGAGTTGGAAGCCCAATAAAGACTGTCCTCTTTACATGTTAAATATTCCATGTATTTTTCGGCAAGAAAAATGATCATCACAACTTCTTGTGTTAGAAGTTACCTATTCAAATTCAAGGAAATCATGGGAAAGTATATACATGTGTGTTTGTGTGTGTGTGTGTGTGTGTGTGTGTGTGTGTGTGTGTTTGTGTGTGTGAATATTTCTTATGAGGAATATAAAACAATACAGCTTGTGTTTAATTTTTTCTGTATTATAGACACAAATAATTTTAATTTAGAGTTGATAAAAGGGTTTTTCTTTTTAATAGGATAATGTTTCTTATATTCTGTACAGAAAAAAAATAATTTTGAAAACAAATGCTGTATTTTAATACAAAGTTAGTCCTTTATGAAAATATCAACATATTTATAAATTGAAATTGACTGTAACTAATGTTTTTCACGATAATGTAATGTTTTACTGATATACTTTCCTTTGAATGATCCTACATTGTTTCCTCCTTCCAAATGTCTACATAAGTAATTCAAATTTCTCTTATTTTATTTATTTTTCTGTTGCTGGAGATGAAATTCAGTGCTTTGCATATGCTAAGAAAGTGCTGATATACTCCTCTACTCAATATGTATATGTAATGACTGCTAACTGGATCACTTTTGGGTCTCTGTCAGTTGAAATAATGCCAGTATAATGAAGTTTTATCTAAAGCAGATTGTCATCTGAAATGGTCACATAATAGAACAATAGCTTTCAGAGAAGATCAATAAGAAAAGGAAAAAACAGAAAATGTTTAAGGAAGATAACGTCTACCTGACTCTTGCTATATAAACTTCCTTGATATCATGTAATATACTGCACTTTCTCTCTGCCTAAAAACCACACACACACACACACACACACACACACACACACACACACACACACACACACACACACCTTTCAGGTATTGGAATTAATGGGTAAAGGAAAATGTTACTTTATTATTTATTCGTGTTTGAATAACTAAGTGGCAGAGTCATGAGTACTGAAGAAGGCAACATGAATAATTCAGTCACAGCAATTTGTTGACCTTAATGAAATACAAAGTGATTTGAACTAAGAGTAATTAACAAGAGTCAGCCTGAATAATAAAACCAAAAATGAGACATATTTCTTTCATGAATCAATAACAGTCAGTGATTGAAGATCATAAAAGAACAATTCAAGAAAACAGAGTGCCTTTTGTCTAAGCAGTTATCCTAGCCTTCATATGCACATCTGTGTAGGGACATTTAAATGTATCTGTTGAAAATAGGAAAGAAAGAATACTGGTTAAATGTAGAAGGATATAATACTTAATTTGGTAAACTGTCCAATGCTGTAATTACAGCCAAAGCTTTACTCTATTGTGCCTACTTCAATAATCAATAAACAATTTAAGAAATTAAACAAATTAAAATATGGATTCCCATTAAGGATTAATGTATGTTTTCTTATATCATATACTTTGTAATTCATGACTAATTTTTTTCTGGGGAAAATCATTATATGCTCATGAAAAGTTGACCCTTCAAGGTCCTTAAAATATTAATAATGATCAAAGCTGTGATTTCTATGTGTTTCTAGCAGTTAAAATTGCAATACAGGAAAGTTTTTAGTGGAAAATAATATAAGGATAAAAATGAATCACAATTCAGAAAGTCCAGACAGTTTCACACTCATGGACATATAAAATGTAAGTACCTAGAAAAGAGCAATGTCCAGATTTTATCATCAAAGAAGCTTATAGAAGTGGGCAAATGTTTTTGCAGAGACCCCCTAGCAGGCCAAAATACTGAAAATAAGTGATGGTGGAGGTTTTTGGTCATATGTGGAACAGCTATATATCTCCTTCTAATGCACTGGAAACGGAGGAAGTAATGGCAGAAACAAAGTCAAGGGAGGTGAATAGAAAAAGCGGACATGACATAGACAGTGTACTAATGAACCTACTGAAACTGGTTATCTGCACAAGACCTCCACAATATTGGGCCTGTCAACATATCATTATACATAGTGGAGAGGTCATGATGACTCATCATTTCCTGAGGGAGTACTGTCAATTAACTAAGGAGGGTATCATTTTTTGACAGTATTCACTGAGAAACTGCCCTCACACCAAGAGTTGGGCAAGAAACTGTAACTAAACTCAGTAGGTGCCATAAAAACAGGCTTAAAACTAAGAGGAATTGTTATGAGGAAAAGTTTCAGGTACAAAAGCAAAGGGATGATAAAGGAAAATGAGAGGCATGGTGAAAATGACTAAAATGCATTGTATAAGTATTTGAATATGAAAAAAATTAAAGAAGCAAGTTAGGGCAGGTGGAGGATAAAGGCACTTGGCTATCATGACAGACTACTGGAGTTTGATGTTTTGAACACATACAGTAGAAGAAAAGGCCAATTCCCACTAGTCTCCCATAACTTCTTCTCTGACTTTTCCAACTCCATACTAGTACATATAGAGAACTCACACCAAAATACACACACACACACACACACACTCAAAATAAATACATAAATAAAATAAAATAAAATAAACAATTAAATTGAAGACATTGGTGATACCATACTGAAAAACACCATTGTTAATACATTTTCTTTGGACATATTAAATAATTCTTACTGTATTATATTTCAGGGTTTCTACTAGCAAAGCTTAGTGCAATATTCTGTAATGCTTAACAGAGGAATCACTTCAGAATTATAAAGGAAAAAGTCACTTTCCTCAGAAGAGTCAATTTCTATTCTGTGTAAAACATAGATTGCAATCTTTTACTTTATCATTTTACACATATTCATGGTGTGCAATTATTTAGTTGTGTAAACATTATAGAAACATGGTATTGCTTTGTTTTCTTTAATAGATGCACAAAAAAGATGGTTGTGTGTGTATGTGTGTGTGTGTGTGTGTGTATGTGTGTGTGTGTGAGTGTGTGTGTGTGTGTGTATGTGTGTTCAAATTGGGCAATTCAAGACACCATGATTAGTACATTTTCTTTGGCATTCAGAGTTGCTCACTATTTAAAAAATTAACTAATTAGCCCATTACATGTTGCCTGAAATATTTTTCTGTAAATCAACTAGGAAACATGTTGAGCCTTTAATTTTTTTTATACTGAAATTGACTACAGTTTGTTTAATATATAATTAAATTAATAGATAGCACTAAATTTATAATTTTTTTGCATTAAATAAATTATACAATACATTTTAGATGTACTGAGAGTCATTAATCAACATGAAATGTAATTACATAATCACCTCATGTCCCTAATGAACCTCTTTTTATGTGCTCAATTTATAACATAATGTTATTATGCCCAGTATCATTGTTAATTAACATATATTATAAAAATATTAAAAACAAAATATGTTCTTAGAAAAGTTAGAATAACTGAAAAGAATGTTACTATAGGAATACCAAATATTAACATATTAACATAAATATTTATAACTAAGTATATGATTCACTATTATTATGGAAATACTTGTTACATGATTATTTGCACTGTAATTCACCAGTTTTTCTTAAAATTTAAAAATAACTTCTAATAAGTTAAAATTTTTATCAGTATCTTACACGTTTTAGTGTATTTCTTATTTTTTGATAGCCTTAAGATATATTTATAGCAGAACTTTTCTTTTTATTTCAGTTTTATTAATTATTTTATTTATTTACATTCCAAATGTCATCCTCCTTCCTGGTCTCCCCTTCCATGACTTCTTCACCCCATTCCCCCTCCTTGTTGCTTCTGAAAGGGTGCTCCCCCACCTACCCACTCATTCCTACCACACCCAGCTTGCATCCCCCTTTCCTGGGGCATCACATTTCAATAGAATTAAATCTGATTAAAAATCAACAAAAGCATGAAGACCAAGGACAGCATAGGCAATTGACACAGTTCTATTTGTTCATAAGTTGTAGCAAAATATATCACATTTTGATGAATTAACCTACCTCCACCTTAGGCTTAAATGTCCTCTTATATATGTCAGCTTTAGATCTAAAATGGCATACATATTTAATTAAAATAGAGGCCATATATATTGCCATATTCCCTTTCTGGTCTTTTACAGAGAAAGTGTACAAAATGTTGTTGTAGAGAACTGATTTCAATATTATGAGTATTTAGTAATTATTTTGCTGAGTACCAAAATATGAACCCAACTATTAAAATTTAATATTTTAAGGAATCTAAAATGATTTTCTGATAAAACTTTTATTTAAAAAAAAAATTGGATCATTTTGTCTTGGTATCAACTCTAGCAGTGCTATTGGCATTTGCAACAGTTAGTTTTACTGCACTCATCTATTACCAAAGTGCATGGGCACTCTAAAATTTCAGCATTAAATATTAAGGAACAGTTGGATATTCATACAACTTAGGTGCTACAGTGAATAAAAGTAAATAAATATATCTAAAATGAATGCAAAAAATTAATGTATGACAAGTGGTTCCGAATTTCTAAGAGTGAGTTTTCATAGAAATATATGTCAGTGATTTTATGTTTAAAACAAAAGCATCTTTAAAAAACTACTGTTTGGAGTTATATAAAAATAGATTGTTAATTGTTAAATTCAGTGCTGTCCAATATCATGTGTGTGTCATCTTCATAATGAGGATGCTATTATTATCATGAATTTTGTCCAATAAAACTGGGAGTATAGACACTTTATGTTACATATTTCTACTTCATTTATTTTGGGTCTTCTCTTCTAAGCTAAAGCATAGGACACCGAAAATGAATTCCGATATTATATTTGGTAACCAGAATTAACAGGTGTAGTTTCATTATTGCTTAAGAAAGCATTTTCTAAAGCCACAAGCATTGACAATATCATGTACAACAATATAAATTTTATGCAGGATGAAAGTAAATGAAATATGAAGAAAATGCTATAGTAGACAAAAATTCAGGTGGCCATAGAGGTCAGAAGAAACTTTAAACTAATAGACCGTTTTATAAAATTTAATATTTTATAGTATTTTGTTTTTATGCCTAACATAAATAAAAAATAAATTAATTGAAGGTTAGAATATATTTGTACATCTTGATCTATCATAATATACTTTTGCCTAATAAATTTAATTGATATGTTTAATAAATTTCTTAAGAATTTTTATATACATTGAGGTTATCTGTATATAGAAGACAATTACATAATACTTCTTTCATTTCAATGTGGCTGGATTTTATTTATTTATTGGTTTGTTTATTAGTATAATTGTAAGTATTGCATGATGGTCTAAGCTAGTGCTAATAAACAAACCAATAAATAAATAATCCATCGAAGAATATGTCTAGCCTTTCATTGCTAATTATGTTCTCTGTGTGTTTTCATAAGTGTGTCTCATTAATTTAAAGAACTTAGTTCTCCATGGCCTAGTAATTTTTTCTATGAAAAGGAACTTTTTAAATCCGTCTTTATTATAATCACCTGTATGTTCTCTTGTTTAATTTTTTAGAAGACACTATCCACAGCAGACATCTGTGCATTCTGGCTCTTAAAGTCTCTTTAATTTGTCTTTGATCGTAGTTTTAAGGATAGGGACTGTGCTAATGATTAATCATCTGGGGACTGGCAACACATTTGATGTTGTTCTCTGCATGTTTACCAGTTGTGGCTTACTGTGGTCTGTTACAGAATGAAATTTATTTGATGAAAGATAAAACTACACTTATCTGTGGGTGTAACACTGTAAATGCTAACCAGTAGGGCTGAAACCCCTATGTCAATACCAATTTAATATCTCCATACTTTTTCTTCTCAAGTAGTCAAGTAGAAATAAGATTTATCAAGTTCTGGACACTGGCAGTAACCTTTAATTTTAGGGGTTTTAATGACCCTTATTGGTCAATATCTCCCAAAGAGGGGATCATTTTCTGGCACTGTGATTTTATTTCCACATACTGTTTTATCTAGTGGGGATCAGGACACCTGAAGGATAACAGATATATAGAAAAAGAGAAGGGGGTAAATGAAGGACAAAAAAAATTTGAAAATGCCCTAATTAAACTTAATTTTCTACTAATAAATTCTATATATTTTTACTCTTAGTGTTCTGTTGCTGTAAAGATACATTATGACTTCAGAAACTTATGGAAGAAAATACTTAATTGGTGCTTGCTTGCTTACAGTTTCAGAGGTTTAGTCTGTTATCACCATGATAGTACTCAGGCAGACTTGGTGGTAAAGTATCTGAGAGTTTTATAACTGTTTCCATGAGTAAAAGAAAGAAAGACATTGGTCCTGTTTGGGCTTCTGAAATCTCAAAGCACACCCTCAGTGACATATTTTCTCTAACAAGGCCAAATCTACTCCAACATAGCCATGCCTCCTATTTCTTGTCAAAAAAGAGAACAACAGACAATGGATTGCCAGTCCCCAGATGATTAATCTAGTGTCTCTCCTGATTAAAAATTCAAATGTGTGACTATATGGAGGTCATGCAAATTCAAAGTGCAACAATTCTGAATAACCTTATATTAAATATTAAATACAGAACACCATTTTACATGTGTAAACCTTATATTTGACTATACACTATGTATTTTTCATTAACTCTAGAGGATTTTTAATCCAGAAACATGGCTGCTCTAGCAAGAAATCACATCCAAAGACCTTGTAGGTCTTTGTGTTCAGGCTATCATAAAGACATGGATTACAGTATAATCTGTCTGGAATACAGATATGTCCTTAGTATACACTTTTAATCCCTCCGGTTTGAATACAGACACACACCTAGTACATACCTTTTATACCAAATATAGAAGGTAAAGATAGTTTGTAAAAGGGAGCTGCCATGTTTGAAAGTGACATCTAATTGAGGCGGAAACAAAATGATGAATCAGAGAAATATTTGATATAATTAGTCAGAAGTAGAATATTATCAACTCTCAGAAAAACAAACAGGGAAAAGAATTTACTTAAGAGCGAGAGCGAGAGTGAGAGCGAGAGAATGAGAGAGCGAGAGAGAGAGAGAGAGAGAGAGAGAGAGAGAGAGAGAGAGAGAGAGAATGTCAGTCATTTGGCTACCAGTGCACTGAGTTCAATGCAGTGGGATTGAGTTTGTTCACAACATCATGAAGTTCAGTGCAGGTCATCAGAGGCAGTTGAAACCAGTGAATATGAAAGAACAGAAGAGTAGAACAAATTGCCAGTTAGTATAAGGCCAAGCAGAACAATTAACTGAGAAGCTGAGAAAAGACAAATTAAATCATTCAACTTGGAGAGGTGTTTGAACTACAACAGCTAAGTTGACCCAGCCATGCAGAGGTCAGAAAGAGCAGAAAAGGTGAGCTTGTTCAGCAGAAAGCTTCTGAGGTGACAATTATATCAGGCAAATTACAGTTACTTTTACCCTAACAAATTATAATTACAAAGTGTGATTTTATATATATTGAATTAATTCATACATATCAAGTAATTCACATTGCATATACTTGTTAAAATGCATTACAGAATACCGGATCATTTATGTAAAATTTTAGCAATACCTAAATGCTAAGGTAAGACATAAACGTTCCTTATGTAAACAGAGTATAATAAGACTGTTTACCTGTCTGTACAGATTCAAAAGTCCAAAATTTATAGATCATGGTAAATTAATATTTCCATGAAAATCTCTACAGATCTGGACTTCAGTATGTTTCAGTCTGAATGATTCTGAATATGCTAGGATTTAAGTTTCCATTTCATTTCTTTTTCTTTCAAGTACAAGCATGAATTTTGAATATGTCTATCCACACCCCTGGGATGTGAATGTTACAAGAAAGAGTACAATCAATATGTACATCTCCCGGGGAGCCCTGAGCTACTTGAATCAGTAAACACCTTTCAACCGTTTGAACTTTTATGGATGCACATGAGTGCACAGTGATATTAACCACACACTTCCATGCCTCACTAAAATATTAAGTAACATGAGCCATTTATTCAATCCAGTCCTATATAGGACAAAGTGTATTTGAAAACTGGCATCTTTTTGTTAAAGTTTAATGAACAGAGGATTGGCTTAGATATTTTTATAACTCTTTTTCTTAATAGATATTTGGAAGGTTGCTTGCTTAGTTCATATGCTACCTATTTGCTTCCTAACTGAAGTCATTGGAATAATTTGACTTCCTCAGAGAATTTAATGTGGTACATGTACTGGCTAGTTTTGTGTGTCACCTTGACACAAGCTGGAGTTATCACAGAAAAAGAAGTTTTAGTTGAGAAAATGCCTCCATAAGACCCAGCACTAAGGCATTTTCTCAATTAGTGATCAAGGGGGGAGGGCCCCTTGTGGGTGGTACCATCTGTGGGCTCGTAGTCTTGGGCTCTATTAGAAAGCCAGCTGAGCAAGCCAGGAGAAGCAAGCCAGTAAGAAACATTCCCTCCATGGCCTCTGCATCAGCTCCTGCTTCCTGACCTGCTTGAGTTCCAGTCCTGACTTCCTTTAGTGATGAACAGCAGCATGGAAGAGTAAGCTCAATAAACCCTTTCCTTCCCAACTTGCTTCTTGTTCATGATGTTTGTACAGGAATAGAAACCCTAAGACAGTACAAAATATCTTTAAAATAATAATGGAATCTTTTCATTATTCAGCATTGTTTTTTACTTAGAAATGTTTTATTCAAAATGGATAGTTCAGAGAAATTCTCAATTAATAAATTTCAAGGGTCAAATTAAGAATACATTTTATGTTTCACATCTAATAGATTTATCAGATAAATATAAAATAAATTTTGCTTCAAATTATAGAGCAAATTACTGGAGTTCTCCCAACAACAAAAGAAATACTGAACACCACATAAATGCTCATAATCAATTTTCTTAACCCATTTGAACATGTAATTATAATGTTTACTGTAGACTGAAAGCATGCTGGTGCCAGTGTTTTCTTCAGAAAAGCAGTTTAATGTTGGAGGGAGACACACAAACTATGGGCTAAACTATAATAGATGTAATGTTTCATATTTTGCCAAATTCTATGAAAACAATATTGTAGGAATCAATCAATAACAATCCATAAGGTGCAACAGCAGAAATATAAGAGAATATGTCTTATTCTGGAATTGACTAGAATTCTCTTGGAACTGCATAAAGTGAGTTTCAGGCAGGTTAGAGAGGTGACATACCATAAATGAAATAAAAGTAAATGAAAGAAATCTTTTAATATATAGAAGACTGAAAAAAGTGAAAACATTAATTGCACTCTGATGGAATAAGTTAATTTTGTCATGGAGAAAGTGAGATGCTTTGCATAGTTATACTAAAGGCATTTCAGGTGAGTTTAATAATCTATTTACAAAATCATTGTTAGATATAAATGTGTAATTTGATTTGTCCATGAATCCATGTAACATGTTGAATTAATCATCACTCAATAACCGCATTAAAAATATCATTTAAGATGCAGAGAAATTTAAGTAACCATTTGAAGTAAATCAATAAAAGCCAAATCTAATTAAATACTTAACTAATGCTAATTTTTAAGTTTTTAAATTAGCTTCTTCTTTGTGTCTGATATTGCTTAAATGATGCAATATTTTCTAATACTTAAGTTTTTATCGAAATGAATTTCCTGTAGTTATGTCCTCAATAATTCACACATTTTTTGATATTTATTTAGACATCACTGGAAACTTTCAGTGTTATTATGAAAAAACAGTTATAAATAATGAAAATTTGGCATTCAAGGTTTATTGTTCCATTTTCGATCTTATGTTGACAATTTCTTTAACTTAGAACTAACTACAAATAACTTTTGAGGAAGTAGATATGTTTTGTATTTCACATTCTAATAGATTTATACAAGTACATTTTAGTAACTTCTAGTGGTTTTGCTATAATAGGCAGTTTCCTTTATGAATTTTTATATATCAAGGATTTTTCTTTCATAGGAATTTATTGCACAGAGCCTTCAACATTGAAAAGTTCATTTAAGGTTTTCCTTGTCTGAACTAAAGTTAAAATGTCCATGTTCCAATCATGGCTATATACTATAGAAACAATTACAATCAAACAGGAAAAAGCAGAATTTAATTTGAAAACAGTCTTTATGAACAGTCATATTTGTTAAAAGAAATATTGTTCAGACAAGTATAAATAGAAATACACTTCCTTACCTCATATTTGTATCTTTTATTATCATATTTCATGGTGCTGAGATATCTACTAAATCCTTCACAAAATCTAAACATGTGTTCTGCCACTGAGTAATGCTTCATTCCTCATTGGATATTTCAAAATTCTAGGCTAATACACACAATTAACACTCGTTATTGAGAATAATTTCTAGTGTTCCTATAAAATATTTTGTTTATTTCTCAGTAATAAATATCTCTAGGGTATTTTATCCAAAATTGAGACCAAATCTCTATACTTTCACAGAGTTTCAAATTCTTCAGTGTAAGATGTAAGTTCATATAGTAGGTATGCTTGTAGATTTGCCCTCAGAAACACTAGAATTTAGCCCAGAAAAGATAGTTTACTAGGTATTTAGAATTAAACACGTTATATGTAGTCTCAAAAAGTTAGTTTTCTCAGCTGGAAATTAGAAAAATAGGAGCCATATTCTCAAATTAATTTTAGAATGAATTAGAGTAGTAATCACATAATAATTCATCCTATAACTACTACTATGAAATGAATACTACTAGGAATGATAACATTAGTAACAAAACACAATTAACTCTCATACTGTAAGATCATTAATCACTTATACCTTTGACTTTCTCTGCTTCTTTCATTTGTGAATGCATAGGCTTTGTATGCTAAGTTATATAATCCTAAGGAGAGAAATTAGAGTATTCTAATTTGCATCACAATTTTCATGGATGAAATTGTTTGAATATAATCATTCTATTAAGATGTTATCTGGATTAAAATATTTTCCTCATGTTTTAATTGTCTGGTTGCATTTCACAAGTGATTTGATTTATCCTTTAATTCAGAATTTGCCATAATCCTTGAGCTCCATGTTGATATTTTTGACAGTTGACAAAAAAGAAAAAACTCATGTTAGTGCAAAGCTGGAAATAGGATTGTCAATAGGAAGCAGTTTTGTCCAGACATTTTTCTCTATGTAATTCCATAGTCAAACTTGAAGCTTCTTTTGAAGTAGACTGTAAGTAGATAGCACATGAGATAAGAAAATGAACTAAACAATCGCATAAATGGTTTGGTTTCTCATGCACTGGTTTGAGGTCAGTAATTAGCATTGACAAAGATGTTGGTCAGAAACTTTACTATAATTTCAAAGCATGAAAAATTAGGAATGGCTTGGATCATATCATATTAATGAAATCTCATGAAAGTCTTCAACTATTTCTTTAATTATAGAAATGTTGGCTTTCCAATGAAAAATGAAGATATTGTAAGCAAAATATCAATTTAACATCATTTTTTCTGACAAGTTAGAAAACAAAAGGCAATAAATACATGAAAAGACATTTAAAGCCATGATACGTCCTATATAACGAGCAATTAATTACTATACATAGAAAGCAAATAAAAGAAAGGGAAATGCTCTATAATTAGTCTAAATATGGAGTATTACAAAATGACTCAACAGCTGATAATACTTGCAGAGGACGAGGGTTTGGTTCCCAGGACCCATATGTTTTCTCACAGCTGACTGCAACTCTAGGTATAGGGGATCTTATGCCCCTTTGGGCCTTCATGGGCACCAGGTAAGCACATGGTATATAGGGATATAAACCTGATGCACATTCACACACATAGAATAAAAGTAGTCTAATTTTTGAAACTATGTGAATACAGCTATTAAGGAAATCAAAAGATTTGCTTTCTCAAAGAAATTTGTAGGAACATTTAGTTAACTTAATAACCACCTGAATTATCTGTCCTTGTTTCATTTGTTTAAAAAATAGTAATATTGATTATGTTAACATTGAGCAGTAGAGTCACAGTATACGTCTTAAAGTTTCTACTCTTTATTTGATAGGTATTCCAATTACTTTTGTACAATAAAAAATAAATGGTAAAATCATGGAGATGTGTATAGTTTCTGTCTATGAAATCATTCTATCTTATTTACCATAAATTGATCACATTTTTATTCATTTTAGTATAACACTTTATAATGTATTCTATAAACTTCATATACTAATATAAGAATAGAAGCCAAACAGGACTATTTCATAATATAAATGTTTCTGAACTTTAATAATGCATTTGTTATGAATCTAAGTAAGTAAACTAAAGATAAAATTTAATACTCACAAAGATTTTGGATCATGATTCAAACTAATATTTATCTCATATATCCTTCATTATAATTATTTTACAAAGAGGGATACAGCGTGTCTATTTCAAATTAGTGGTTTAAGTTGGATCAGAACGGGGAGGAAAATTTGACATATTCAAATGGAGATATAAAAAATCTTACTTGTAAACTTATTTTTATGAATAAATGTATTATTCAAGCTTCACTAAAGTCACTGCAAGCTCCTCTGCCATTGCTAGAGTGTTCAGATCATGCAAGAGGCCACCACAGATCATGTGCTATCCCACATAACTGAAAATCTGTTGCTGGAAGGTTATGTGTTAATTTGGTGTTGTCCACAGTACCTATAAATCAACTTGGCAGCCTCGGTCTGTAGTGTCAATAAAGGGAACAGTTTGACTTCATAGAGCAGATAAATTTACCGTCATTTGCAGCTTCTAAGCTCCCAGGATTCTGTGGAGTTATTGAAATAACTTGGTTGGTGACATTCTTCCATTTTTCCTTAAATGCCTTCAAGTAACACAAAGACTGACTACACTGATCAATGTTTATATAAAATTTATGGAAGAGTTAAGATGTGAATATAGAAAAGATAACAATGCAATACATAGTAATGCCATTTATCACTGTCACCTTGAGTCCTGTCATTAACATACTGAAATATTTGAAACAAATGACATACAGTTACAAAAGAGAAAACTGCAACCACCTGACATCATCTTCTTCACACTTCCAAAACCAGTTACATTAATCATAAAGAATTCCAGTTCTAAGTGATACTTCTTATTCATCACACATCATAAACAATGAAAATATAAAGGAAATAAAATAAATAGCAAAGACCTCACACATTTTCACATTACAAATTTTAAAAAGTCACTAAAATCTAACTGGCAATAAAACTTTGTTCTGTCATGCTGAAGAGTAAACTCAGTTTTGTGAAGTCTAAGCAATAACTCTCCTAGGTGCTTGAAATTAAATATTAGAAAGTCACTTTCTACAACATTATTCTTAACATCAATAAAATAACACTTTAACTAACATACTAGAAAATCTGTCATTAAAACTTAAGTATCAAGTTTTTCTTAAAATGGTGGCTTCACTTAACTGAAAGAAAACTGCACCCAAGGCCAGGTCATTTTCTCAAAGTGTTCCAATTTCTTTCCTTTGCAATACAGAAAACAGAATGTGATTGTTTCCATTGCAGCTTTTATATATGGCAAATGTCACAGTCAGCACAATCCTGGCTACAATTTAATAACACCTCAATTTAGTTATTGTACTATGTTTTGCAGTACCTATGAGTTAAGGAATTAGAAATGGATCAGTGGTTCATATTTCTTTTATTGGGTATTGTCTTTATTTACATTTCATATTTACATTTCAAAAGTTATCCCCTTTCCTGGTTCCCCCGGAAATTCCCTATCCCATTCCCCCTCCTCCTGCTTCTAGGAGGGTGTTCCCCCACCCACCCACCCACTCCTGCCTCCCCACCCTCAAATTCCCCTAGTAAGAAGCTTGAACACCAGGTGTAGCCTTATACCCACTAGTAATTGAAGAGTACAAACTGAACTTAATAGGTAAAAAAAGGAGTGAACACAAACGTAGATGCATAGAGAGGTGGGACGAATTTAAGTGTGGTTGGTGAATCTGATAAAAATGTTTATGAAATTCTCAAACAATAAAAATATTATTTTAAAATTAAAAAAATAAATGAATCAATGTGACAGTTCTACCTTGAAGTACGTATGTTTGCAGCATTTACATGATTGGTTAGAGACAGAAGAACAGGTGATTAAAACAAATGAAGTGTGAAGGGGAAACTGAAATTTTCAAACAGATTCTAACCCCGTATCTGTAGAGGAGGTTGGGGCAATCCTTGCAGTATGGTAGCCTTAAGGTTATCATCACTTAGAGTGAACAAAAGGACCCATAAATGTGCATTCTTTCAGAAGCAGGAAAAGGTACCCCATAATTTCATTTTTTGCATTGAAATTGGTTTAAATTTTACTGTGTTTTTAAGAGGGGACTGATTATATAGGTTTGTTATCATTCATTATTACGGAAGAAAAACATGACTTTTTGATTATGGAAATAAAAGTTTCTGGTGGATTATCAAGATAGGACACATATTTCAAGAGCTTTGGAAAAGAAAATCTGCCAAAATTAATAGCATGTGTATTTTAGCACCTTAATTACAGTATAAATTAAACTATTATGACTTCATATTTATTGATACATAATGGTATAAGGAAAATAACATGATAGACTAGAAGAATATTACATAAAAGCTTCATTTTTCACATTTCTCAAAGCAGAAAATGAGAAAAATTGTAAGTTACAGTTTATTTTAGCCATGTTTAATATGGAATGCATATGTCAAACTTAAAATATTAGTATTTATAGACTTTCTCAGAAGTACAAAGCCTTCATCTCATTGGTGGAAAATGTAACACTGAGGACAATCCTATATGAAATCTTTCACTAGTCTTCTCATGTTTACAGTCTGAAATTTAGAGCATGTATATATTATCTTTGGCCATATATTGAGGAAATTATTATGGTGCAGAAATTAAAATATTAATATTAGAATAACATTATCAAAATTTCATTTTCATAAATAAATATAAAATAAAAGCAAATATTATATTTGTGAAGAAAATCAATAAATCTTTTTGCAGGCTTAGTAGAAGACATATATACACAAATTTAAGTCAGGGATTAGAACTGTTATAAGACAATTTGCTACAAATATTGAAATTATAAATTGAAAATAATATGTATTACTACTGTATTTGTTCCCTTAGATGAAGCATACTACTTATTTGTGAGAAATTATCAAAATGTACTAACCTTAAATAAAAACCCTGAATAACCTCATATTGTAACAAGAAATTGAATTTATAGTTAAAACAATTTTGATTTAACAGGAAATACATGGTTCCAAATCCAAGTGATTTCTTGAGGGAGTTTTATGAGATATTTAATTACTAATAATAGTAATAATAGTAATTCTATATGAACCCTGAGAAAACAGAAAAGTAGGGCATATACACTAACTCATTCTTTTTACTTTAAAATACTGTATATGAATTCTATAAACTAATATTGTCAACAAAAATACTTGTAAGTTTTCATGAACATTAAAGAATATTGATGAAAAATATCTTTTTTTTACTTGTGATAGCTATTCTTTTTTAAAATTATTTATTTTTTGATACTTTATTTACATTTCCAATGTTTCCCCCTTTCCAGGTCCCCTCTTTGTAAACCCTCATTCCCTCCCCCTCCCCTGCCTCTATGAGGGTATTCCACCCACCACCCACCCGCCCACCCACTCCCGTATTCCCACCTTGACATTCCCCTTTACTGGGGCCTCTAACACCCTCAGGACCAAGAACCTCTCCTCCCCCTGATGGCCAATAAGGCCCTCCTCTGCCACATATGTGGTCCAAGCCATGGGTCCCTTGATGTGTATTCTTTGGTTGGTGGTCCAGCCTCCAGGAGAACCGGGGAGGTCAAGCCAGTTGACACTGTTGCTCCCTCCATGGGACTGCAAACTCCCTCAGCTCCTTCAATCTCTTCTCCAACTCCTCCATCTGGGACCTCACTATCAGTCCAGCGGTTACTGTAAAGAGAAACTTGGGTATTCCGAACTTTTGGGCTAATATACACTTATCAGTGAGTACATACCATGGATGAAAAATATCTTTACAGAAGTTTAGTGAGTCAACTTTTACAATATAAACTGGGGCTATTGTCTTGTGAATATGTGGAATATATCCCATAAAGACATGATTGTCTCAACATTCAAAAATGAACTGATGTAATTTTTGACAGTGACAGATAGAAAATGATACAAATATGGGCATCCCCCCCCAAAAAAAATGCCAGTCTCCAACACTGATTTAGGAACTCTGAGAAGATTACAAATTGAATTCTCATAAAATGATAAAATATGTATCCATTAAATCAAAGGGTTTTTTGTTAGTACAAATGAATTTGCAAATAGCTCTTTCTAACTGTATGAAGAATTGAGTGGGAATTTTGATGGGGATTGTATTGAATCTGTAGATTGCTTTCAGCAAGATGGCCATTTTTACTATATTAATCCTGTAAATCAATGAGCATGGGAGATCTTTCCATCTTCTGGATCTTCTTTGGTTTTCTTCTTCAGAAACTTGAAGTTCTTGTCATATAGATCTTTCACTTTCTTGGTTAGAGTCTCACCAAGATATTTTATATTATTTATGACTATTGTGAAAGGTGTCGTTTCCCTAATTTCTTTCTCAGTCTGTTTATCCTTTGAGAAGAGGAAGGGCCTATGAAGGCTCAATGTCCCAGGGCGGTGAGGTAGGATTGGGTAGATGGGAGGGAACACCCTCATAAATGCAGGGGGAGAGGGGATGCAATAGGTCTTTGTTAAGGGGAAACTTGGAAAGGGGATAACATTTGAAATGTAAATAACTAAAATATCCAATCTAAACAAAAAGGAAAGAAAGAGAAATCATGTCTCAAAAATCTGTAATGAAGAAAACCTAATTAAAATGTATTTGAATTCTGTACATTCATTTAGTACCTCTTTATACCATGAAATCCTTCAAAGACTATTTTATTCCATTTTGTTTTGATGAATGTACCTAGTTTTATGCTGAAATTTCATGCAATAAACAGGGAAGGAACACTACACTACATTGTACTTATACGCAAAATATTATAAATAGAGAAACAAATCTACATTTAAAAGAAGAAAATATAATTAATGCAACAGAGATTATATTGATGTGACAAAATATGTTTTGCAAACTATCACTGAGAAATTCACAGAGATAGATTATCAGATATTTTATTCCAATATTCATTGTATAACAGATTTATACTTTTGGTGATTATAAGTGTGTAATAATATATTATTAAAATGTTGTCTTTACATAGTTTCTATCAAATTATACCCCGTTTTGAACTAACAGCACTCTAAGAGATAGGGTTATTTAATTTTTTTGAAAAAAATAACAGCATAATTATCCCATAAAGAAAAATAAGTACTCATGTTTTCTAATGAATATCTATTTCATTACTTTTGTTAAACTTATTTATTGGTATCATAAAGCAGTTAACTTTTAAGAGCATTTGGGCTTATACATTTTTATCATTTTTGTAAGTCCCATATGTACATTTGGTCATATGGGTGTGAACAAAGGAGAGTAGAATTGCATGTGTACATAAGCACATAAATGCCAAAAAAGTACATTAAATGTAACATTTCTAAGTGTTTGTTTTCCTAATTTTTAAGGTACCACTGTCACCACTCATGTATAGGACAATAAATAATAACAATTAATGACAGTTTCTAGCTTTACTGTGCAAAATGCCCTATAAAATTTATTGAGTTTAATGCTAGAATTAGTCTTTCTTATAAGCTTTCACGAAATACTCACCTTATTTATACACAATTAATTGATATGGAAAAGTGATGGTTTTCAAACTGCTCTTCCCAGAACATCAAAAGTAGCATCTGGGAACTGGTTGCAGGTGTAGATTATCACATACTCCTACAGACCTAGTAAAACAAAAATTTCAAGGATAGGTCCGAGTTTTTGATATTTTAATAGACTTGCATGTAGAGACCAAGGCTAGGAAGTTAGAACAGTTTAAATTGAAAACAGTTTACTTGAATATGTATCTGGGATCTCGAAGATATTATAAATTGCTCTCATATTATTAATTCCTGATGTAAGACAGACTGAAGATAACGAAAATAGAGGCATCTTTATAGCACGGACATAGAAAACCTCATGAGATACACATTCAGTGCCCTGTTCTTTTTGAGATAACAAGAGTTTAATGATGACATTACTATAAGTTACTGATAACAAGTTAATTATGTAAAAACACTTTATCATATATTAGTTTTTATGTTTTGAATTTGATTATGATGATACTGGTACCTTAGAAAAAGTGCAGCTGCAAGGGTTAAATCTTTAAGTAAATGCATGTGATATACTTGAATTGCATGTTTCAATTTAAAACATCTTACCTAAGAGTACATTTTGGTTGTGATCTTATTGTGACTTGTGTTAAACATCTCACAATCAATGTCAGCATGTAAATATGGCATAATTAAATCATTCCTACTGACTTGAGAAATATTCTGTGCTGAAGAACTGTTTTTTTATGAAAATCAATTTCAAAAACATTGCTTTGAAAATAATTTTCACTATTCAAATTGAACTAAGTTTTATAATCTAAGGACATGTGCAGCATCATAAGCAAAGATATTAAAAGGACTCATTTGCGACATTTCTTGAAAAAAGGTGGAGCATTGCAGATAAGACATCTGAAAGGAAACTGCAGTCAGTCAGCACCAGCTAGACACATGTTTGGTTGAAAGTGACAATCTCTCTAGTTTATTTTGAATCTTTGGTGTTTAATCCAATCATTTGAAATGTTCACATATCTTAGAAAGTAAAACACCATTATGTGAGACACATTTATTCACATATTTAATTATAGAAAAAGTAAATATACTTGTTACTTATATTAAAAGTTTGATTTGGAATCTACTTTAACTTTCTGCTTTTCCAATTTGATCTTCATAGAAGACTTCATTTAACACTGCCATCTAAATCTAGCACATGCCTTTGAATTAGTTTGTTCTGCCACTCAGAGTTGAGGATTATGCAAGTATAGGCTCAATGGATTTCGGGTAAGGAGAAAATATAATGTACTCAACCTATTCCCTACTTTCTATAACTCCTCTCCAGGTTGAAGGTAAGAATTTATTTACTCAGCATTGAATGACTCTAAGTGCCTCAATTATATGTGAAATCAAACTTTTTCCATAACTCCAAAGCATAGAAATAACTACTTTCAATTACAAATGATTGCCAAAATCTATAATTACAGAACTTGATTGAATCTTAATGCAACATGATAGATTGCTTTTCTATTTGCTTCACTTGTAAGTAGTTTCTTATGTTTAAATCATATGTGCATCTATAATCAAGTATCTAAAAGTAATGTTCTGCAGGCGTTGATTCCTGCACATGTCTGAAAATAAGTGAAAATCAAGGCATTTGTATAAAATTGAAATATATTCATCTTGAACCCGCTTTGCCTGCATAGGCATGTTTTCCTATCCATTGTTGTACTAGAAGCAACAAAATGATAACAAATCATAAGAGTGAAAATGAGCTCCCATATAATCTACATCAGATCAATAACACTCCATCTGTTAATGGAGGAGGCCAACACACTTGAGTTTTCCAAACTGTGTGAAAATAACACTTACAACGAGTAACAAAAAGCATCTACTAGAAATGTTGTGCAGCAAAGTTTCTTTAAATATACTTTTAGGATGCAGGTGAAATTTTATAATAACATTTTGCCACAGTGTTATAAATGTTTACATATGAATTCTGTGTAAATAGATAGAGGTTTCGATGGTGTGTTTATAAAATATTTGCAATGATCATTATGTTTCCTATATCTCTTAAATATCTGTCTTGTGCTTTAATTGTTCTTTCTTTGCATAGTCTGGAGAATGAAAATAAGATGAAAATCCTCATTATTGCTGAATAGAGACAGTCCATAATTCTAAGACGTTTATTGGCATTATGTTGAGTGGTCTGGGTGAGATCATACCCCCCAAACTCCAGGAGGGGTGAGGCAGATATAGTAACTGGGAAGGGGCGTGGCTAAGTCTCTAGGTATCTCATTAACATGGGGATGGTTTGGGGCTGCATGGCCATGCCTCTACCTTTGGAGCGGCTTGGGGGCATGTTCACGCCTTTACCTGAGGAGGGGCTTGGGGGCCATGACCCTTTTTTATGTGACCAAATGTCACAGACCTATGGAGAGATGTAGCCACATGTTAGAAGCTGTACTCTAGGAGCTTGGGCAAACAGCTGCCATCCCTTATAGGCTGAAGGTAGCCTATTGGGCCTGCAGCTTTCAAACCTTAGCTCTACCAGAAAACAGACTTCCAACTATGGCCTGCCACCTTTAGTCTATAGCAGTCTCAACAATGGTAAAAGTCCAAAGTTCAAAGTCTCTTTTGAGATTCATCCAATCACTTAACTGTAATCCCCAAAGGCAAGAGAGGAAACCAGATGGGCAAACTCCAAACTCTGCATCGCCAAGTTTGATATCATAGCGGTCTTCAGATCTCCACTCCTTTTTCATCTTTGTTGATTGTAACAAACTTGTTTCTCCTGGACTGGCTCCACTCCCTGTTAGCAGCTTTCCTCAGCAGGGAACCCATGGATGTGGCATCTTTAACATCTTGGGGCCTCCAAGTCAACTTCAACTTCACAGCTTCTCATTCCAATACCTACAATCCACACATGATATTCTGGACTCCTCTAAAGGGCTTGGTTCATATCTCCAACTCTATCCTCTGTAGTATCTTTGACTCTACTGTTGCTGCTGTTCTTGGTGATCATCCCATGGTATTTCCATCTCCAATATACTGGGGCCTTCAACTGCAACTAGGCATCACCAATAGCTTCTCATAGGCTCTCTCCACAATGCCAAGCCTCAACTTCTTTGCGTGACCCCTTCAGTCCTGGGCCATTAACTGCAACTATGGCTGAAACTTCACCAGTGGCTTTCCATGGCCTCTCACAGTCCCAAGCCTCAACTGATGTCCATGACCCCTTCATGCCTTCAAAAGCAGTACCACTTGGGTGATTCTTACGTGTTACTAAGTCCAGCTGCATCATGAGGTACAACCTTGGCAATCTCTGGAACACAGCTTCTTTGTGCTCTCAGAAAACATCTCCCAGATTTCACTTCTGTAATGTGAGTCTTTTCTTAATCACCACTAATTTCTTAGCTTCAGGTTGTCCCAAAAGTCCCTTCTATTCTCAATTCTAAAGCAGAGCCACGTGGCAGAAACTGCAGAGTTCTGCTGCTTGCTGGGGCTGGAACATGCCCTCCCCCATTATTCTATTGCCAGCTTTCTGTTTTCCAACTCCCTCACTTTGTAATCTTGGCTGTCCTAGAACTTGCTCTATAGATTCACCTTAAACTCAGAGACCTCATGGCTCTGTTTCCTGGGGTTAAAGGTGTGTACCACCATGCCTGTACCTAAGTTTAGCTGGATGTGATCCTGCCCTAAATTCCAACTCCCTTAATCTGTTAATTCCTATAGCATAAGATTCAGCTCCATTCTACTTTCTGGTGCCCATTTTATACTTGAACCATATATTTTATATTTTTCTTTCTAAGCTTGCTATACACATTCAAAATGCTCTTCATCAGACTTAGCCATAGAACAAAGGGTCTGCTGGCCTTTTTTGAGACTTCCTTTTTCAATGCAGTTAATATAAATATCTGTACTTTAGAGTCAGGTAGCATTCTTCATTAAAATACCACAAAACCAGTTTCTAGGCCACATACTGAAATTCTTTCTTCTGAAATCTCTTGGTCCAGGTCAGCATAGTTCAAATCACTCTCAGCAACAAAGTCTTCTATGTTCTTAGTAGGATAGCCCATTAAGCCCCACTTAAAGCATTCCAGTGTTTTCCAAATACAAAGTCCCCAAATCCACATTCTTCCAAACAAATCCATGGTGAGGCCTATCACAGCAATACCCCAGTCCCTGGTACCAACCTCTGTCTTACTTAGGGTTTTACGTCTGTGAAAAGACATCATGAGCAAGGAAACTCTTATAAGAACAGCATTAATTGCGGTTAGCTTATAGGTTCAGAAGTTCAGTCCATTATCATCAAGGTGGGATCATGGCAACATCCACGCAGTCATGGTACAGGAGGAGCTGAGAGTTCTACATATTCATCTGAAGACTACTAGATGAAGAGTGGCTTCGAGGCAGGTAGGGCAAAGGTATTAAAGCCCAATGACACACCAACTCCAACAAGGCCACCCCTACTCCAACAAGGCTACACCTCCTAATAGTGCCAGTCCCTGGGCCTAGCATATAGAAATTATCACAGTAACAGTGCCAAAATTTGATTTTTATACTGATATATTTCGTATTTACTAAATAAACAATTTTATATATTTACATTAAGAATAATGTAAATATATAAAATTCTCATCTTATATACATAAACACATAGGGAAAGCATTGTTGCTAATTTGTTATTCATGTTATCTTGACATAGTACATGTGAAACATTAAAACTTTTTCAACACATAAAAATTTTTCCATTCAATTAAATAATATGTTTCCTGTGTCTGTTGAATGTTTTTGAAAATGTCTGTGTACTCACTGAACTTTTGCCATGCATGCTATATTTTAAATGGTAGACTGAATGGATAATGCCTCACAAACTTTCCCAGCATTCTTTTAAGTTTATAGAAGTTTGTTATTAACCTGTATAGTTGGATAAATTTACTGGCATAACTATCTCTTTGCAATTAATCTTATTATAGAAAGATTTTTAAGCCAAAATTTACACAAAAGTCATTTGGAGTCAATGCTCCATAATGTATTCTTCTGGCTTTATTTTACACATAAAGGGGTCAATAGGTTCAAAATTTATGATGTTATACCATGGTCAAAGTAGATTTCTCTAAAAAATATAGATAGGAAAGGATAGGTTTCTCATTGGGTAACTAATTTAAATTGATCCTATTTACACTGTAAGGTGCTAGGTGGTACCTAATCGAATAATTCTATTTTTTATTATTTTTCTTTTATTAGTATATATTAATTATACATAATAACGGCTTATACATGACAATTTCATACATGTATATGAGGTATTCTTATCATATTCATTCTCTCAAATGTCCCTTCTACTCCTGCCTTTATACTTTCTCTTATCAACTATTTCCTCTTATCCTTTCATATCTTCTGTCTCTATGAATCATTAAGTTTAATTAGGATTAACTTAGAAAAGAATGGCTTTGAAATTATTTACAGAATCCAGGGCAACACATCAGTTGCTATGCCACTGCAGAAAATTTCTCTCCTCTAAGCAACTATTAACTTTTTTTTTTCACTGAAAGGTAGAACTTCATGAACTCCCACTTACTACCAGCTCCTAAATCCTTGGACATCCTCCAGGAAATGAGGGACATTGTGAGCTCCTTTGTCATTCCATAAAAGAATATAATGAGCTTAATCACTTGAAGGTCTTAATTAATCAGAGCTACTGTGATTTCAAAAGTACAATCATATTTGAAACACACATCATACTTGAAACACAGCATTCCATTATACCCCACCCCTTGCCAACTCTTACATACCTATCTCACATAATCTTCCCTAAGATTGGCAGATGGTAGGATCCATGTTAAGCATTTAATAGTCAGTTTCTCTCAGTAATTAGTCTCTGAAACTCACTGTAAAATGAATATTATATGACTCATATAATCTTTTGTCCTAGATTTAATGACAAAAGTTGATAATAATATCAATCTACCAATCTAGGATCATAAAGATATATATATATATATATATATATATATATATATATATATATATATATATATATATATATATATATATATATATATATATAGTCAATAATAGTGTTAGGCTTTGGGGCCTCTCCTGGAGCTAGATCCCACTTTGGGCCTATCACTGGACTTCTTTCCCTAAGTCTCTTCTCCAAATTTGTCCCTGCAGTTCTTTCAGACAGGAGCAATTAGGGGTCAGAGTTTTTGACTGTGGGATGGCAACCCCACCCCTCCACTTGATGTCCTGTCTTTCTACTAGAGGTGGACTCTACAAGTTACCTCTCTGCACTATAGGGCATTTCATCTACAGTCCATCCATTTGAATCCTGAGTGTCTTTTATTCCCAGGTCTCTGGTATAGTCTAGAGGGTCCCTGCTCCTCCTATCTCCAGAGGGAGCCTGTTTCCATTCTTTCTGCTGACCCTCAGGGCTTCAGTCCTGTTAACCCCAATTCCTGATCATGTTCCCCATTTCCCTTCCCTCTCCATTCTCCCACACAGAACCCTTCCTCCCTCTGCCTCCATGATTGCTTTCTTCTCCCTCCCAAGTGGGATTGAAGCATCCTCACTTGGGCCCTTCAGCTTGTTGAAGTCTTTGAGTTCTATGGACCGTATCCTGGGTATTCTGTACATTTTTTTTCCTTTTTTATTTTTGATACTTTATGTACATTTCCAATGTTTCCCCTTTTCTGAGTCTCCTCTTTGGATACCCCCTGTCCCCTCCCCAACCCGCCTCTAGGAGGGAATTCCACCTCCCACCCCACCCCACCCCGTCCACCCATCCCCATATTCCTGCCTTGACATTCCCCTTTACTGAGGCCTCTAACATCCTCAGGCCCAAGGGCCTTTTCTCTCTCCCTGATGGCCATCGAGGTCATCCTCTGCCACATATGTGGTCCAAACCATAAGTCCATCAATGTGTATTCTTTGGTTGGTGGTCCAAACTCCAGGAGGACGGGGGGGGGGGGTCAGGC
>CM052722.1:62854281-62881072 GCA_028551405.1 Uromys caudimaculatus
TGATATTTTCGAGTTCCATCCATTTGCCTGCAAATTTCATGAAGTCATTGTTTTTAATAGCTGAGTAGTACTCCATTGTGTAAATGTACCACATTTTCTATATCCATTCCTCTGATGAGGGACATCTGGGTTGTTTCCAGCTTCTGGTTATTATAAATATGGCTGCTATGAACATAGTGGAGCACGTGTCTTTATTACATGTTGGAACATCTTCTGGGTATATGCCCAGGAGAGGTATAGCTGGGTCCTCAGGTAGTATTATGTCCATTTTTCTGAGGGTCCGCCAAACTGATTTCCAGAGTGGTTGTACCAGCTTGCAATCCCACCAACAGTGGAGAAGTGTTCCTCTTGCTCCGCATCCTCGCTATTTTTGGCTAATATCCACTTGTTAGTGAGTACATACCATGCATGTCCTTTTGGGTCTGAGTTACCTCACTCAAGGTGATATTTTCTAGTTCCATCAATTTGCCTGCAAACTCATGATGTTTTCCTTCTTAATAGCTGAGTAATATTCCATTATGAAAATGAACCACATTTTCTGTATCCATTCTTCTGTTATGGGACATCTGGGTTGTGGTAGGGTGGGAGTTGGGGATGGCGACATTGTCTTGGAGAAGTGGAAGGACAAATGGAAAGAGGAACAGTTGTAGGTTGACCAAGAGGGGGATAATTACTGGACTGTAAAAAATGATTAAAGAATAATAATAACCAAAATAGGGGAAAAAGGAATTTTTTTTTGGCAATCTGCATAAAAATTTCCAAGAAAAAGCTTCCAGCTCAGTTCCAGCTTAATTTCTCAATTTCTGACAACCAAAGCATAATCTTATCTTCAGCAATAAGATCTTTCCACATAGTTCTGTATTAATACACCATATTATTTGAGAGACTTCAGGAACATAAGGAGGTAACCTACTACTGGTATTGAAATTTTCACCATGGCATCTGAGAATGGATTTATCCACCCATAATAGACACTTGTATTAATACTCCATTTTTTATTCTATATATTTTAAATTGAATACAATTACATCACTTTCCTCTTTCCTTTTCCTACCTCAAACTTCTGTGATACCCCCTCATTCCAAGCTCTTTTGTGTCTGCTACCCTATATCCCTCTCAAATTTGTGGTCCTTTTTCTTTTACAATTATCATTATAAACAAACTCATGCACATATGCACACACACACACAGACACACACAAACACACACACACACACACACACACACACACACACACACACATATATATATACACATACATACACAAATATATAGCTACTACCTGATGCCTCTAGTTTGTTGCTTGTGTGTATGTAATTTTAGGGATGATCACTTTATACTTGGTAAAAAAAAATAAAGGCTCAAACCTAGGAGAGGATACCTGGCATTTTCTCATTCTTTCAGCACTTATTAGTTGCCTGTGAATCTCTGTGTAGAAGTAGAACTTTGTGAGCTCATTTTTTTCCTCTTTAGCATGTCTATTGGTATTAAAATTATTATAGTCTTTAAAGGACTACTAAAAATCACTATAATTTGGTTTCATTTTAAGCTATGAACATGTGCACATAATATATGTGTAATAGATATTAATCTCTTTATTACTGAAGTGTGGCAAAAGATAGCTGGAAACCTGAGGTTTTAGTGAACTAATTCTCTTTGCAAATAAACTTTTAAAGTATGATATTTGTGTCTGTTTACTGGGTAGCTCTCACTGTATTTTTGAAAATCCAAATGGCTTGTAATACTTTGGTGATTTCTTTCAGTATGATAGATATAAGATTAATTCCTTATATTTCAATGACATTTTGGTAGAGACCATTTTATTGTGTTAGAAAGAAAGAGGAAAAAGAAAGGTCATCAGATTCTTATCCATCACTCATATTGTCCTGTAAAATAAAAATGTCTGTTTAATGTCAGTGTACAACTCAGAAAGGGATGCATAGTTTATTCGTTGGAGCAAAGTATCTTTGCCTCATCTTATACTTCTAGGTTCATAATCCTTTAAACTCTGTAATAACAAAGTAGTAATTTATTACTAATAGATCTTCTATGCAATGCAAGTTGTTTCACCTTACTTAAAGCTCTTTTACATCAGTGCCTTCTAAAAATGTACTAAAACAAGTAACATAAAATTATGTGGACATTGTGCCACACTCCCAATTTGCCAGGCATGATGTGTGCCTACTGGTACAAAAGTTACATGACAATATGGAGGCAACAAACTGAATTCTGACTGCATTGCAGGCCTACTCTGGAAGAAAGAATTTGCATCTGGTATTGTAGTCCTTGCAAATAATTGCGGTTTGCAATGTCATAGGCCTTGTTGGGGAATTTACTGCTGTATTATTAATTTCATTTGCTAAATAGATATGCTTCACTGATTAAACTGTATCATACATATATATACAAATAATATCCATATATGTATATATATACTAATAATATCCATATACATTTATGAAGAAGTATAAAACATTCCAATTTGTCTTCTTCAGTTTGAATTCCTTGGTGTCAAAATATGAAATACATTTTTTTAGAATTTTTAAAAACCATAAACTGTATTATCATCATGTAGTAGAACATTTTTAACACAAAATAAATGCCAAGAATATTGGTAGGTGAATAATGATGTTATTAAATTGAGGATTAAGTTAAGAAGCCATTGGAAATTGAAAATTACTTTGAAAAGAATTATGTGTCTATTCCATTATTTTATTTCCAAAGATACCTTCAGCGGCTCAAATAAATTAAGGGAGAAGTTACACTATCTAAATTATTACAAATCAAAAATTAAAATTTGAATATGAATGTATCATGATATTTTATTAGCATTTTCTTTTATGTTATTGCATTCCAAAACATATCAGTTTTAACGAAATAGTCTATTATCTGTATGTTTTGTCATCAAGTATTTGTTGTCTGGAAGACAATGGAAAATAGCATATTCTCTAGCTTTTCCATTTCACTGTTAGCAGCTTTTGAAATTATGTAGGATGGCTAATTTGCAATTCACCAGGAATGGAACAAATTTTGAGTTGATTTCAAACTTCTGAAAAACCTCTGTTCAGTAAAATATTTACTTACTATGAACACAGGTCCAATGTTCTATACTCTTGAGAGACAATAATCCTCAATCATGTGCATCTAATTCAATAGCTAAAATTACCACTATTTCAGAAGATCCACTTCCTTTGAACCAGCCTTTCTACTGCATTCTTGTCCTGAAAAGGGTTTTATGGATGTTTCCAAACAAATTTGAATGTTTTTGCCTTTTGAATTATTGCCCAAGAATAGCTATTACCATGATTAAAAAGCAAAACAAAACAAAACAAAATGACTTGATTTTAACTGCATGTAAACTCATAATATTCAGTTTTCTTTTAAAGATATTTTGTGTCACTTAGGCATATGTAGCACATTGAATATATGGTTTTCTTTTCCTGCCTCTCTCTCTTTAAAATTGAAGGCATTGTCTACAAGTGTAATGAATACTTCAACTTCCTTCACAGGAATATCCCACTATTATTTTCCGATTACCCAGAGTCACCTGCCTAAATTTGAGTTCCAATAGTGCTAAGAATAGGAGAGGTATATTCATTTTAATTTATTTTGTCTCCTTTTTATTCTATAAGAACCCTCATCACAGAGGAGTTTCTGCTAAAGGATAATACTCCTTGTTTGGATAATATAAGGAAATGCAGAATTATATGTTGTGAAAGCTATTTTTATTGGATATTTTATATATTTACATTTCAAATGTTAACCCCCTTTCTTGATTTCCCCTCTGGAACACCCTAACCCCATCCCTCCTTCCCTGATTCTAAGAGGATGCCCCCCTCCCACCCACCCACTGCCTACTCTCTGCCCTGGCATTCCCCTACACTGGGGATTTGAGCCTTCATAGGACCAAGGGGTCCCCTCCTATTGATGCCAGATAATGCCGTCCTCTGCTACATATTCAGCTGGAGCTATGGGTCCCTCCATGTGTACTCTTTGGTTGGTGGTTTAGTCCCTTGGAGCTCTGGGGAGTCTGGTTGGTTGTTACTGTTGTTCTTCCCATGGGGTTGCAAAACCCTTCAGCTCCCTCAGTCCTTTTTCTAATTCCTTCAGTGAGGTCCCCATGCTCAGTACAATGTTTGGCTGCAAGCATCTGCCTCTGTATTTGTCAGGCTCTGGGAGAGCCTCTCAGGAGACAGCTACAATAGGATCCTGTCAATAAGCACTTCTTTGCATCTGCAATAGTCTGGGTTTGGTGTCTGTATATGGGATGGATACCTAGGTGGGGAAGTCTCTGGATAGTCTTTCCTTCAGTCTCTGCTCCAAACTTTGTCTCTGTATTTCCTCCAATGAGTATTTTATTCCCCCTTCTAAGAAGGACTGAAGTATCCACATTTTGGTCTTCCTTCTTCTTGAGCTTCATATGGTCTATGAACTGGATCTTGGATATTCTGAACTTTGGGACTAATATCCACTTATCAGTGGGTGCATGCCATGTGTGTTCTTTTGTGATTGGGTTACCTCACTCAGGATATTTTCTGGTTCCATCCATTTGCCTAAGAATTTCATGAAGTCATTGTTTTAAATGGCTGAGTAGCAATCCATTGTGTAAATGTACCACATTTTCTGTATCCATTCTTCTGTTGAAGGATATAGGGTTCTTTCCAGCTTCTGGATATTATAAATAAGGCTGCTATGAACACAATAGAGCATGTTTCCTTGTTACATGTAGGAACATCTTCTGGATATATGCCCAGGAGTGGTATAGCTGGGTCTGAGGATAGTAGTATACCCAATATTCTTAGGAACTGCCAGACTGATTTTCAGAGTGGTTGTTCCAGCTTGCAATCCCACTAGCAATGGAGGAGTGTTCCTCTTTCTCCACATCCTTGCCAGCATCTGCTGACACCTGAGTTTTTGATCTTAGCCATTCTGATTAGTGTGAGGTGGAATCTCAGGGTTGCTTTTTCATTTCCCTGATGACTAAGGATGTTGAACATTTCTTTAGGTGCTTCTCAGCCACCTGATATTCCTCAGTGGAAAATTCTTTGTTTAGATTTGTATGCCATTCTTTACTAGGGTTATTTGGTTCTCTGGAGTCTAACTTCTTGAATTCTTTGTATATATTGGATATTAGCCCTCTATCAGATGTAGGATTGGTAAAGATCTTTTCCCAATCTGCTGGTTGCCGATTTATCCTATGGATAGTGTCCTTTGCCTTTTAGAATCTTTGCAATTTATGAGGTTCCATTTGTGGATTCCTGATCTTAGAGCATAAGCCATTGATGTTCTTCTGTTGAGGAAATTTTCCTCTGTGCCCATGTATACAAGGCTCTTCCCCGCTTTCTCTTCTATTAGATTCAGTGTATCTGGTTTTCTGTGGAGCTCCTTGATCCACTTGGACTTAAGCTTTGTACAAGGAGATAAGAATGGTTTGATTTGCATTCTTCTACATTCAAACAAACAGTTGAACCAGCACCATTTGTTGAAAATGTTGTCTTTTTTCCACTGGATGGTTTTAGCTCCTTTGTCAAAGACCCTAAGTGTGAGGGTTCATTTCTGGGTCTTCAATTCAATTCCATTGATTTACCTACCTGTTACTGTACCAATACCATGCAGTTTTTATCACATTGCACTGTAGTACAGCTTGAGGTCAGGGATAGTGATTGTACCAGAAGTTCTTTTATTGTTGAGAATAGTTTTTGCTATCCTGGGTTTTTTGTTATTCCAAATGAATTTGCAAATAGCTCTTTCTAACTCTATGAATTATTTAGTGGGTATTTTGATGGGGATTGCATTGAATCTATAGATTGTTTTCAGCAAGATGTCCATTTTTTTAATAGTAATCCTGCTAATACATGAGCACTGGAATTTTTCCATTTTCTGAGATGTTCTTCAGTTCCATTCTTCAGGGACTTGAAGTTGTTGTCATACAGATCTTTCACTTGCTCGGTTAGTTTCACACCAAGGTATTTTATATTATCTGTGACTTCTGTGAAGGGTGTCCTTTCCCTAATTTCTTTCTCACCCTGTTTATCCTTTGAGTAGAAGAAGGCTACTGATTTGTTTGAGTTAATTTTATATCCAGCCACTTTGCTGAAGTTGTTTATCAGCTGTAGCAGTTCTCTGGCGGAATTTTTGAGGTCACTTAAGTATACTATCATATCCTCTGCAAATAATGATATTCAGACTTCTTCCTTTCCAATTTTTATCCCTTTGACCTCATTTTGTTGTCTAATTGCTCTGGCTAGGACTCTGAGTACCATATTGAATAGGCAGGGAGAGATTGGCAGCCTTATTCAGTCCCTGATTTTAGTGGCATTGCATCAAATTTCTCTCCAACATACCCAAACTTAGGGGACACAATGAAAGCAGTGCTAAGAGGCAAATTCATAGCTCTGAGTGCCTACAAAAAGAAACAGGAGTGATCATAAAGGAGCAGCATGCTAGCACACCTGAAACCTCTAGAACAAAAAGAAGCAAATACACCCCAGAGGAATACACAGCAAGAAATAATCAAACTCAGGGCTGAAATCAACCAAGTAAAAAAGAAAGAACTATACAAAGAAGTAACAAAACCAGGAGCTGGTTCTTTGAGAAAATCTACAAGATAGATAAACCCTTTGCTAGACTAACCAGAGGGCACTGAGACAATATCCGTTTTTTTGGATTTTTTTTTTTTTGTCTCCTTAATCTCATTATTTTATTTCTAGAATTTTTCTTACACAGCATCTTGTAGATAATAAAGAGTTTCTATATTGTGTATTCAAATGGAAATCTCTGGATTTTTTCAAGTAGTAGAAAATTAGAGAGATTGACTACATCACATTTGATATGTAAACTATCAATTGGGAGAGTAAGTTACATCCAGATAACCAACATTGAGAGGAATGTCTGTAATGTCATTGTAATTAGTATATCATATAATAGAAAACTACTACATTTGAAAATATAGTATATTTTGTATAGAATCTATTGATCTTGCACTGTAAATGGATTAAGGCCTGAGCTAGAGTTCATATATTCCTAAAATGCTTTAGAGTTTTAGCAATAAAAGCAATATTAGAAATAAATTATGTATTTCAAGCTCTCACTTGATAAATTAAAAGTTTTACAAAATAAATTTTGAACTAAATTTGAATGTAGAATTTATTATTCCAAATACAATATTTTTATTCCATGAAATTCTTCATTATAAGCTATATATTTTAAATTTTACTATGAATAGAGTTTATGTAGACCCACAGAGTCAAACACTACAGAAAATCCTTGAAAGTATCAGAAATTTAATAGAGACAGCAATAATTCCTTTTAATTATTAGTACCATGTCTTTACAAGAGCAGTTTAATAGGGTACAATTTTTAAATTCTTGATCCAATTTGAAGATATTCAATAAAATGACATCCCGTTTTTCTAATTTTTGTCTTATAAAAAATTTAATAATCAATCTGAAAATGAACCAGCAATATGTAAATAACAACTGCATAATTGAAAGAAACAATCTTCATTATGCTAGCCTATAATCAATTAATAATTTTATTGGGTTTACTTTCTAAAGGAATAAACATTCTTGAAATCTCTTATTCCTTTTGCTTCTGAGAAAATTTAGGCTGATTGATTTTCAGAATAAAAAGTATTGAAACAATCCCTTATTTAAAAAAAATGGAGAAGATTCTATAGACAAGATTGTAGGTTGATAGTGGTGTTAGGGTCAGGCAAGAAAGAAATAATGCAAAATACACATCTATAAGAATATCAATGAACAAATTTAATGAATAAGTTTAACATATGACAAATAAACAAAGTTCATTGCTGTGCCTGAAAGATACATTTAAAAAGTGAACCTTTCAAAATTATTCTATTTATTTTTAATACCCAATCAAGGGCTATTTATGCTTCTTAGATATTCTTGGATATGTAGCCTTTTTCTATAGAAAATTGCAGTTTTATGTTATTAGAAAATTTCATCTACTACATATCTGCTCTCATAATTGTTATCTACATTTCTCCAATTTTCTCTGAAAATCTTAGGAGACTTGGCTTTGGTGTCCTCCACCATCTTAAAACCTCTTCCTTTTTTGATATATATTCTTGACCATAAGCATGTATTATATTTCATGTATAGATATCAAAGGATATCAAGATGAGCACAGGTTCATGTAATAGTTTATTTTTGTACACTTGTAAATGATCACTGAATTAAAGATATGTTTTATTAGAATTTTTAACAGCATAAATATGAAGTACCTCACAATTTTCCATGTATCCTTGAGAATTAAATATAAAACCAAAAACATTTAAAAGTGTTGCTGTCAGTGCATCCAAGCGCTCATGTTTCCATTATTGTATATTTCAGCTGACCAAATAGTATATGTATAGACTGAAAGTATAGCTCCTGTTGTCTTGTTTGATTAGACCTCAAGGACTTCCTTCTGTCAGTAATTCTGGTAAATGCTTTAACTTATATTCCCTAGAGGGAACCCTAGGAGATAATTTGGAGAGCAAAGCATTAGTTATAACCTTTTCCTCCTATTTCTTGATACAAGAAGAATTCATTTACTTGCACACACTGGCCTTCTTTTGCCAGTAAAACAACTACAATTTATACTGCTTGATGAAAAGGACACAATAAAAATATTACAATGTTTCATGTCTTTAAAAATGCAGTAAGTAAAGCCAGGCAGTGATGGTGAACGTCTTTAATCACAGCACTTTGGAGGCAGAGACAGGAGGATTTCTGAATTTGAGGCCAGCCTGGTCTACAGAGTGAGTCCCAGGACAGCCAGGGCTACATGGAGAAACCCTGTCTCGAAAAACCAAAACAAATAAAAACAAAAAAAACAAAGAAAAAATGCAGTAAGTAATTAATAATGAAATCTTTAAAGAAAAACAGTGCCAAAGTCAGGTTTTAAATGCCTAAGTATGTGTCTTATAAATTCCATTAATTTAACTATTTATCCAAGCTTTCTATACATTAAATTATTCATTCATAAAAATACTTACAATGTATTTAGAACACTAGTTTTATTTAAATACCATTTTAATAATAATATATGCAATACGTAGTACATGTCTCTTGAAGTATTAAGCAACAGAGGTAGGAAGAATGTAACAGTATAAATGAAACCTTACTGATGGATGATATAATATTGTCCTTTTGCTCATAAACTAATAATATTTTAAAATTTAATAGTAACTTCTTGTTTTCTTTAAAGAGTAAATAAAAATGCATTATATTCATCCTTCAGGCATAATATATTAAATATAATAAAACACTTAAGGAATATGATAAAAACCATTTACCATGAGATTTTTGTGATCTTTGGAGTAAAGAATTAGGTCATGTTAGGGCCATTGTTTATCTATTGATCGTAGTGAATTATTTTTATAATAATTGCTGTAAACCAGAAATTGCCTACAAGAGATATGTACTCAAGGAAACGGATGTTGTAACAGACAGCCAGAAATCCTCTTTTTTTGTTAGAAAACTTGCCTCCCATGGAACAGTCAAAATGCAGTTAGCCCAAAAGACCAAAATCACATGACTGTGGAGTTCTTCATTTGAACAGTAATAGTCCTTGGAGAAGAATGGCCATTTATGCATAATTCTTTTCTTAAGTCTTAAAGAGCAGTTAGTTGAATGAGATTAATTTGGAAAATGACAAGAAATTTGGCAAAATATATATTGATGTTCCCAGCTAATCTTTGCCATAAACTGTTAAAATGGAGAAGCAATTATTAACTTCTCAGTAAAATGATTTAGAAAATATAATAAACTTGTATTATAATCTCGAAGCATGTTTTCCCACAAAATTAGGTCAATTGACATTATTACTTTGAAGGTAATAGTAATAGGAAATTTGACTTTTGACAGTGAATAATCAGTCATAGGTTAGAAGTAATCATCAATGAGAAGTATGACTTTATAAAAGTAATGAGGATTTGTCTTTTATTTTATAAGGAAACAAGATGTAGCCATAAACAATCAGTATAAAGAAGAAATTACACATTCCACCCTCCAGACTTATGAGAAGTAATTTCTGCTTTTATAAGCCATTCAATGTATGCTATTCTATAGCAACCTTGACAGTTTGTTATTTTATAGGATGCAGAACCCATCATGTAAAAGACTTTTGACATCTTTTCTCCCTCAGCCACATTCAAAACCCCTTCCAACATTCTAAAGGTTAGCCATCAGGGAAAGAGTTTCTTGGAAATTTAAAGAATAATTTCTCTATGTCTTAAAACAAAAGTATATAAAGTCTTCAGCCTTAGGTTTTAACCATCTAGTTTTGTGTGGTAATGAAGGATATCACCTGTATTGTTTTAAGGTCCTATTGAACCTTCCTGACAATCAACTCATAAGAAAGTATCCCATGCCTTGCACTATAATTTTCAGATAATAAGCCATAAATTATGTAAACACCATGATTCAACCATGCAGAATACTTTCAATTGAACTCATTTTTGTATATAAAGTTTTATTTTGAAATGCGTTTACTATGTGTCATAGTCCAAATACCTTTTTTTATTCATCTTTGCATTAGACACCCCATCCTCGTGTGCCTCTCTCCTCTCCTCACTATCCCATGCTCTCCTTTTATATCACATGTATACTATAATCTTCTCTATATTTTAATTGTGAAGTGAGATATTTGCCTACATATAGCTTTTCCATTCACTCTTCATTTGATTTCTTCTACCACCCTGATTTTTACTCCCAAGCTCCTATGTGCCATCCTGCTAAAGTCTGTTTTAAAACTCTCTACTTCTATTTTACCTATAATCTGCTATTCCCCACAACATACCTCCCCACTAGAGGCCCATTGCTAGTTTCCAGCCTTCCATTTGAGCAACAAGTTAAAGACTAACAAAGATAATTTGATACTAAGACCCATATGTGAAAAAGAACATAGGATGTTTGTCTTCATTAACTTGAGTTACCCATATTCCAGGGAATGGACCCACATCATGAACATATGAGCAACACTAATTGAAATTAGTTGGTTATCAAAGAAGGGTAAAGAGGAAAAAGAAAGGTAGGAAAATGAAGTTAGGAAAGGAAGCCTTTGGATAAGGAGTGAATGATAATATGCTATTTCATACACATATAAAATTACTGAAAACCAATAAAAAAAGTAGAGATAAACATATGGCCTTGTGTCAACAGAATAATACTACTTATTTTTGTTAATTTTTCCTTATATATTTCCACAGAAAGAATAATCTGAGATGTACAGGTTCTTTCTTTTTTCTTTTAGAAATTATGTTTACAGGAGGTCTGTTACTAATCATATAAAGAACTTAATGTCTCTGTCTATACTATTTTAATCAAGTGAAAATATTTATAGTTTCATTAACTATCCCTAAACTCAAGTTTTTTCACAATTATTTGATTCAGGTAAGAAACTGTAACAGAAAGTAGCAATTGTATACATTTCTCTACAAATTTAGTATGACACACGGTTCAGTTATAGTCCCCCAGGCACGAGGCAGTCATTTTTTTTTTAATCTTTTATGTGAATTACCACCACATTAGGCTGTATTCAAAAGCTTATACTTGTAATCATTACTACAATTTACCTTTTCATTGTTTAAGCTTATTTATCATCAGTAAAGACAAGCAGTAATCTGAGAACTAACTATAATTAAATGGCTGTTATTATTTTAATTTAAAATATCTAAATAAACCTTTTGTAACAATTATAAATAATTTTATCCTATGGTATAATTTAAACTGTGAGATTTGCATTCTTTTCAAGTATAATAAGAAAAAAGTAACAAAATTTGAAGTTCAAATAAAGTCAAGACTCTATAAAAATTTCAGCACATCAAAGTAACTCTCTTCAATATCTGATTCATTTCACAACGTAATGTACTTGAGTGGCTGTGGTGTTTAAGCTAAACAGAGAAAGAAATGTGCTACAGTATGTATAATTCAGTGACTAGTAGCATGTGAAATCTCTTTACACTGTTATGTTTTTGGCTATGTGTATGGTAAGTAGTTCTTACTAGAATAAGCAAATGAAACCCTTATCTAAGAGCATCGTGCTAGAAGAGTAGTTCTATTGCAATAGACTGGATATTCTGTCACATAATCATTTTGTCATTATCCATACTTTATAAATGAGCACCAATGAAGAACTCAAAATTGCTACTTTGATACAATAATAGTCATGTTGTCACCCACAATGAGTTGTATTGTGTCAGTGATGGATATGTCTTTTTAAATTTGTTGCCTACAAGAGCACACAAACCTCTCTCTGAGCATAAATTAAATCCTTACTCAAGTTACATTGCTAACATCTTATGTTTTCTCTCTTGAGTAGAACACTTTTGCAAATTATTTGAATATGAATGATCTTATTAAACACTACATCAACTAGAATTGTTTCCTTTTTTAAGAAGTGCTTGTGCAGTACTTTTTGTTACTTTGTGAAAACGAAAAATAGTTTTATCTTTTGGTTTTATCATGTTACTTTTCCCTTACACTGAAAAAATTATTTTAGGGTGATATCATCATTTCCATTTCTGTATCCTTTGAGACACTGGAACATTTTAATGCTCAACATATTTTGAATTTGCATATGAATTGTTGCAATTGAAACACTGCATGCAAAGTGATAAATAGAATAGCCATTTTTCAGGAGTGAGATTATATAAATTTTGATGTCAGTAAATCAGGCAAATAATTATAATATGGGAATTATTAAACATCTGAGAAATAAACTGGAGATAGCCAACAGCCAATTCCAAAATGATTTTTTGTGTGTGTCTCTACTACAAGATTCCCTTTTTCTCCTTTATATTGTCAGTTTTAATATCTGAAAAGGCATATACTTAGCTTAATTCAAACAGATATCTATTGCATCATATATTTAAAAGATTTACAAAGCAATGTTTATACATTCTGCCTAATGTCTATATAATACAAGCATTATTTTTGGAACTGAAGTTTTTTTGTTGATCACTAAACTACCAATCCTATTAAGAATAATTGGTTCATCATATAATAATCAATTTCTGTGATTACTTCCAGAATTTTAAGTCCTACTGTAAAATGTATTTTAAATTGCAGCTAATGTAAGAGCATTTCAATTTCATGCTATATAGCTGTCAGAATCTATGGTACTTCTGTACATCACTTTTTATTAATATTCTTATTAGTTCTTATTACATTATATTCAGAAGCTGATTAAAACTTTTTATTCTTTCAAATTCTAATTCTGATCTTAAGTCTCTTGGAGTTCATGATAAAGTATATATATATATATATGTATATATATATATATATATGTATATATATATATATCAATGGCTATTTAAATAGATTAAGATAATTGTATGCTTTCTTTCTTTTATTCTTTGTCATTCTTTCTTTCCTTCTTCCATCTCTCATCTACACTTCTATATATACTGAAATCTTGTTCTTGTGGAGAAATACATATCTTTTTCTGTAGTTCTTGGAAGTTAGTTTTTTGCTTTTTGGGGCAGGGCTTGATAACATAGATTGTAGAGGAATTTTAATACAGAAGCATTGCTGCTCAGGTAAGGGATCACATCCAAAGACGTTCTAGGATTATGTGATCTGGCTGGAATGAAACATGTGCAATTCCCTCTGGTTGAAACACAGACACACTCTTAATACATACCTTTAATCTCAAACAATAAAGTTAGTTTGTAGAAAGAAGCTGGCATGTCTGAAAGTGACATCTAATTGAGGGGCAGACAAAGTGAAGAATCTGAGGAAGATTTGACAGATTGAATCCCAGATAGGATACAACCAACTCTTAGGAAAATACACAGGAAAGAGAGTCTACATAATAGCTACACAGAATGAATCTGGAGGGGAGGGCAGTTAAGTAGGTGATTTCAGTTGAGTTCTGTCAATTCAGTTCAGAGGCAGGATTCATTCAGAGATTGAGAAGAAGCCAGAAGATTAGAGCAGATTGTCAGAGTTAATTTGAGGCTAAGCAGAACTATAGAAACCAGTTTGAATTGGTCTTGTTGAGTTACTTCCTCTTGAGTATATTCTATATCACTATACTTTCTGCTTATCAAAAATCAATAAATAATAATATTTTAAAAGTTACTTCTGCCATATCTTATTCAAATAAAATTAACATTTTAGAGTACATGTATCATTTATTCTGAGCTAGAGAAAGAATATTTTGCAGTTCATTTTTCTCTCTGGATGTTCATTATGGAACAGATTTAAGATGAAAAATAGAGTGCTACCTTAATTGTTTTGTTATTTAACATAAAAATTCATTAAAATAATTATATTCTTCAAGATTGTCACTCAGCTCAGAAATAATTATACTCTTTTAAAAACTGTATCATCCCTTAAAAAGCACTTCATTTAGTTTCAATTTAGATAACTATTAACTTTAACCTATGCTGTCCTTGAAATTGTTATAAGCCTAGATAATAATAGAGTGAATTAGACAAGCAAAAGATTCTACCTTATATAGATAAATGATGTAAATAATATATAAATAACTCAGTATGTCAGAAGGTACATTATTTGTTATAGATATACTAAAGAGATTTTGATGAAAACAGTAGTATAAACTATAGATAGATGGTTTAAGGGTTCCTAAATAAAACTGTTTAGGTACATTGGGGGCCTTTAAAATAATAATAAGATTCAGAACGTAGTGTGATCATGAATCATGTAAAAATAATCTCACTATGATCAAATAAAATTCAAATTATCTTTACAATATTAGTAATTGTATTTACATATATTTAAAGGCATACTGATATCATAGTATTCATAGCAACTGATACTCCTCTGAGTAAGCTTCCTCTTATTTACCAATGCAATCAATGAAAATGAAAAGAACACAAATTAAAATATGACAATTAATATTATAATCTCATACATATGGACATCATGAAGGAAAGTAACAAATGGCTTCTAGAGGATGCATTATCATATTTGTGATATAAATTTTAATTCAGCAGCATGGCTGCTCTGGCAAGTGATCACATCCAAATACCTTCTGGAATGACAGATGCTTAATCCCTCTGAATGGAATACAGCCATTATCTTAGTTCACACCATTAATTCCCTCCTCCAAAAAAAGGCAAAGGTATTTTGTAGAAGCAAGCAGCCATGTTTTAAAGTGACATCTAATTGAGTGGCAGACAGAATGGTGAATTAGAGAAAGATTTGATAGAATGGTTAAGAGATAGGGTATGCCTAACTCTCATGAGAACAGCAGACTGAAAAGAATCTATTTAAAAAGCAGCTCAGGAAGAAAGAGGGTCAGTCAGTTGGGAGTCAGTACAGTCAGTGTAATGCAGTGGAATTGAGTCTCTTCATGAGTTCGCATAGTTCAGGTCAGGTTAGCAGAGGCAGTTGAACCAGAGAATAAGGACAAATCAGAAGATTAGAATGAATTTTCAGAGTTACTATGAAGTCAAGAAGAGCAATTAAATGAGAAGCAGAGAAAAACCAGATTGAATCAGTCAGTCTGGAAAGGAGTTTTGAGCCAGAACAGCTGAGTTGAACCAGCCAGCCAGAGTCCAGAATGAACTAGAAAGAGTAAGTTTATTGAGCTTATTCAGCAGTAAGCCTCAAAGACAATAATTACATTGGGAAAATAAAATTTACTTCACTTTGATAGGAAACAACCATAGAACTCTCAGTTTTAAGGAGGTTTTATTGTTGTTTGGATATTTCTACATTTATTACATTTTCCCTTTGACAGAAATACATAAAAACAATTCTCTTACACCACACCCCACAAATCTTCAAGTCCTGTGATTTTTGAAGTGTTATTTATGCTCTACAGCATTGTATTTTTGTATTTCTTAAAGACATGCAGAGACTTTTTGACAAGGCACTTTTAGAAACAAAATGGAGACTAGTCCTCAGCTGAACATGCATATTAAAGAGAAAGAGCAACACCATCACATCTGTATTCTAGAAATTCTCATGAGCCCCTGATATCTGTAGGAACAATAGACAAAGTTGTGAATATTCAGATTTTCAGGCTGAGCTGAGGTACCTAACAATGTCCTTCAGGAGAAACCATAAATCCTTAATAGTATGTCCCCTATTTCTGTAAGTTAACATACGTTATCAATATGTCTTTGGGTGACTCTTTAAGATCCTGTTACAAATAATTTCCCACAATTTGTATCACATCTCACCTATAACTTTAGGAGTCATATTAGGAGATATAGATTAAATGAAATTACTGTCAGAGAAAAGAAACACAAGACTTAAGTCTTGTAGAGATTTTTAAAAAGATTTATTTATTCACATATAAGAGTACTTTTGTTTGCAAGTACTCTGTATATCAGAAGACAGCTTTAGACTGTGTGAGCTGCCATGTGGGAATTGAACTCAGGATTTTCAGAAGAGCATGGGTGCTTGTAACCACTGAACTGTCTCCAGCCCCATAAACTTTTTTTTGTCGTTTTTTTGAGACAGGCTTTCTTCGTTTAGCTCTGGATGTCCTGGACTCAGTTTGTAGATGAGGCTGCTCTCAAACTTAGAAAGATGTACTTGCCTCTGCTTCCCAAGGGTTGGAATTAAAACTTGGCACCACCATGCCCCCAAAGAGAATTTTAAAAAGAGAAACAAATAAAGGGTCACATGATTTATATTCACTGTACACTGAGAAGGGAGACATTCGAAAATGAGTGTTTCTAAAAAAAAATAGTTTACTTGACATTCAAGTGGCCACTAGTAACACTGGCTATGTACCAGGAAATGTGAAAAAATCAGAAACTGCAAAGTGGTTCAAAATCTACATCATAAAAATCTATCATTTTTATCACCATTATAATTAAGTCTTCAAGATAAAGTAACTTCTAGTGTTTACTCATATTGTGTTAGTTTCTGAACTATTATAGAGTTTGATTATTTTACACACCCTTGCCTAGAAATTATATTTAAAACATCACTAGAATTATTCTTTGCTTTTAAGAAACATAGAAAATTTATTTATAATATATTTTATATACTCTATCTTATTTATTATAACCATTTTACAAATACCACAGAAAATTTTGGTAAATAAATACAAAATAAAAATGAAATTCAATTCTTTTCTTGCATTATGACATATGTCAGCACAGTGGCTGGGGACTGATCTTTCTGAGAAACCTAGGAGGGATGTTGGGTTTAGTGTCCACTTGTCACACTTGTTACCATAATGGAGAGGCAGATATCCAGGACAACACTGCAGTAAGGTCTGCAAGTATGACCTTCTGAGCTGTGAACTCCTGTCTTCAATGATGGAGTAGGAACTAAGAAGTATTTTTCTGTTAGGCTATCACAGGGAATACTGCACAGACTGACTCTAATGGAGAAAGGCTGTATTGGGAGTAGAAAACAGAAAGATTCTTCAGTCTCACTGAATGACATCCTTGATAAGCAAAGTCAAACTTACAGGCTTCTTTATTGAGAAAGATCTCTTCAAGCAGGCAAAGACCTGCCCTCTAAGATGAGTGATGGCATGTACATCACAGTTGTAACACCTGGGATTTTTCAAACAAGACCTCTAGCAAGGAAAATGGGGCTAAAAAGAAAGGGAGGCCATAAGGGTTAAATATAGCTTTACAAGAGATAAAGGTCACAAAACTTCCATATTCCATATTTTACCATGGAGATGCCTGAGAATAATTATAATACATACTTCTGAACAAACTTCATTCTAGAATGATGTGGGTTTCTGTGTCTGAAAAACCATCTTCAGTATCATTCTCTGTAAGACACAGGTCCTTCCTGCACTAGCAAAGAAGAAATTTAGAACACAAATTAACAGTTGTGGCCCACAGAGATCAGTTTTACTTCTATCCAATTTAGATTAATGCTATTAGTAGCTCTTATCACAAAATCTGGAACATTTAATGTATGTCTGTGTAGCAGACATATGATATGATTAGTTAAAACATAGCCCTGCATAATTTCAGCAGTATATACAAGTTCAATTTCCCCATAAGATACTGGAATGTAATCTGAGAGTGCTACTAATGTGAGAGAAGGGCAAAACATGAAACACAGTTTGCAGACTAGTATTATGCACTTTTAGGAATAAGAAATTATGCAAAATACCACTTAGCATTTTAAAAGCTTAATATTTTTAAGTTCAAAGGAGAAAAAATGAAAATATACTCAAACCACACATGCATAGATCAAAAAGTACTTGATACATAACTTGTGCTAAAGTTTGAAGTCATAGAGAGCACAGGTTTCTTTGTTGTGCAAGTCCAGAGGCTCTGATTCTGAATCCTCATAGCTCTGTATTACTTTCCCTCTTGCCTCAGGCAAATCTCACTTCAGAAAGAAAATTGAACATTCAGTTTAACAAACTTAAAAACAAAAACAAAAAAAACCAAAAGATCATCCCCCATATTTTTTATAACTATGCAAACTTCCTTAAATAAAAACAATTTTATCATTCCCAAGAAAAATCATAAGGTTTGGAATTCTATATAACAGTGAAATTTTCAGAAGTCTCATAAGAGCATTTATAAATACATTGTAGTCAAATATAATTAATAACAATTAATCTCTGGTACCAGAGAGTTGGCAAACATTTAAAATAACACAGAAACGCTTGGTGAGGTCCTTCCCCATATTCCTTTACAACATATAGCTTAAATAGAAATACCTAGTCAATATCTTTGGGTGCCTGCAAAGTGTTTTGAATATTATTGTATGTTGCCAACCAATAGAAACATTTTTGGAGGTGTCTAGGGTATTCTGAATGTGCCATTCAAATGTTCTAGACAATGCCTCAAAATGGAATGTCTGCGAAATTAAAGCTTTTATTTCTTGAAGAAAACAGCTCACATACCAGACATACAAGTGAATACAGATCTTATCATTGAGCTTTCTTGTAACTCAGGGTGAATTTTAGTGCTTAGAAAGCTCCCACAAAAGATGAAAGGAAAAGCTAAACCTCACATCTTATCTGCCTTGTCACAGTGCTGTAATCCATGATCCAAGACGAAGACCAGGAACTTTCCAGTAACTGGTGTGTTGCTCTTTTCTGGAATACAAACATGAGGTCAGAAAAAAGGGAGAGAAAATGTTTATCTCAGGAGCAACCTACTTATTTTCTTTTATTATATTTTTCAAAAGATTGGTTTTTAGTGGAAAAGAAAACACAATATAAAGAATGAAATACACAAAAAGGGGATGTTTTTTATTTCTGTTGCTTCCGAAGCTGCAATAGAAACACGGGGCATCTGCTACAGAAGGAAACTTCTCTGATGATGGCTGAGCAAGGCAATGATCTATAGGTATTACAAAATATCACTAGTAGTCATTTTATTACTATATCCCTTGGTGTGCATGCTGCTGCCATTTGCATTTTTAAATCATCTTGTGTAAATGTCACCATTAAAGTGTTATACAGAATTGTCATAGTTTTTTTTTTCTCCATCTTTGTGCTAAAACATGGAAAATTGTCGCTATGTAGATGAGGTTTCCCCCATTCTGATGCCATTGGGACACTGTTTTCATTAAACTTGGTCTTGGCTGCATTCTTTTTTCCCCCTGTGGGGTTCAAAAGAATGAACATTTTCTTACTGATTAAAAAAGAAGAAGAAGAACTTTCCTTTAGGTCCCTGTGCTATCTAGTTTCAGGTTCTTGTTCACTCAAACAGAGTCGGGTATTATTTCCATCTTGTGGAGTAGGCCTTAAATCAAATCAGAAATAATTATTTCTACAAGCTTTGGGATACTGCACTTGTGTATCTTGCAGGCAGAACACCATGGTAGATCAAAGGATTTGTAGCTGGATTGCTGTTACATTTTTCCTTTCATAGCATGAAGAGTATCTTCCCATAACGAAGACTAGAACATATGGTGAAGGCTCTTTGTATGCAGCAGCTTGACTTCTCCACATTCAGTGAATGGTGTATTAGTTTTCTTCAGCAATAGGGTTTTGTCATCATTTGTGGAGAGCAACTTATAACCTTGGCAATAGCCTTGGTTGTTTGTGAGTTCCTTGTGAACCCTTTGGTCAACAACTCAATTTGATGCAAGGCCTTGCTGGTACCTAAAGAAAGCCTCATTTGGTGACAAGAGAAGCCCCTTTGGGGCTGTGTCTGCCCCATTCTTTGGTGATATGATTGACATCATCCTTCACGTTTGTATATATTTTGAGAAACTTCTAATGCATTAGTTTTTTATACTACCACAGTAATAACCCTTAAATTTATCCATATTCTCCTTTCTTCCCTCTATCCTCTTCATGTTTCCATTCCTGTTCCTGCTTATTTTTAATCCATAACATTCTATATTTAGTCCATTAATCTTTACCTAACCTCTTTGCTTCTATAGATATGGCCTGCTTATTGTTGACTTACAATAAGCAAATGAAATGAATACAGAAACCCACAGATAGAAAATATGTAGGAAGAAACTTGTTTCCATCAAATACTTTCCCTCAGGGATTGGGGAAACCTCTAAAAGGGGAAACAGAAAGACTGTAAAAGCCAGGTGGTATGAAGGACACCTGAGGCACAAGACCTTCTAAATACATCAAGAAATAAAAATAAGCTCACAAAGACTGACACAATTTGCACAGAATCTTCATGACTGAGTATGTACATGGCCTGCATGTATCTCATTTTGTGTTTTAATGAGATTACTGAACATGCTAGTTAATAAGTATCTGCATCTATATCTGTTTCTTGGACTCTCTCTGTTTCTTGTTTTGTCTATTCCAGTTTTTTAGATTTTTGTTTTGTTTTATAATGTTTTATTTTAATTATCATTTAGATATCTCACCCTAAGGTGAGAAAGTCAGTAGATACAGATGGAAAAGAATGTGAGTAACTGGAAGAAGGAAAAGGAGGGGAATGCATATCAGTATGTATCGTATGATATAAAACAGAATAAAAAGAAACATGGGGCATGACATCCATGTACCATATCTGAGATAAAGATGGCTCTAAGTAGATATGAGAGTGGAGTAACATATAAGGAGATGTAGCTTAAGGCAAAGCAGTGGTCAATGGGAATATACTGCTGAAGGTTGCTGGAGACTCAGTGGCATCAGGGTTACTAACTTTCTATGTTCAAGTGTGGACATGAAATCAGCTTCCTCAACCGTCATTATCAGTATAGACTTTGCTCATCTCTGGATCTTTGGGAATAGCCTATGTTTTCAGTAATGACACAGGCACCACAGAGGGCCAGCATACCTCCTCTCCTGTGGGTAAATAAACAACTGTGAAGAAAACATGACTGGACTTTCTAGTTTAAGAAACAAATGTAAATAGGATCCTATATTTTCAAAAACTATACCTAATGGCAGTTAATCTTCATTATTTTCTTGCCTACTCTATTTCATTATGACTGGGGCCATAGTCTGTCAACTGCAGTAACTGGTAGTAGTGGGCTAGCCTTTCACAAACATGGAAACTAAGTTACTCTTTGAATAAAACTTAGGGGCATTGAGGGCTTCCATTGCACTTGTAGCACTTTGGAAAGTTTCATAAGACTGAATTTTGTAGGGTCAGCTAATGTCAAAAGAGAATGTATCCCTGTCTGAATCAACATATTATAATTACCACTTACATACCAACAAAGACAAGTCTGTGAAGCTTTTGCAGGTGTCAAATGTAGTTCTGAATTCCATGATTTTCTCATATGCTAAGACCTTCATGGTGACTACAACAACCTTTCACTTTGTCACATATTTTTTTTGTGTGTGTAGCATAAATGATATGGAGTCAATTTCTCAAAGTTTAAGTAATTTGCAGAAGTCTGTAAAATATCCAAACCAAAGTTATTGCTTGCCCCTCTCATCAGACTCAGTGTTGTATAGGTGCTCAGTGACATTAATTGGAATATTTAGGGAGTCATTAGATTCTGAGAACACTTTGACCATTGTCAGGGGCAGATTGATTGTCAGTGAAGGAAACCCACGTTTTCCCTTTATTCTTCTGTAGAGTGGGGGTCACCATTGCATGTGTTTATTTCTTGTTGCTTGGCTAAGTACAGCATCTCAGAGACTTACTCATTTTGTGAGAATATGGAAGAGCAAGTGCTTCAAGTGCACAGAAGGGGCCATACTGATATGGGTATATTCTATGACCAAGGCCATAATAGGGCTAGAGTAATAGATAGAATTAATAGAAAACTCATTAGTCCAATGGGAAGACAGGTAGTCAGCTCTTCGGTGACAATACATTGACAGTGGTCTCCATTTCAGGGTTGAGTTCCTTACACTGGGGTCAGCAACATTCTTCTATGAAACTGCATTCCTCTCATCTGCTCCCTGAACAGGGTACTTTGGACTCTCATGATTAGGCCATCTACCACTCCACTATTTTAAGATATTTTTAATAATATATTTTAAATAATTAAAGCATAATACAAGAAGTGGCAACTTTAACACACACTATGTTGTCTACCTTAAATGTACTTTTGTAATAATAGAACTAATGAAAAAGAAGTAGCTTTAACTTCATTTATAGCAGATATAAAATTACTCAAAATTATTTTTGGATATTCTAGATGAGACATTTTAGTTGTCTAAATTCCTTGATTGTGTACATCTTCCAGTAAATTGTTGCACATCATGAATTTATTCCATATAAAGTATTTAGATACACATGCACACACACACGCAAGCACACACACACGCAAGCACACACACACACACACACTACCACCACCCAACACACCACACACAGCTCAAATACTACACTACATCTAGCAATTAAGGTATTAACAGCCTTTATCTCCACTATAGAGAGATATCATTTACTTCTTCATTGTTCAAGGTTTCTGATAAAATTAAAAGAAATTAAAGTTAATGAAAGAAATATTGGCCCATTTTGTTACTATAAATGTAACAGCATTCAACTATTTCAAAAACTCTTATTAAGTGTCGAGTATATGGCAAAGTTCTTGAAAGTAATTACTTTTAAGTTACTTGTAAGAGAGTTACATAAAATCTGTAATAGCTTTTTCAGACCCCCTTTGGTTATGATACACTTAGAGACTAATGTCTTTAACTTTGGACACCAGACCGTAATTTTTAGTCACCCTTAACCTATGTGACAGACATGAAATCTTTTTGGTAGAAATCATTTAACTATACCTTTTATTAAAAATAAAATTACAAACATTAAAATTACCAATGAATTACGAATTCCTTAGATGTAAAGAGTTGAATATAAGACTTCGAATCTATTGAAAACCTTATACCTCATAATAATACAAACATCTGTCACAGAAAGGCTATTGACACCTAGAGTGCAAACATATTTTCCTGGGATGATAAGGTATTAACAGAACAATCAGAGTTACTTAGACTTAATTCCAAGCAAGGTATTTTTAATTAGTGTTCTCAAATGTTTTTTGAACTTTTTTCATTTCTACTACAAATATAATGATATTCATCTATTTTGACAACTCCCATTATTTTTTAAATATACGTCAATCATCATGTACTGGAATTCATACATTTTAAATTATTAATGACAGCAAGATGTTTATAATTATTCAAAATTTAAATGTAACTAACTATTCAATATTCAAACATTGTAGGTATAATAATAAAGTTTTTGTTTTAAATGTCAATAAACACATATCACAATTCAGAATATATTTAGAATATTTCAAAATTTAGTATCTTGTTTATAGCATTTCAACTTAATTTTTAATCTGTTTCCCATTTGATGTTTAATTTAGTAATTGCTTCATCTATCTATGTATTAATTGGTAGTATACTGAAAATATCTAATGATAATACCTTAATAGTAGAATAGATAGTCAAGATAGGCCGATTAGATGAACATGGAAAACGAGAATATCCTTAACTATGTGTAAAACCAAGATTTTGGGGGCTATGGCATTATTACAATTGATTGTGTCTTACCACAATAAATCCCTTGAGAATCTATTACACTCAGGAAAGTTCTACAACACCGAGCCTAAAAGATTAGAGCCATTTGTGGCTTCCCAGATAGTCAAAAACATTTTCCAATTATATTTCAAATACTAAGTGATGTTTCTAATTTAATTCTTTTAGATTTAGCTATGTACATATTTAATTAGTGCCATAATTCTCCCTATGTACTACACAAACAAAAATAAATTAGATTTATTTATTCATTTTCAAGTAATATCATATTTTATATTGGGAAGAACAATGGTAATTTCGATCTGCCAGATGGTATTATTTAATATAGCACATTTATTTTATGCTAATATATTTATATTACATAAAAATAACAATTAGGTTGTGGAATCTAACACTACAAAGTCATATGTACATAGATATTTTCTGCCTTATATTTCCTGATGAAAAGAAAATTCATCTGAATGTAGCATTGGACACCATTAATCTTAACACTGTAAAGACAGTGTATAATAAGTTTCAGGCTAGCCTGCAATACACGGTGAGAGCCTAGGTCAGAAAAACTTAGGTTGGATTATGTGACTCTTTTATAATATTTATGTTTTTTCTATTTTTAAATTGTGTATTTATTGGGAAAAATCTGATTTGTTTAATCTCTATAAATTTATTCAAAATTAATCAGAACCCTTAAAATGCTAATCTTTCTACTTTGATATTCATAGTGTATGCCAATAACATTGTAGAAGGTGAATCAGAAGAAAGAAAAAGGTTTCCAAATGGTCTATTTTTATCAAACAATTGTAGCATGAATGATATTGTTTAAAGACTGTATAAACCTGAAGTTTCTCTTGCTTCCTATTTTAGCATTCCCACATATTGGGGATGTTATAGGTTCATTTGAAAATAAGATTTAAAACAAATGTAATAACAAATGCAATAATCATTTTAAATTAACCATATTTCCAAGAAAGTCATAAAAGAACTTTTGACAAGATTTTAATTTTATTTTTATATTTATATTCCAACATTTTCTAGATGTACACACTTATTGAATATTATCCTCATTCTTTGATGTGTAAACTCTGTTAATACTTATTACTGTATATCTATGAGTATTTGTGTATATATAAGCATATTTATTACCTATAAAATTTTAAGTTTTTATTCTTTAAATTTTCATACATATTTAGCACACATTTTATTCATATCCATTATTCACTCTTCCTTACCCAAGAACCCATCATATTTATGTCCTCTTTATCAAATGCACTTATTTATATTAAATCACTTAGTACAATCAATGCTACCATTATATGAACAGGCTTGGGAGGTCAATCACTGGGGAAAGTTTTCAAATTTTGCAACTCTATGCAAGCCATTTGACTGAGGATATGTCATGTAATGATATAGTCTGATACTGTTTATCATAAATATTTTACATGTATTTTCAATGATTAAAAATGTGTCATTTTCATTCTTTTATTCCTTATATGTTTTTTAATCATATAAATATGTGAAAGTGCTGAAGAAAAGTACTTCTTTCATAATGAAGCTATTGATGCTTTTTAATCTCTGCCTGGCTTTCTAAACTTTACATTATTATTTATATATATTTTTACTTCTAGAAATTATAATATAATCACATCATTTCCCCTCATCTTTCTCTCCCCAACCTCTCCCATATATCACCATTCTCTTTCAAATTCATAGTTTCTACCTCTTTAATTTTACCTATAAAACATAATATAATAAAATAAAATATAACGACATATTATATTATTAGATATATATTCCTAAACACATTACTACTACCTACTAAGTCTGCAGAGTCTTCCCTACTATGTATATAACGTCAGAGCTGAATACCTATTGTCACCTAATCTACAAAGGGGATAGTATTCCCTGGGGAATGCCATTTTTCTACTCTTAGTTATGGCTAAGTGCCCATACTATTTTTTCTATGGTTTTGTCCTGATGAGAACCATTTCCATGCTAGTATGTCTGTAGGGTTAGTGGGGTCCCAAGTCCACTGTGCCACAGGCTAGGCCACTTGGGGAAGCAGGACATGGGTTTTTTGACTCGCTTACTCCACATTGTCTCTAGGCGAGTGTTGGGCTATGGGGAAGCTGCAGGACACTGCTCCAGGTGTGGAAAAGCATAATCTGAGGTCCCCCGGACAGCCAGAGCTGGCGCAGGGATCCCCGGGTCTGTAAGGAGGCTGGGGCTGTCTGGTTCTCAGGTTCTTAGATACCCAGGCACTGCTGGGAGTGATGGAAGAGCTGAGAATGGATTGGGAGTCCGATGGCTGGATCTAGCCTGGGGCTATAGGGGAAAGGGTGGACCTCTGGCTGGGTCCCATGGGAATAGAGTCCTTAGCTTGATGGGAGCTGGCTTGGCTTCGTAGCAGCCAAGGCTAGGGCACTGAGAGGCATTCCACAGGAGATTAGATGGTGACTCTTTAGGCAAAAAGCTTTCTCCATTGCTCCTCACAGAGGATCTAGATGAAAAGAGGTAGTCCATGGTTCTAAGGCATGCCCCGACCCGCGGGACCAGTTATTGGAGGGATACCCAAGGAGACCCCATGACCTGTGGGAGAGAATGGGTGAGAGAGAGAAGAAGGAGACCAAGCAAGCTCTTTGTCAAGGTCTCATTTAATTTTCAAAACTCATCTACTTTTATACATTACTCAAAAAGGGAGAAACTCAGAGGCGGGGAGAAACAGGGGGTGTGAGGTAATGGGGAGGGGGTGGGCTCAGTCAACAGTCACAGTGACTCAGATGTTCTTTTACGACAACAGGGTGTCCTTGATCTTTGTGGTTTCATATTCAGTCACAGTGACTCAGTTGTTCTTTTATGACAACAGGGTATCCTTTTTTTTTTTTTTTCTCCTTTTTTATTTTTGATACTTTATATACATTTCCAATGTTTCCCCTTTTCTGAGTCT
>CM052722.1:62881572-62927690 GCA_028551405.1 Uromys caudimaculatus
GACTTTGGGCCTGAGGGTGCTAGGGGCACCAGTAAAAGGGAATGTCAAGGTGGGAATATGGGAATGGGTGGGCGGGTAGGTGGGAGGAGGAATTCCCTCACAAAGGCGGGGAGGGGGAGGGGACACGGGGTTTCTAAAGAAAAGGGGAATCATCGGAAATGTAAATAAAATATCAAAAAATAAATTAAAAAAAAAAAAATAACCCCACATCCGATACCGGTCTAATATTCATAATATATAAAGAACTCAAGAAGGTAACCACCAAAAAACCAAACAACCCAATCAAAAATGGGGTATAGAACTAAACAGAAAATATACAACAGAAGAATCTCGAATGGCTGAGAAACACCTAAAGAAATGTTCAATGTCCTTAGTGATCAGAGAGATGCAAATTGAAATGACCCCGAGATTCCACCTTACACAAGGTGGAATGGCTAACATCAAAACCTCAGGTGACAACACATGTTGACAAGGATGTGGAGAAAGAGGAACACTCCTCCATTGCTGGTGGAATTGCAAACTGGTACAAGCACTCTGGAAGTCAATCTGGAGATTCCTTAGAAAGTTAGAAATAGATCTACCTGAAGACTCAGCAATACCACTCTTGGGAATATACCCAAAAGATGCCCCACCATGCCACAGGGGCATGTGTTCCACTCTGTTCATTGTGGCCTCATTTGTGATAGTCAGAAGATGGAAATAACCTAGATGTCCCAGGAGAGAAGAATGGATACAGAAAATGTGGTTCAACTACACTATGGACTCAGCTATTAAGAATGAGGACATCCGGAGTTTTGCAGGCAAATGGATAGAACTAGAAAATGTTATCCTGAGTGAGGTAACTCAGATCCAAAAAGACATTCATGGTATATATTCATTAATAAGTGGATATTATCCAAATAAATAAATATTTTTTTAAAAAAAATTACAGAACACCCAAGATACAGTCCACAGAACTCAAAAAGGTCAACATGCTGAAGGGCCCAAGTGAGGATGTCTCATTCCCACTTGAGAAAGAGAAGAAAACAATCACAAGTGGGGAGGGAGGGAGGGACCTGGGAGAGAAAGTTGACAGAGGGTGGGTGGGAGAGGGGAACCTGATCTGGTAGTGGGTGAGGGAAAAAGACTGAAGCTCTGAGGGCCAGCAGAACTAATGGATACAGACAACCTCAGGTTTAGGAGGTTGGGGAGACCCTCCAGAATTCACCAGAGACCAGAGATGTGATAGACTATAAGGACTCAAAGGGAGGGACCTTAGATGAAATTCCTGACAATACAGAGAGTGAACTTATAGAGCCCACCTCCAGCAGGAAGACAGGGCATCAAATGGGGGAGGTTGTTGCCATCCCACAGTCAAAACTCTGACCCATAATTGCTCCTGTCTGAAAGAACTACAGGGATGGAAATGAAGAGGAGCATGAGGAAATGAAGGTCCAGAGAGAGGCCCAAAGTGGGATCCAGCTCAAGGTGAGGCCCCAAGGCCTAACACTATTATTGAGGCTATGGAGTGCTCACAAAAAGAAACCTATCGTGACTGCCCTCAGAAAGACCCAACAAGCAGCTGAAAAGTCAGATGCAGCTATTTGCACCCAACCAATGGACAGAAGCTGCTGACCCCTGTGATTGAATTAGGGAAAGGCTGAAAGAAGCTGAGGAGGAGGGTGACCCTGTTGGAGGACCAGCAATCTCAATTAACCTGGACCCCCTAGATCTCTCAAACACTGGATCACCAAACAGGTAGCATACACCAGCTGATATGAGGCTCCCAACACATATACAGCAGAGGACTGCTAAGTCTGTGTTCAATCAGAAATGATGTTCCTAACCCAGAAGAGACTGGAGGCCCCAAGGCGTTTTGAGATCAATTGGTGTGGGGTTTGGGGGTGGTGATATTCTTGTGGAGACAGGGGGTAGCGAGGAGGTATTGGATGAGGAACAGTCAGGGTGGATGAGGGGGGGATAAAATCTGGATTGTAAAAAAATAAAAAAAAGAAAGAAAGAAACTTACTTTAAATACAGCTTCAGTAAAACAATAATTTTATCAACTGATGAATAAATTTTTTTTCTGGTGAAAAATAAATAAAAAGGGAAAATCATCTAATCATTAGTATTTTTAAACTAGTTTTGTTCCTCATCACTTTTTGTGGTGATATCTCTGACATTAAACAGAGAATATTTTGGTTCAAGTTTTTACGTAATTGATGAAAATGCCAGGCTTTTCCTCTTTCACTGTATGCTGCATAGTCATTCCAGCCTATGTAATTCAAATCAGAAACCATCTGTTGCTTAAATGACATTTGGTTTATTTAAAGTGCATCAATTAAACAGGCATGTTGTGTAACTATGGCAATGGTAGTATTATTTTTCAAATATAAAAAAGTAACAGCAGAGGAAATCACCAACTCCCCCCCCCAAAAAAATAGCATCTTTCACAGAAACAAATATCCCACAATTTAACAAATAAGAAAACAATTGTTATCATTCTTTCAAAGTGCATGATGGTTGGTATCCTATAAGTCCTATAAGCCCACCAACAATGTAGTCCATTTTTACCACCAATAGTAAATGCCTTTACAGCATTTTAGCCTGCTTTTCTTAATTATGTAAATATATCGCATACAAAAATCAATGTTATTAGGAAAGTATATATTCTGATAAGTACAAGAAATTAAGTTGGTAATTTTAGCTTCATATCAGAAGGCATTACAAAGCCTAAAGTAGCTGAGAGTGAAGTTTTAATTGTGAGGCATCGATTGTAATTTTGCAAACAGATTAATTCTATTTAATTTTCAAAATTCATAAAAATCTGATAATTCCAAATGAAAAATTTGTCATTGTTCTTGAGCAAAGAAATTTCATCCTGTCTTTGTACAAATAAGTATATTAATATGATTGAGCTGAAATGAATTATGACTCAAATAAGATGCTCTTGAGCCATGTCAAAAGACACACACACACACACACACACACACACGCACACACACACACCTACACACTCAAATATCATAATAATTTTAATTTACTTTTATTTATTTATTTATTTTTGTACCAACCTCTGCCTCACCCTTGAGTCCACCACCCCTCACAGAGTCCCTCCCTCATCCCCTCCGCATCTGGTAGGGTGGGGAATACCCGGGTATCTCCACACCCTGGTGCATCAAGTTTCTGCAGGATTAGGTGCATCCTCTCACACTAAGTTAGGACAAGGCATCCCTCTGATAAATATATGCCAGGGTTCTGGGTCCAGCCCATGTAAGCTCTTTGGTTGGTGGCACAGTTTCTTAGAGCTCCCAAGAAGTCAAGGTTAGTTGGCACTGTTGGTCTTCCTGAGGAGTTCCTAACTCCTTCAGGGCCTTCAGTTTTTTCCCCAACTGTTCATAAAGGTCTCTGATCTCCATCCAATATTCAGCTGTGTATACCTGCATCTGTTTCAATCAGCTTCAATGTAGAGTCTCTCAGAGGGCAGTTATGCTAGGCTCCTGCCTCTAAGCATAATTATCACAAATAGAGTCAAGGATTGGTGCGTGTACCTTGGAATGGGTCTCAAGTAGGGCTGGCTATTGGTTAGTATTCCCTCAGTTTCTGCTCCATCTTTGTCCCTGAATTTCTTTTAAACAGAAACAATTTGTGGTTGAAAGTTTTGTTAGTGGGTTGGTGTCCTTATCCCTCCAATGGGGGTACTGCCTGGTCACAGGAGGTTCAATGTCCATCTCCCCACTGTTAGTCATCTAGGGCAGTCAGCCTTCTGCATTTCAGATCTCAGGTACTGCCTAAAGATCCCCCTCCCCACACATCTGCCTGACAGCTGCAGATTTCACTTCCCACTCATGGCTTTCTTAGCCTCTCTTCTGTCTTTTTCTATACCTGATCCTCTCCTCTACTCCTCTCCCTCACCCCTCTCACACCCAGGTCCCTACCTCCTTCTGCCTCTTGTTACTATTTTGTTTCCCCTTCTAACTTGAGTTCAAGCATCCTCATTTGGGCTTTCCTTCTTATTTAACTTCTTTGGTTCTGTGGCGTGAATCATGCATATTATGTACTTTATGGCCAATATAAACATAAAAGTGAGTACATACCATGCATGTCCTTTGTGCCTGGGTTATTTCACTCAGCATAATACTTTCTAGTCCCATCCATTTGCCTGCAAAATCCATGATGTTCTTGTTTTTGATAGCTAAATTTTATTATTTTGTATAAATGAACCATATTTTCTGTATCCATTCCTCTGTTGAGGGACATCTGGATTATTTCCATTTCTGGTTATTATGAATAAAGCTGTTATGAACAGAGTGGAGCAAATGTCCTTTTGGTATGATGGAGCATTTTTGGGCTATATGCCCAGGAGTGGTATAGCTGGGTCTTCATTTAGAACTATTTCCAATTTTCTGAGAAAATGCCAATTTGAGTTCCAGAGGGGTTTCACAGTTGAAATCCCACCAACAATAGAGGACCATTCTCTTTTCCCACTTCCTAACCAATAGTTGCTGTCCCTTGAGGTTTTTTGTTTTGTTTTGTTTTGTTTTTATGTTAGCCATTCTGATTGGTATAAGCTGGAATATCCAGGTAATTTTGATTTGCATTTCCCTAACGACTTAAGGATGTTGAACATTTCTTTAAGTGCTTCTTGGCCATTCAAGATTCCTCTGTTGAGAATTCTCTGTTTAGCTCTGTACCCCATTTTTAAATTGGGTTATTTGGTTTAATCGAGTCTCACTTCTCGAGTTCTTTATATATTTTTGGATATTACAGCTTTGTCAGATGTAGTGTTAGTGAAAATCTTTTCCCAATCTGTAAGTAGCTGTTTTGTCCTCTTAACACTGTCCTATGCCTGACAGAAGCTTTCAGTTTTCTGAGGTCCCATTTATTATGGTTGATCTTAAAGTCTGAGCCACTGGTATTCTGTTCAGGCAATTGTCTACTATACCAATGTATCCAAGGCTATTTCTCACTTTCTCATCTAGTAGATTTAGAGTATCTGGTTTTATGTTGAAGTTCAAGATCCACTTGGACTTGAGTTTTGTGCAGGGTGATAAATGTTGAATTCTTCTACATGCAAATATCCAGTTCGACACACCATTGTTGAATATGCTTTCTTTTTTCCATTGTATGGTTTTGGCTTCATTTTAAAAATTCATGTGTCCATAGGTGTGTGGGATTATTTATGGGTCTCCAGTTTTAGTCCATTGATCATTGTATCTGTTTCTGTACAAATACCATGTAGATTTTGTTACTATTACTTTGTAGTTCAGCTTGACGTCAAGGATGGTGATTCCTCCATATGTTCTTTTATTGTTTATGATTGCTTTGACTATCTTAGATTTTTTTAAAATTTGCCATATGAAGTTGAGAATTTCTCTTCCAAGATCTGTAAAAGATTGTGCTGGAATTTTGATGGAAGTTTCATTGAATCTGTAGATGGCTTTTGATAAAATGTTTAGTTTTACTATGTAAATCCTACAGAACCATCAGCATGGATGATATTTGCATCTACTAATGTCTTCTTCAATTTCTTTCTTCAGAAACGTCAAGTTTTTGTCATACAGATCTGTCACTTGATGGGTTCGAGTTATAGCAAGATATTTTGAGCTATTGTGAAGTGTGCTATTTCCTTAACTTCTTTTGTACCCAATTTATCATTTGTATAAACAAATTATATTGATTTTTTGAGTTAATAATATATCTAGCCACTTTGCTGAAGTTATTTATCAACTATAAGATTTCTCTGGTAGAATTTTGGGGTCACTTATGTATACTATCATAACAGCTGCAAATAGTGATGCCTTGACTAATCCCTTCCCAATTTCTATCCCCTCAGTCTCCTTTTGTTGTCTTATTCCTCTAGCTAAAATTTCAAATTCTATACGAATAAATAGAGAGAGAGAGTGGGCAGCCTTTTCTTCTTCCTGATTTTAATGTGATTGCTTCAAGTTTCTCTCCATTCAGTTTGATATTGGCTATTGATTTGCTACTTATTGATTTTATTGTGTGTAGAAATGTGCCTTGAATCCCTGATATCTCCAAGACTTTTTAACATAAATGGGGTCTTGGATTTGTCAAACACATTTTCTGCATTTAATGGGATAATCAGTTGATTTTTTTCTTTAAGTTTGTTTAGATAGTAGTGTCTGGAGTCATAATGTGACAAGTTAATAGCTAGCAGGTGATCATCCTGAAATAGCCTGATTCAGATTATTATATAATCTGTGACAGATCAGCCTTTATTAAGCAAGGCTGTAAGGGATTAATTTCAGGAAAGATTTCTGCTATTAATATGCTTTTCCTATTATTATTAAACATATATAACAATCATTAAGTAGTAGAACATCCCTTTGGAGCAGATCTCTGCAGATCCACAAAGATTTATTGTCTTGTAGTGATGCTATATAGACAAATAGATGACTTAAATCTTAATAATGATCCTATCAGTATTCATAAAATTATATCAGTGATTGTTAAGCTTTTTTATAGTGGAACTGATATTAGGTCCCTTTCTGATAGTCAAACTGCAATGAGAACTCTGTCAATCTCCCAAGTGTCACCAGTTAATTGCTCTTAGATAGTAACCAGACTTTCTCCTACTCAGAGCACATTCCAAGATGTAAAACAATTAACTAAAGGTAATAAAAAGGGAACTAAAGATTTACTATAAGTGCGAGGACAAGAGATAAAATATTGATTGTTTTTATCTATACAAAACTTTACTAATAACTTAGTTATGGTTTTAAACCTTCAGTGACTCTGTGGTGCTGACACAGGTGATGGATGTTTAGCCAGATAATTACTCCTAATGGATATGCAGGTAAACATTCTCTGTTGTAAATTTCTATTTCAATTTATGGTTTGATTTTTTGTGTGAACTTGTGATGAACTTTGTAACATGTGATCATCTATTTTGAAAGATGTTTAAGTGCTAAGGACAAAGAGAAGAGTCAGGACTGAGCTGAGGAGGACTGAGCTGGGAGGAACTGAGCTGAGAAGAACTGAGCTAAGAAAGGAATTGAGTTGAGAAGGTTTTAGACAGAACACTTTTTTAGACAGAACTGCACCCAAGAAGTACTTAGAAGTATATGCACAACATTGGGAGAAAAGATATTGAAAGTTAGAGCATTATTGTGACATCAGAGCAGGAGGAGAGAGAAAGGTTAGAAGTAGAATGCGGAATGGAATAACTTAGAAACTATAGGTAACATAAATAAAACTAAGAGAGCAATTTGCAGAATGCAGAGGGAAAGAGGAAAAAGGAAGACTGTGCAAAGAGCAGATGGAGCAGGCAGCCTTCTTATCATGGGGCAGAATAGATCCCATCATAAAGACAAGGCAGGCTTAGTCTTATTAAAAGGAACACAGCTTTATTCTTACAAATGTGGGTTTAATTCATTTAGCATTAATGAGTAGAATCCTTTCTTTTTGCCCTCCTGGAAAAAACATTTTCCTTACTAGAATTTTTTGCCTTTCCCCACTTAGAAGTTTTGCCTTTCCCCATTTCGAATCTTTCTGCTTTTCCCCTTAGATAGCTTTCATAGGAAACTTTTTACAACTTAGTAATAAATGCTATAATCATTTTCTAAGTGTTACCTTTTTTCTTCCTGTGACTTTGGACTAGCAGGCTGAACGTTAGAGTCCAGTAATTACTTTTGAGATAGAACAAAGGCTACATTACCTAATCCCCTGTTGCATAGGGTACAGGTTTCAATCTACTAAGACAGCAGCCTTTTACCCTCAGAAAGAGCAAGAAAGATTTTAGGATTTTTTTTTTTTTTTTTTTTTTACAAGTAATCATCAGCATTACAGTACAGTTAGGGAGCTAGAAAATCCTGAGACCCTCAGACGTTAAAGCCATCACCAGAGTCCTACTCTATGCACTCCACCACTAACTACCCTCTCCAGGCCAGGAGGCTCCTGGCATAGTAGATTACATTGATGGAATTTCAAATATTGAAACATACTTGCATCCCTAGGATAAAGGCTACTTGATCACAGTGAATAAAGTTTTTGATGTGTTCTTGGATTCAGTTTGTGAGAATGTTGTTGAGTATTTTTGTGTCAATGTTCATAAGCAAAATTGGTCTGAAGTTATGTTTGTTTGAGGAGTTGTTGTGTGGTTTAGTTATCAGAGTAACTGTGGCTTCATAGAATGAAGTATGGGTATGGTTGTTTCATTTTCACTGAATTATAGCAAGTCTTTATAATTTTTTCTTTATTTCTTCCCTGTTTAATTGATCATTGAGTAGATAGTCGATTAATTTTGATGAGTATGTAGGCATTATTTTGTTTCTGTTATTGTTGAAATCTAGCCTTAGTCTGTGGCTTCATAGAATGAATCAGATAGAATTAATTACATAGTTCCTTCTTTTTTTTTATTTTATGGAATAGTTTGAAGAGTATTGTTATTAGCTCTTGTAGAATTCTGCAGTAAAACTTTCAGGCCTTGAATTTTTTTGTTTGGTTTGGTTTGGTTTGGTTTGGTTTGGTTTTTGGTTTATGTTTGGAAGGTTTCAAATGATTTCTTCTATTTCCGTTGGGTTATGAGACTATTTAGATAGTTTACCTGATCTTCATTAAACTTTGTTAAGTGGTGTCTGTCTAGAAAGTCCATTTGTTTAGATTATCTGGTTTTGTGGAGCACAGGCTATTGTAGTAAGACCTAATTTGATTTTTTAAGTTTCTCAATTTATGTTGTTATGTCTCTTTTCATTTCTGATTTTGTTAATTTAGGTACTGTGTCTTTGAATTTAGTTAGTTTGTCTAAGGTTTTTTCTATCTTGCAGATTTCCTCAATGAACCCGTTCTTGCTTTTGTTGATTCTTATATTGTTCTCTTTGCTTCTAATTGATTGATTTCAGCCCTGCTGTCTACTCCTCTTGGATGTGTTTCCTTCTTTTTGTTTTTGAGATATCATATGTGCTGTTAACTTGCTAATATGAGATCTTTCCAGTTTCTTTATGAATGCACTAGGGCTCTGAATTTTCCTCTTGACATGGCTTTCATCGTGTCCCATAAGTTTGGGTATGTTTGCTTCATTTTCATTGAATTATAGCAAGACTTTATAATTTTTTTTCCATTTCTTCCCTGGCTAATTGATCATCGAGTACATAGTAGATTAATTTTGTTGCATATGTAGGCATTATTTTGTTTCTGTTATTGTTGAAATTTAGCCTTAATCTGTGGCGATCTGGTAGAATCCAAGGTAAGGCATGCTTTGTACACTATTATATGATCAGTTTTGGAGAAGTTCTGTGAGGTGGTAAGAAGAAGTTATATTCTTTTTGGGAGGATAAAATGTTCTGTAGATACCTCTTAAATCCATTTGGCTCATAACTTCTGTTGGCTACAGTGGTTATTTAATTTCTGATCCTATGACCTGTCCATTGGTAAGAATGGTGTGTTGAGGTCTCCCACCTTATTGTGTTGATTTCAGTGTATGCTTTGAACTTTAGTAAAGTTTTTCTTTTTTATGAATGTCTGTGTCCTTGCATTGGGGGCATAGAAGCTCAGAATTGAGAGGTAATCTTGATGGATTATTCCTTTTATGAGTATGCAATATCCTTCTTCATCTCTTTTGACTAATTTTGGTTGAAAGTCTAATTTTTTTAGATATTAAAATGGCTACTCAAGGTTGTTTCTTAGATCTGTTTGCTTAGAAAATATTTTTTCTAGCCCTTTACACTGAGATAGTGTCTATCTTTGTTGTTGAATTATGTTTCTCATAAGACAATGATGGATCCTGTTTATGTATCCAGTTTGTTAGCCTGTATCTTTTTATTGAAGAACTGAGTCCAAAGATGTTGAGAGATATTAAGGACCAATGATTGTTAGTTACTGTTATTCTGATCTTGGAGATTGTACTGTGTGTATGTGAATCTCTTCTAGTATCCTCTGCAGGGCTGGATTAGTAGAATGATATTGTTTAAATTTTGTTTTAGCATGGAATATCTTGGTGTCTACATCTATGGTGTTTGAGAGTTTTGCTGGTTATAGTAATCTCAGCTGTCATTTGTGGTCTAATATGGTCTGCAATACATATGTTCAAGATCTTCTGGATATTTATTTCTCTGTTCAGAAGTTAGGTCTAATTCTGATTGGTCGGCAATTAGTGTTTCTGTTAGTTTCTGTCAAGTAGCTATGTTACTTGGCCTTTTTCCCTTGCAGCTTTTAATATTCTTTGTTCTGTAGATTTACTGTTTTGATTATTATGTAGCAAGATAATTTACTTTTCTGGTCTAATCTATATGGTGTTCTGTATGCTTCTTTTTTGTTTATTACCATCATTTCCTTTAGGTTAGGGATGGTTTCTTATATGATTTTGTTGAAGATGTTTTCTGGCCTTTCGAATTAAAAATCTTCATATTCTTCTATTTCTATTATTCTTAGGTTTGGTCTTTTCATACTCTCACAAATATCCTAGATGTTTTTATTTTGTAAGTTTTGAGATTTGACATTCTGTTTGACCACTGTAGGAATTTCTTCTATGGTATCTTCTATGCCTGAGATTCTCTCTTCTATCTCTTATATTATGTTGATGATCCTTTTGTCTGTAGTTTCTGTTCTCTTTCCTTGATTTTCCATATCCAGGGTTGCCTCTGTTTGTGTTTTCCTCGCTAAATCTGTTTCCATTTGTAGGTTTTGGACTGTATTTCTTTAAGTGATTTATTTGTTTCTTCTCTGAGGACTTCTACCTGTTTGTGTTTTCCTGTATTTCCTTAAGGAAATTGTTTACATCTTCATTAAATACCTCTATCATCTTCATGAGATGTGATTTAAGTCACTGTCTTGCTATTCAGGTGTGTTAGGATGTCCAGGGCTTGCTGTAGTAGGAGTGCTGGGTTCTAATGTTGCCATATTGAATTAGCTTCAGCTGATTATGTTCTTGTGCTTTCCTTTTGCTATCTGGTTTTGTTGGTTGGCCTGAGTGTCCCAGGTTGCAGCAGGCCTCATAGGAGGCAGTTGGATCTGTGCATTTCAGTTTAAATCAGGGCTCCTCAGAGGTAGATGGAACTAAAACTGATCCAAAACTGCAGTAGGAGGTGATGACCTAAAGGAAGATGGAGCTCAAACAGGGCACTGCAGAACCCAGGATACTTAGTGGTTTTCTGAGCAGGTAGGGGTATTTGGGTGGGGTCTCAGCTCTGTCCCTGGTTAGAACAGACCTTCTGGGAAGCAGATAGAGTTCTGGGGTGGGGGATGATGAGCCAATCAGTGGCTATACATGGAGCTGTGGACTGGAAGGAAATATATCATGCTAAGTTTAATGGAATAGTCAAAGCTGAGAGAACTCTTGTTAATGTAGGAACAACTGACTATAATAACAATTTTCCTATAGCAAGTTCTAATAGCAACATAAATCAAGATGCATGAAAACAATCAAGCAAAACCTTGGATGATATAAAACTCTGGATTATTGTGTAAAAAAGGTAATATGTGATGTGACAATTCAAATTTTCTGAAACACAAGAGAAAACAAAAAGTCAACTTTATTATGTAGAAGTTAAATAAACAAACAAATAAAGAAATATAAAGCAGCCTACAAATAGAACTTGAATAAAATAAACCTCCTGTGTCACTTAGGATATTTAAATAAGACATGTAAGCTGATAATGTAATAGGAATAGAAATTTTGAATTCAGTGTCAAAATAAATCATTTTCACAATTTATTTTCTAATATGTGGAATAATCATAGTTAATTTTGGTAAGATGTATACCCATGGGAAAAAGAGACATCAAGCAATCCAAAGTCTTTTGTTTATTATAGAATTCAGGAATTCAAAAGTTTAGAATATGTTTAGTTGGGGGGGCATCTACAATCTTTTTATATGAGTGAAAAACTATCTTGCTGCATAGTAGTCATTAAAAGCAACATGCATTCTTTTTTTTTTAATTTTTTTTATTCTTTAATATTTTTTACAGTCTAGTATTTATTCCCTTCTCAGTCTGCCCTCTGACTGTTTCACATCCCATACCTCCTTCCCAAGTCTCCAAGAGGATGTCCCCACTCCCTACCCCTCAACACACCAGGTCTAACCACTTCCTGGGGCTTCAAGTCTCTTGAGGGTTAGATGCATCTTCTCTCACTGCGTCAACTCCCAGCACTCCTCTGCTGTATGTGTGTTGGGGACCTCATATGAGCTGGTGTATGTTGCCTGGTTAGTGGCTCAGTGTCTGAGCAATCTCAGGAGTCCAGGTTAGTTGAGACTGCTGGTCTTTCTGTAGGTTTGCCCTCCTCCTCAGCTTCTTCCAGCATTTCTCTTATTCAACCACAGGGGCCAAAAGTTTCTGTCCATTGGTTGGGTGTAAATATCTTCATCTGACTCTTTCAGCTGCTTGTTTGGCCTTTCAGAAGGCAGTCATGTTAGGCTCCTGTTTGTAAGCACACCATAATATCAGTAATAGTCTCAAGCCTTGGAGCTGGATCCCAATTTGGGCCTATCACTGGACCTCCTTTCTCTCAGGTTCATCTCCATTTTTGACCCTGCAGTTCTTTCAAACAGGAACAATTGTAGGTCAGAGTTTTTGACTTTGGGATGGCAACCCCATCCCTCCAGTTGATACCCTGTCTTTCTACTGGAGGTTGACTCTACAAGTTACCTCTCCTCACTGTAGGGTATTTCATCTAAGGTATCTCCCTTTGAGTCCTGAGAGTCTCTCACTTCCCAGGTCTCTAGTACATTCTAGAGGTTCCCCCTACCGCCTACCATTCCAAGCTTACTCATTTCCATTCCTTCTGCTGGCACTCAAGGCTTCAGTCCTGTTCTCCCCAATACCCAATCATATTCTCTTTTTACCCTCCCTGTCCTCTTTCACATTCAGACGAGATCGGGCACGTTCAGGGTGGTATGGCTGTATACCTCTTTCACATTCAGAACCCTCCTTCCCTTCTTGCCTCCTGTTACTGTTGCTTCTCCCTCCAATGTGGGATTGAGGCATCCTTACTTGGGCCCTTTGGCTTATTAAATTTCTTGAGTTCTGTGGATTGTATCCTGGGTATTCTGTAATCTTTTGGCTAATATCACTTAGTATTGAATACAAACAGCAACTTGCATTCTTATTGCTACACTTTCTACTAAGAGTTGCTGGTGATGACAATGAGAAAGCCTAAAGAAAGGCTGTTGCAGGGTATATTAGAATTAGAGTCAGAAAAAGTATAAGGTTGTATGATAAGTTTGAATACGTTGACTGGTAATTCTAATGAACTACTCAGAACACTGTACTCAAACATTATATAATAAGAATCACATGCTCACATAACTTGAACATTCTTTGTGCCAAAAGTAACCTTTCTAAAATGTCACTTGCATCATCTTATAGAAATGTACTGATAGTCTTATTATCTGTAGTATGTAATTGTAGATTTTTGAGGTATAGTAGAGTTTTGCCTGTGAATGTTCAGCTAAACAACACCAATATTATTCATGAACATGTTATAAATTTTTGCTGTGAACTACAAACAGGGAATTTATATTTAAAGAGTGATATCCTTATGATAACTCCCTGATGCTAAACAAACTTTGCAAACTATAAAGAGCAGCCACTTATCCAGAAAACATTCAAAATTTATATCTGTCTCTAAAATAATTATTACAGTAAATATATTTTCTTTAATTTGTACACCATAATCTTTCTTAAAGGGCATCAGACAAATAAATTATTATGTTTAATATTTATATTACTATACTAGTATTATATTATATATCAATACAATTGCCTTATATTGCATATACTTTAAATTTTTCAACATATAGAAAACCTTATTTATATTTTTCCTGTGATACACAAATAGTATTTCCTTGAAATTGTTAACAGTTTTACATATTTTAGACAAGAAAAACAGAGGATTAATTTGAGTGTTCCTATATTATGAATAGGAACAGAAAATGACAATAGAAACTAAAAATTCATTCATTTAAAAAGCAAAATATATAAATTGGAAAAAGAAGGTAGATTAGAACAGCAGAGAGAATCAGAAGTGGAGACCATGCGCCAGAATAAGGGGCATGTCTTTGCCAAGTACAGCATGTTCTCAGGCTGCTGGGACGCTTAAGCCACTAGGCAGCCACTTTACCCCACCGTGGATGAAGGTGTTCATAATTCAGGTTTGGTCTGTGGCATGGAGCCACTACAGTTGCTACTGCTGCCACTCTTGATGTTTGCCCTGTTGTGGGGACTAGAGCTGCAAACTGAAGGCTGCCCTGGGCTGCAAACATGTTTGACATGCCAGGGTAGCCAGCACCAAGGACAAGGTTAGTGTATAGCAGTCGAGAGCTCATGCAAGTTCTATCCCTGGCCAAGTTGCCCAACCTGATCATGCTGACTCTGAGCAACAACAAGGCACCAAAGATTAAGAAGCATTCATTTTCTGTATGAATTCTCCTTGAAAGATTTCCGAGATTCATGTTGCAACCAGGAACCGTGTTTATGTTCAAGAACTATGTCCATATCTATCTATGATTCAGGAATCAGGGAAAAACCATATTGATGCCCATAATCCATTCTACAACCAGAAAGCATGTTCCTTTCTGTTATCTGTGCTGCCCTCAGTTTGATGTCCATGATCCATGCTTCCTCCAGAAACCATGTGGATGTCCATAATTAGAATGCTGCCACTGCCTGCTATGGGCAGGGAAACCTCTTTTTCAGTGATAAGGTGATTGCTTACTTATAACTGAGAATGAAGGCTTCTGTGCCAATCTCTGTGCTCCCAAATAAGAAATAGTACAGTCAGGAAGGTATCATCAAAATTCCTTAAAAATTGTGAATATGATGCTGGAACATAGCTCTTCACTGTTGATGTCTTCTGGTGGGGGTGGGGGTAGGGAAGGACTCAGTTTTCTTTAAGGACCTAGCCCCGGGGATTTTGACAATGATCCAATGAGTATATGGGCACCACAAATTGGACTTGGTGATTTCTCTTTTCCTTTTCTATAGAAGGAAAAGAGTGCAAAGGTGAGAGTGGGGACTTTGGAAGAATGGGAAGTAATTGTGATTGGGGCACATTGTATGAAATTCACAAATAATGAATAAAAGTATTTTGTTGGAGTGAATATTAAGAGCAAAGAGTAAGGATGGAAATATAGTTAAGTGATAGCACACATGTGTATCACGTGTAAGGCGTTACATTCAAACTCCAGTGCTACAAACGATAAAAATAGAAATGATGAATTAAAAACATTTTAAAGGTAAATAAGTTAAGCCAAGTTTTCAACTTATACTATGATTATTAAGTTACTAAAATTGCTATTATAAATTTATGTTCAGTTCTTTCCAGAAGTGGGAAAAATTACAAAATGGCAATGAGGTACAGTGATCACTAAAGTATTGATTTAGGAAAACAAATCTTTCAGTGTCCATAACCCATCAAACTTGAAATTTAAGAAGATAATAAAACATTTAATTTCAACTAATTCCAAGAGTTTTAATTAAGACAAAATTTTCTAGAAATTTAAAACACTAGATACAACAGAGTAATAACCAGGCATGGAGGAGAACTTGCTGCACATCCAGAGGACCCCAGTTCAGTTCCCAGCACCCACATAGGGAAGTTGATAACTGTTTCTCTATCTTCTTGCATTTGTGTCTCACCTCTCTGTCTCTGCTTGTCTCTCTGTCTCTCTGTCTCTGTTTCTGTCTCTCTCTCTCTTTCTCTCTCTCTCTCTCTCTCACACACACACACACACATACACACATAAACACACAAATATACACACTAGCTTAAGGTCATGTAATTGATGATATTTGCTGAACTGCTAATAATTTCAAAAACAGACAAAAATGTATACCAGACCATAAACAAAAGGTAGAATTGAGGAAGAACTCAAAAACTCCAAGAAGTTGTCTAACATTAAAATATTTTATTATATCTCTTTTGATCATAAAATGCACCATTATTCACAGTTGAGACATTTTAACACTTGATAAACATGAAAATAAACAAAATCTTTTATCAGTGTTTCTGTACTGCAGTTCTGCATATATATGGAAAGTTTTCAAGTGAAAGACTGACTTTTCATAAACTAAGGGGATTTCATGCTTGTAACATTGCTCCCTCTAAAGAGGTCACATTAAAAGTAATTAGAAGATATAGCAGAGACATAGCCCACAAACAATTTTAACATTTGCTGCCAATAGGGTCAAGGATTTTTAAGTTTTAGCCAGGAAAATAATTTTGTACTTTTCTTTGGGTTGTCTTTTATTTTAAACTCCCTAGCCAGTTTCTACCTTCTGTTTTCAAGGAATTTCTTAACATATCTGACAAGCTGAAACATTATTTTTGATTTATAAGAATACAAAGGCTTATATAGTGCTTTTAAACTTTAAGTTTTCAGCAGGTATACTTTCTACAACTACTATAAAACTGTGCTGTGAAGAATATAATTTTGCTGTTTATTTCAGTGAACCCCTACTAAATATTGTTAGTACTAATAAGTGAAAGAATGATTGATAGATGATGAAATCCATTTATCTCAATATCCTCTTCCATGATTAAGTACTATGTGAGTGATGAATGTGATTACAAAAGTCAGTGTGATATTCAGATTATGCCTTGTAATAATGATGATTATAGAATCTCAGAAGCCATTTTTTCTCTATTTTTCCCATGCACTCTGTCCTAGGTATAAAGTATAACAGAAACAAGGGCAGTGGATGGGAACAAGCCAAAAATATTCCAATTATTAATTTTCCCTTAGTGATATATAGATCCTAGAAAGCATAATGCAGTTTAATAATACAACATTCAGTGTCATTAACTGCAACTTCTTTGTGTAACAACACATACACCAAATAAAAGGCTAAAAAGCACGCAATATTACCTATCGAACTCTTTCTTACTTGCTGTTAGAACACATGATGATGGTGAGGAGGAGGAGGATTGGGCAGAACCACACACCACAATATTCTATCCCTCTGTGGACTGGGACAATATATGTAGATAATGCTGGCCTCATACTCACAGACATCTGACTACCTTTGCCTCACTAGTGCCATGATTAGAGTTGTGTGACACCACATCCTGCCAGATTTTCTTCTTTCTTACTTTTCTTTCTTTCTTACTTTTCTTTCTTTCTTACTTTTCTTTCTTTCTTACTTTTCTTTCTTTCTTTCTTTCTTTCTTTCTTTCTTTCTTTCTTTCTTTCTTTCTTTCTTTCTTTCTTTCCTATGCTTTCTGTTAAGAATGCTTCAACCAACACTCTTAGCTGCATATCTCACAAATTCTAATTTTTTTATCTTGCTCTAAGAGAACATCAACAGATTCCTATTTGAATGAATGAATGATTTTATGATTTTAACAACATTAAATGATTATATTATCAATTAATCATTTCATAATTTATTAAGAGCATATTCTGGAAATTACGAGTACCAGATTAAATTGGATGCAAATTAAGCAATTATTATAAACATATACATTTGTGTTTTGTATCAGATCATATGGGAAAATGATGCTCAAACATTTCCTTCTTCCCATGTGAAGAAATTCCTTAATATATAAAATGAATTTATGAAAACATTTTTTTTTTGCTTTTCTGTCATGAAATGTACCACATAAGTTTATACGACTTAGAATCAATTATGTGTTATTTGTATCTTTTATTCTGTGAATAGTTTCATGTTTTCTTTGATACATAATTTTATCAATACCATCCCTAATATCATGGGATGTAAAATGCAAATATCTTCTTATTTGTATGTCAGAAATTCAGGCAGTGCAGAGTAGCAATGTCTGTTATCATTGGAGAATATTTCTATTAAGATGATTCAAATGTTTAGATAAGGCTGAAATATTCCAATGAGAAATTTAGATCAAATGTCTACTGTAAATTTTTCTGTGTATACCATTTCTCTTCTGCAATAGTTTGACTCTTTGGGGTTTTACTCTATTAATTTTTTCTTTTATGCTGTCTTCCTACATTTTGTTTTTGTTTGGACTTCCTAACAGTGTAGTTCCTCATGTAATCAGCCACATCTGAAGATAGCTAGATTTCTACAGCATGAATGGTCTAAGATAGCAAAGTAGAAATATTTTATTATACTGGCCCAGTCCAGAGTTATTGAGTACAGATGCCAAAGGGTGTGAAAACCTGGAAGTAAGATTCATTTAGTGGGCTATCTTTGTTTCTAGCTACTATATAAATTAGTACTACTGAGAAGTAAAATGGTGTTGCATCTGCTTGGCATATTTCTGTTCCTAGAATTTATAGAATTCTTACATTCAAAGTGTTACGTTCTAGTCTTTTGTTTTATTTTATTTGGACATTTTATATTCTGGTGTTATTATCATTTACCACAAGTCTTATTGCTTATCTTTGTAATTGTTCATGGCATTTATCCATAGTATGTAGCTGGTTTTGCTTTTATAGAGCAGAATAAAATTAAATGAATTATAACACAAACCTTGCTTATATGCTTGTTCTAAATAAAAAAAAAATTAATTTTAAAATACATATTATTGAATAAAGTCACCACAGTTTCAGTTCACTGGAATCTCACAGATTAAATAATAAAGCTGTGCTATGTTTACTCATTCTTATGATCCAAAATGTAAATTATTTCCAAATACCAATAAATGAATCTATATTAAAAAGGTGGTCAAAAATTTCCTGTGTGCTCAAACAGCATGAAGCCTAATAGTTTGTTGCTTATAACATGCCCCTGCCCATTAGGCCATGGATCCCCTCTCTTTAGAAATATAATAGAGGCAATTCTGCCACCAGGTGAAACTGATTTGAGCACAGATCTGGCTGTTCACAAAAGCCTGAAATTGTTCACACTGCAAGGTAATTTTAATGTGACTTTGCCAGATAGCTGAAATAATACATTTTATAAATTGGATGCACTAAGCAATTATTCATAATATTGCTGAAACCCTGTAATTTTCTTTGTTCCTTTCAGTCCCAGAGACGTGTCACATTTCACCTACCAGAAGGCTCTCAGGAAAGCATCAGTGATGGTGGATTGGGAGACCAGGATGCCAGCAGCCTTCCTAGTACATCCCATGCACTGCCTCTTGGCTATCCCCAGGAAGAGTATTTTGATCATCCTGCACCAAACAACCGCACTGAAGGGGATGGCAACTCTGATCCTGAATCTAGTAAGTAATTCTTTACTGGTTCTGCAATAGAAAAAAATTAAGGCTTTTTGCAAATCAAGTTTTCATAGCTCTAATTATATGGGCCAAGTAATTATAATACTAGGACTAGTAGCATATTCTTAAAAGGTAAACCTAAATGGGTGGGTGACAATATGTGTGTGTGTGTGTGTGTGTGTGTGTGTGTGTGTGTGTGTGTGTGTGTAGCAGCTGATTGTATTTGAAATACATAATAGCAGTTATTCTAAAGAAAATTTACTATGAATATTATAACAGTCATTTTGGCCAGGCACAGGTAGGATTTTTCCATTTTTGAACATCTTTATATACAATCTGACATTTTCAGTCATTTCTTAAATTGTATCCATAATAAATGATACCTAATTTTCATATTACTTATATGTATTTTACTAGAGATAAAATAATTTTCAAGTATTTCAGGAGAAACAAAAATTCTGATTCCGATGGAGAGGAAATTATTCTTAGGATTTCAGTAACACATTACCATCACATTCCTGCATCATATTATTGTTTAAAAGTCCTACTTTTAACCAAGAAGCTGTTTACTATGGATTTCTGCTAGATAAGGGAAAATTGCTTTTCTTCTGTGAAACAAATTTAGTGTATAAACCATACTCCCGGGTAGGCTCCATGCTCTAGAGTAGATAGCAAACACAAAATGATTTCCATGATTGGTTTGGTTTGGTTTGATCTATCTTGTATTCCCCTGGTGTGTGTGTGTGTGTGTGTGTGTGTGTGTGTGTGTGTGTGTGTGTGTGTGTGTTGTGTGTGTATATGTATTTATGTATGCATGTGTATATGTATGTATGTGTGTTTGAGTGTGTGTGCATTTTGTTTTCTTTCTGTACTTTTTTCATCTGTTGATTTGCTGATTTCTGGTTTATTTATTTGCTTTTAGTTCCTTTTATTAAGAGATAGAAATAAATAAAATGATGTTGGGTGAGAAGAGAGGTAGATAAATTATAAGAGGACTTGAAGGAGAGAAAAGGTATTATCAAAATATGTTGCTAACTTAAATAAATATTATAAAACCAAATTGAAAGAAAGAGATTTCTCATTTGATCTCCAGATAGAAGATACAAAATGTAGGCTATTTTTTTGAAAATCCTTGAAGAGATAAATTTTGAAAAATATATCTAGTTGATATTAAACATCAATTTATTAATAACACACTATTTTGAATACAAAGAAAGCATAAGTATGGAAACACCAAATATGACAGCTCATGCACATGATAAAACATTGTTAGACTCTCATAAATTTAAAATTTGTACCATATTCAAGTTTTGTGCATAAAATTTTTAATGAAAAAAGAGCATTCCACATGTGTGATAGATATGTATTATGGATACAAACAAATATAAATAGATCAATGAGTACGTTACCTGATACAAATTGTAATTTTTCAAAAGTCATTTATATATTATGGATATTATCAATGTAGAATTTTAAACATACAGGTTTTTAAATAATTACTTGCTCATTATATTTTATGTATTGCTTATCATTTTATAGATTTTCATTACTTTATATGTACATGTGTGCTTTTATGTATATGTAAATCACATGTATGCAAATGGCCAGATAAGTAAGATGAGGGTTCAAATTCCCCCTGAAATTGAAATAACAAACACCTGTGAGCCTCTATTATAATTGTTGGAAATGAAACAAATCTTCAAGTGCAGTTGTGTTAAAATTTCTCATACATGCTATAAATATACTATGCATAATCATTTTGTATAACCTATTAAACAACAGAACCATCTCGCCAGCCATTATCATCATATTTTAATTTCTTAATTTAAAGGGTGAAAAATTAAGGAAGATTAACTAGATAGTTACAATAAATGACAACACAGCATAATTTTCTCTCTTTTTAAATATAGGTGTTCAATGGTTTAACAATATAAAAATAATAAACATTAAGTCTTAAACATCAGATGTCTCCATTATATGTTATCATTTATATACACAGAATAATTAACTAATGATAATTGGAAAACTATAAATTTTCAGAAAATGTCGATACTAATATCTATTATTTTCAAGGGGAAATATATAATTGTGATAAATTTTGTAATTCTAATGAACAAAGGTTAATTTCTCTTAAAAATAAGTACTATTATAAGTAATATATATTACACAGAAATATCTCTCTATTCATAAATTTTCATTTTAAATATATCTCTATCATATCTTGTGGATTAATATGAATACAAGGATAGAAGAAATATCAATTTTCTAAAATAGAAAAAAAAGATTCCTTTGCATATGTCTTATGTTGCTAATCCCTTTTCAAATAAGATTATTCAGAATGAACATCTAATCCTAAAATAATCTTTTAAGCTGGATGAGACAGGATAAATTTTATTTATAGTTATAAAAATGACTATGCATAGTATAGATTATTGTACATGTCTTTAAAGGTGTATATCTGTAACAACAGCAATTTATTTTTAATAAGATATTTTAAGGTGATTTGCCTTTTTTTTCTTATTCATGCATAAAGATGCAACTTTAGGTTAAATTCCTAATGTCAACAAAAATAAAGACACAAATGTTAATAACATGATTTTATGTGAAATAATAAGGCCTATGTAATGTGAATAAATAAAACAAGCATATATATATATATATATATATATATATATATATATATATATATATATATATATATATATAGAGAGAGAGAGAGAGAGAGAGAGAGAGAGAGAGAGAGAGAGAGAGAGAGTCGTGAAATGAAACCATTGTACTGGCCATTTCATATTTTGCTCATATTTACCCTACAGGATGAATCCACAGAAAATCTCAAGTTTTCAAAGATCAGTAGACTATTTTAAATTTGATCTGGATGTTGACTGCAATATTAGCAACATATATTGTATTTGTATTTCTCATTATGTTAATAAACTGAGATTAGGTGTAGAGCTATTTAAAAATTGGTTTCCATTTCTACACTGAGTATTATTGGATCAATATTTAAAAGTTAATTTTACTATGGATAATATTAATAATCTATTCTCCTACTAAATCCAAAATATTCCTTTAAATTGTGCTCCAATATATTTTTATTAGTTGTGCTACAGGCAATACAGGATCTTATTTCAAGCAAAAGTGTATAGTACTTCAGTGGGAATTAATTACTCTTATTTTACTATGGCATATTAGTGAGATTTATGAGTGTATGTAAGCATACTTGTATGTATGTGCTTTAATTAAAAAGGAAAAACGCTATTGCAGAATTCTCTACATAAAAGTAAATTTCTTTAGGTAAAACTTGATGATGTATTTTGATTCCTCCAAAATATATCTGTAGTTCTGAAATATAATAAGTTTTATGATATGGAGCAGGTGCTTATACACCATGCAATGTTAATCAATAGAACCCCAAATAGGAGTATAAACTATTAGAAGTAATTGTTGTCCATAAGTGATAGAATATATTTATGCAGCTTCCTTTTCATATTTTGAAATGCATTGCATCCTCAGTCTGTTTTCTTTCCTGTTTATGAATTGTTAAAATAGCACAATGTTCTGAATATCCCTTGTGAATTCACAAAAACTGAAAGAAATATAGTTTTCATGAGTAAGAATGTTCTTAAAACTTTCTAGAAGAATTTGTTAAGGTTACTTAAATTATATGGCCCCCTGGTTGACCAAAAATTTCTGATTATAAGAATAAATTATATAATTAACTTTCTTTTACTTTTGTCAGTAGTATTAACATTCCTTTGTAGAATGGAAAAGAAAGCAGGGTAGCTAGAGGAACATCTCAGAGGTTAAGTGCTTGCTATTCTTGAAGAAGACCAGAGTTAGGTTCCTTGTATCACAGCTGGCTATAACTCCACTCCACCAATGGGCATCTGGACTCATGAGAACAATTCAGTATACAAGCCCACATTAATATACAACTAAAAATAATGATTGTTAACAAATCTAAAAGTTAGAAATAATTTGCCTATTTTTTTCAGAAATAGATTTTAGTGAAACATTGGTATCATTCAATTTGACAGCTTTCTGAAAATTTGTTTTAGACTTATAATCACTTTGTTCTTTTATTATTGTTAATCATATAATCACTTTTTAAAAGCATTTGATATTAGGGTTACTTGGAGCAGTGGTTTACAGTTCTGAGTGTTTTGGGTAACAACCTGCACTCCACACCCTTACTCCTGTAATACTAACTTCGTAGTATGTGTACCATTTTCATGTTCTTGATATTAGGTAAACAAATAAAAATAAAGCCAAACAGAAAGTCTATCTAATAATGCCATTTTTGAATGGTTTTTGGAGGAAGTACATACTTTAACAAATAGTATATACATTTTCAAAAACAATTTCAAACATGAATTTATGGAAAAGACAGCAAGTAGCTCTGTTAAAGCATATTGAATGACTATATGGCAGTGAATTTTATATACCCAGGTGTAGTATTTGTCCAGAGATTTGAGAACTATTGAAACTAAGAAAATACATTGTATATGACTTTTGTTCTTATATGTGTATCATTTGGAAAAATATAATTTTTGAAAATAAAATATAAAAATGTTTTCCTTCTTTTGTAAAACTATGTTACAGTATTATATTCTGTACTGATCTCTGAGATTGTTATATATACCACATTAAATATTAGAGAGTTATGAACAGTACTTGCAAATGAAAGTATAGTTAGGTTTCTCCCCTCACAATGAATGTATTTTTACTACTAAATTTGCATCAGTGTACTGGCATATAATAGTTGGACTGTTTATAACTAGTATTAATGTTCTTTTGGAAATGATATGTTGAAATGCTCCTAAAGAAACTGAAACTGGTCTGTAGTTTACTAGCCACTGACAACTTATCTTTATGACAAGTTTTCCATCAGTTTCTATAAGGAGAAAAGCTAGTTGCGATAGTGTGCTAATCTTACCATACTGCTGGTACAGGGAAAAAAATATCAGGTGTTAAACTCATCTCGAGCTTCATGAATGTGAGAGTAAACTGAGCTAAATGAAAACTTGCTTATAAAAAAATGAAGAGGAGAAATACTTTAGATTAATAAATGTTTTTTTTCCTGGTCAATCAGAGTTTAAACAGATGCCTTTGAAAATATATTTTCACTACGTATGGTCCTTTCATACATGAAGCCTATCTATGTTAGTATTATTATGTAAATCACCTAATGTATAAAATATGATCCTCAAGAAAATAAAATACTTGGTGTAAAATTTTATCAACTGACGGAATTTTATTCATTAATTACTTTTTTGTGTCTTTACTCATACAATGTGCATTTAGTAACATTTAAAAAAGGAGTCCCCCCGGGCAGTGGTGGCGCACACCTTTAATCCTAGCACTTGGGAGGCAGAGACAGGCAGATTTCTGAGTTCGAGGCCAGCCTGGTCTACAGAGTGAGTTCCAGGACAGCCAGGGCTGCACAGAGAAACCCTGTCTCAAAAAACCAAAAAAAAAAAAAAAAAAAAAAAAAAAAGGAGTCCCAAGGCAATATATATGAGTGAGTATATGAGTTCTATATTTAAAAGAAAGAGTGATAAAATTTTGCCTTTAACTTTTTAATTAATTGGTTATTTTATTTATTTTTGTTTCAAATTTTGCCCCCCTTCCTGGTCTCCCCTCCACATACACCCTATCCCATCCTTTCTCTGCTTTGCCTCTAAGAGGGTGCTCCCTCCCCCACCTACCCACTTCTGCTTCACCACTCTAGCATCCCCCTGTGCTGGAGCAACAAGCCTCTACAGGACTAAAGGCCTCCCCTTCCATTTATGCCAGATAAGGCCATCCTCTGCTACATATGCTGCTGGAGCCATGGGCCCTCTGTGGTGTATACTCTTTGGTTGGTGGTTTAGTCCCTGGGAGTTCTGGGGATGATCTGGTTAGTTGATATTGCTGTTCTTCCTATGGGGTTGCAATTCCCTTCAGCTCCTTCAGTCCTTCCACTAACTCTTCCATTGGGGTCCCCAGGCTCAGTCTGATAGCTAGCTATGAATATCTGCATCTGTCTTAGTCAGATGCTGGAGGAACCTCTCAGAGAACAGCCATACTAGGCTCCTGTCTGTGAACTATGATAAGGAGCAGACACCTCAATCCCTCCTGGGAGGGAGAAGAAAGCAATCACAGGAGGGAGGGAAGGAGAGAGGAAGAGAGGAAGGCAGGGACGGAGGGAGGGACGGAGTAACTTGGATAGGAAAGGGGACAGGGAGGGGAAGAGGGGAACATGATCAGGTATTTGAGGGGACAGGACTGAAGCCCTGAAGGCCAGCAGAAAGAATGGAAACAGGCAACCTCAGGAGCTAGGAGGTGGGGGGACCCTCTAGAATGTATCAGAAACCTGGGAGGTAAGAGACTCTCAGGTATCAAAGGGAGGAAGGGACTTTAGATGAAATGCCCTAGAGTGGGCAGAGGGAACTTGCAGAGTCCACCCCAGTACAAAGACAGTGCATCAAGTGGAGGGATGGGGTTGCCATCCCACAGTGAAAAACTGTCTCAGGATTGTTCCTGTCTGAAAGAACTGCAGGGACAAAATGGAGATGAGCCTGAGAAAAAGGAAGCCCAGAGACAGGCCCAAATTGGGATCCAGTTCAAGGGGAAGGCTACAAGGCCTGACACTATTACTGATGCTGTGGTGTGCTTACAAACAAAGGCCTATCATGATTGTCCTCTGAAAGACCCAACAAGCAGCTGAAAGTTATCACATCAATTTGCATTCATTTTTCTTTCACTAAATAAGCTTGCTCAGCATTCTAATATACTACTAATTAATTCACAGAAAAGATGTAATTAATCTTTCTCTGACAATACATTTTGATTGATCTTCTACCATAACCTAATTAATTGGTGTAAGATGTGGGAGAGTGATTTGATTGACTGGAATACTACTCAGAGATCTGCCAACATTGTCTTGGTTGGCTAAGACAATTAAAATGAGTATCACAAGGGCAATTATGAGCTGAGTATTTCATTAGCTGAACATCTAACTCTAAATACTAACAACTAGTAAAATTAAATAAATAAGTAAATAGACCTATAAAAACTTACAGTGATCCTCTTGTAATACATTATTAAAGGTACATTTTCTATTTAGGTATGCTAGATGTTTAATTAAGTCTACAATCTCAAAACAAAATAAAATGATTCAAATATTTTCACAATCAATATTTCTACTTGTACTTTATAGGTAGAGAAGAGATGCAGTGATTATTTTAGTTATTCATCTAAAATTTCAAGTAGAAATCTTAATTTAGTTAGTGAGAATAAAACATATTATTTATATATTGAGGAGACACTAGCACATTTACCGAAAATTGCAGCACCCTTGTAATGAACAGTTTGTTTCCTGTTACCCACATATTGCAGACTTAGTGAGTATCCCTTCCCTTTGATTTCTATGAGACAAGATGGACATGGAACTAAATATGTAGCCCAGGATACCCTTGAATTCCCCATCCTCCTACCTCTGCTTCTGAAGTAGTAAGATTTCAGGTATGCAATCCATTCATTGCTCACTGTAATTCAATATCAAATAACATAATTTGACTCATGCACCATTCTTTTATGACACACTTCTTTACAGGAACCACACATAAATTCATATATTTTTCCCTGAAAGTAAAAGAAAATATCCATCATTTTGTTGAAAATATTATGAGAAATAAAAGGGAATTCATTCCACTTAAGAGAACTTATGTTCCACCCAAAGGCTAATTAATTAAGTAGCATGTATTCAGAGAAAGTATAACTCCATTTTTGGATTTTAGTCACTTCCTGGGTGGAAATAATGTTGTATGAAATCACAGAGAACAGCAATGACTCATTCATTGCATGACAATATACCGGTACACCATTTTCTTTTGTTTTTCAAATCTACTATGTTTGGTAGGTAATGTATACTAAATGTATTTATGAGAGAATATTTTTATCCAACATATACTTACTGTGATGTGAGTCCATCCATAAATTAAGGAGCACCTGTTTCTAAAAACTGTTTTCTTAGCCTACAATGACAGACAATGAAGGAAATATGTTATTTAAATCAGTTCACCAATTGAGAAATGCTTTGAAAATTCTGAACAGTAATTTTTCTAAGCCGTGGTATAAAGTGTTTGAGAATGGTGACTCTGGCTTATTGAGTATACAATAATTAGTACTCAATTATCATCGTTATTTTTTTCTGCAAGCCAGAATTAACAGTTTTATAATTCTACTGAAATAGTAAAAAGTGGTTTTATATACAATATCATAAGGTAACAATAATATCAGAAGCATTTGTTTTGTTCTAAAAGAAATTCATTGCAATCATTGATACTATTGATACTATACTATACTGTCAAATTTTAGGGTTTGTTATATTGTAATAGAGTTAGAAACATTTGTTGAAATGTATGGATACCCCCAAAGAGTTCAGGTCTTCCACTATTGAAGAAAGAGAGAGTAAAGGACACGTGGCAGTCATATTTTTTTCAATATCAATTTGCTTAGGCAGATGTAGAAATTTTACCAATTGATGGGATATGTGATATGCCAGTTCCTTTCGACCAAAATTTATTTAAAATGAAGATTCTAATAAAAAATGGAAAAAAAAATTTATGGTGAGTGATTCATTATCTACAACTTCCCTAATTTAGAAATTCAGTAACAATGCAGACCAATAGAAAAATAGTTTCTAATTTGTAATATCTAGGTTTAGTAAAGGCAGTGGAAGATTTATACAAGAGATAATCTTGAAAAAATGTTACAAATGGCATGGATCAAAATAAAAATTATAATGCTTAAAGTAAGCAACTTGAAGACATTTACAGCATTGCATTTTGGTGACAGCCTGGAAGATGAGTGTTATCTTTAGTGTCTTAAATCTAATATGGATTAGATGGAGGTTTATCACTCAAAAGTATGCCTCTGTAAGTAAAGCAATCTCTTATCTTGTCTTTTCTGTTTGAAAACAACAAGATCTGAGAGCTTGGCATCAGATGCCACAGAGTCAATGCCATAAGGTCTACAGTGACAGTAAATTGAATAACCACCTTCAGTGGCAAAGAATCAGTGAGCTTATCTGTACAATAAGCCTTCCTGTGCTTCTAAATTTTTATTAGGCTCCCTACACCATATTATAAAAAGTTCATCTAACATTTATGTTTCTATTATTTGTCAAGAAGATATTCACTTTATGACATTCTGTCATTTGCTCCTTTTATCTGACGGTTTCTCCTCATTTCCTTTGATTAGAAAACAAGATAATTTGCCATTTGCTTTTCTGTAGTTTTTTTTGAAAGATTGTGTAATAAGAGGTACAAAATGCAACTGTTGGATGACTTAGAATAGTTATCAGTATTAGCCACTTGCCAATTTCTTAAATATAAAGCATAAATTGTAATGAATAAGAAGTGCCACAATAATGTATTCCTAATTTTCTTCATGCTTTTAAACTGCAAACTAACTTGCAACTCTCACAACTGCCCACACTCACATGCAATATCCAATGAGTATATCAGTAAATACATTACATAATGAATAACTATGGATAGGCTGTCAGTGTGATCTTTGCTATTTTAATTTTACACCTTCAATGGATGTTGAAAATTTCCAATAGAGACTACAGTAGAAGTGGCAAGTATGTGCTGGCTCAGTTTTATACCCTGTTAAATCAAGGTAAAGTTGTCTCAGTTTATCTGACACAGTATTTTTATTTACGTTACTTTGGGAAAGTTTCAGGTTACATTAAAATGTTCTTCTGAACAGCACGTATGCAATTAGCTATTATAAGTTATTATTTTCCCTAGAAAATCACTTCAAGTTGTACGACAAAGCTGACGGTTTTACATACTGCCTTTAAATATTTATTTAAAAGCTACTTTTAAAAAGTATTTGCAGTTTTTTGAAGCACAGGGTAATTTTAGGAGTGTATAAGAAAAGAGCAGAACAGTCAAACTGGAAATCACAACAGCTTCCAGAAAGGAGTGGGAGAAGGGGAAGAGAGAAGCCATACCTTTTGACCTGGCTGGCATATTCAGCAATTGATTCTCAACAAACACCTACAACGAAGACTGGCAGCAAGAGAGATACTTTATTTGCCCATGTGTTCACTGCCAGCATTAACTGGACACAGTGAGTTTTTACGAAAAGAAAAGGGAAAACAAAATGTACTGTACAATGAGTGGGAAAGGAAATATGGTGGAGGGGGGTTTGAGGGAAGGAGTAGGAGTATATTTTATCAAAACATATTATAGGCATATATGAAATTCTCAAATAATATATCTAAAAACTGGTGAAAAAGCCCCGATTTCTGAAAGAAAGTGATAGAAAGAAGGAAAGGGAAAAAGATATCTTCTGAGTTACAAAGCAGATAGTCAGTTACATGGGGAGGTCTGTAAACAACTTTTTGAATCATACTTCCACAGTATTACATATTAAACAATAATTTTCATTGTACTTCTTCATTTTGTAATGACTGTTCATGAAATCTTTTCACAACAAAACAAATCAGATCACATCTTTTGGCCATTACCTTCCATAATACAGAAATCTCATCTGTGAATTGCAATTAACTAACACAGCAATGTTGGATAGATCTGGTAACCTCACTCTGTCTCCTTTTCTTTATGTATAAAATGAAGGAATTATACTGATCCTCCTTACCATTATAATCTTAAAACAATTAAAACCTCAAAACAATGTCCAGATGTTGGCTTATATATTGCTCTTGAATTTTGAGACTCCTTGGGACTTAGAGTGATATCTAGTCTAACCTCTTTATAATGCAAATGAGAACTGAGATATAGACCTTTAAATAAACAGCTTAATGTTCTCAACTAAAATCTGATGTTTAGCATGTTCTAAAATAGAACAGTCACTAAAGTTTGCAAGCACCTACTTTTTGCAATTTAAATGAATGAACCCCTTGTGATACAGAAAATGTGGTACATTTACACAATGGAGTACTATCAGCTATTAAAAACAATGACTTAATGAAATTTGCAGGCAAATGGATGGAACTTGAAAATATCATCCTGAGCGAGGTAACTCAGTCACAAAAGAAGGAACGTGGTATGTACTCACTGATAAGCGGATATTAGCCCAAAAGTTCAGAATGCCCAAGTTTCACTTAACAGTAACCTCTGGACTGAGAGTGAGGTCCCAGATGGAGGAGTGGGAGAAAGGACTGAAGGAGTTGAGGGAGTTCGCAGCCCCATGGAGGGAGCAACAGCGCCAATGGGCCTGACCCCCCCCCCCCGGTCATCCTGAAGTTTGGACCACCAACCAAAGAATACACATCTATGGACCCATGGTTCAGACCACATATGAAGCAGAGGACGAACTCGATGGCCATCAGGGAGAGAGGAGAAGCCCTTGGGCCTGAGGGTGTTAGAGGCCCCAGTAAAGGGGAATGTCAAGGTGGGAATAGGGGGATGGGTGGGCGGGTGGGTGGGAGGTGGAATTTCCCCATAGAGGTAGGGATGGGGAGGGGATAGGGGGCTTCCAAAGAGGAGACCCAGAAAAGGGGAAACATTGGAAATGTAAATAAAGTATCAAAAAAAAAAGAATTTAAATAGTAATCATTGCCCAATAGAAGTGTGGTAATATATCCATATGGAAAATGTTTATATATGTAGTGAGACTTCGTATTCAAAGTTTCTCATTTAGAATCTTACACAACTAAAAACCAACGTAGTTTGCTTATTTCTAAAATGACTATAAGAAATAAATTAAGATTTTTAGAGAAATTAATGAAGTTATATTAAAATAGAACACACATTACACTGTTCTGCCCTGTTTAAAAATCCACTTGGAATCACCAATGAATTTATAATTTATATTTTCTCTGTGTTGAAAACTTAAAAATAATCTCACAGAGGGAAATCTTTGAATATACTACCTGTTAATTCTCTATGATACTCAATTCTCCCTCTGTTTCGAATTATCTCTTGTAATTCATTCTAAACTGCTTCTATTTTATATTAAGATAATAAAGTTACATTTAACAAGTTTATTTTAAAATAGGTGAAATAATTCTGTATTTTTTGTTGGTTATTTTATTTATTTACATTTCAAATGTTATCCCCCTTCCCAGTTTCCCCTCCACAAACTCATATCTCCTCCTCCCTTCCCTCTGCCTCTATGAAGGTTCTCTCCCCCACATACCCACCCACTCCCGCCTCCCTCCCTGGCATTCTGCTACACTGGGGCATCAAGCCTCCACAGGACCAAGGGACTCCACTCCCAGTGATGCTAGATAAGACAATCCTCTGCTATATATTCAGGTGGAGCCATGGGTACCCCCTGTGCCCTCTTTGGTTGGTGGTTTAGTCCCTGGGAGCTTTACCGGGTCTGGTTTGTTGATACTGTTGTTCTTCCTATGAGGTTGCAAACCCCTTCAGCTCCTATAGTCTTTGCCCTAACTTCCCCATTGGGGTCCCAGTGCTTAGTCCAATGTTTGGCTGTGTACATCTATGTCTGTATTGGTCCGGCTCTGGCAGAGCCTCTCAGGGGCCAGCTATGCCCTGTCTCCTTTCAGGAAGTATTTCTTGGTATCAGCAATAGTGCCTGGGTTTGATGTCTGCAGATGGGATAGATCCCCAGGTAGGACAGTCTCTGGGTGGCCTTTCCTTCAGTTTCTGCTCCACTCTTTGTCCCTTCATTTCCTTTTGACAGGAGGAACTATGGATTAATATTTTTGAGGTGAGTGGGTGACCCCATCCCTCAACTGAGGGCCATACCTATCCAGTGAATATAGACTCTACAGGTACTATGTCCCCTTTGTTGGGTATTTTAGCTATTGGGTTTCTATTGCTGGGATAAAGCATAAGCAGTTACACAAGACAGAAACGAGGAGGTAGGACCTGATGCATAGAGCATCAGGGAAAACTACTTACAGACTTGTTCTCATGGTTTGCTCAGTATGTCTTCTTATAGAACCTAAGATCACCATCCTAGGTAGGGCATTTCCCACAATGATCAGGGCTCACATCAATCCTACACAAGTGACTAAGGAAATCTGAGAGTGGAACAAATAGTTTTCCCCCCAAAAAAAGATTGGTTGTTCAGTGCAAATTGTCAACTGTGGAAAAAATATATTTATATATATAAAATTAATATTATACAGAGACTAAGAAGTAAATTTTTGAGGATACATATATATGAGTGTGTGTGTGTTAGACATACATATGCACATACATGTATATATGAAATAATCATTAATGAAATAAAGGTCATAAATTTGAAAATAAGGAGCAAGGAGAGATAATTCGATGGGTTTGAGGGGGAAAAAATAAGGGGAAATGACATAATTATATTTTAATATAAAAAATACATGAAATAAGTTAAAATAATTAATTAACCAAACTAATAGAATGCACCATAGTCTTACTCTTAGGACAGTCTGGTGGAGTTTTTGCAAATGAGGTTCTTTCTTCCCTGATTACTACATCTTGATCAAATTGATATAAAATGAGCCAGCTTAGATACGATACTCACTAGAAATATTTATGAAATACAACAAAATAAAAAACTCAGTCTTTGCCAGATCAATTATCAAGATTTTATTTAGCTGTTTATTTTTAGTTTTCCCAAATGACAATGCTCTATAAAAGCTATGTAAAAAATCCAAAACTCTTGTAAATATTATGGTATTACAAATGTTTTCAAATATAGTGACAGCCCCTATTCCTAGGATTGATTTTAGATGAATAAAAGAACAGAAAAAAATGGGACTGTCACAAAATACCTGTTTTAACTCAAGTAGAACATTGTAGTTTCAATACTGAAGTAGAATGAAATTCAAATATCAAAATTCGACTTAAATTTACATTGTACTAAGCTATCATCTTCATTTTCCATTATAGTTTTACAGAACAGCTTAGTGTATAAAATGTAATATCTAACATCCAAATGCCATTGAGAAAAATCTTAAACTCACTGAACCAAATTCAATACCAATGAAAGTCCTCAAGATCTCCTGAGGCTTTCAAAGGAACTTTCATCTAGAAAGATCTCATAGTACCAAACAGAATAAAGTGAATCTGTCTATACATTTTCATTCACTATAAGATGAAAGAAGAATTCTTTGGGAACAGAGATTGAAAGACCACAAAATAGGCAACATTACCCCCACACATTAAACTGAATTTCCAGAGTTACTTTAGCCATACTATATTGCTTTTGCAAAGGAGAAATAAACCTGCTATAGAAAATTCAAATTGTCTTTATATAAGTGTTTTCAATAACAGTGGAATTTCCCTTTTGTATACTCCTAGTAAAGGGTTTCCCTGATGAATTTTAAAAACAATCTATTTTAACGTACATTATGTTGTGGGAAGTGCAAATATTTCAGCCTCCTCTCTGTCTTAATTTTTTATCAAATAAAGAACATAGTAGATATCATACTGTGTATAATTCAAAAATTTGTTGTGACAAAAAGCATTTATAAATTGTTGAGAGAAATTGAATGGATTAAAATCTCACCTCTGGCTTCTTATTAATTTTTGACCTCTTAGTGTTACATTAAATCTTCCTGTGACTTAGTATTGATTTTTTAAATTTTATTTGGGTTTGTCCTTAAAGTGGTTTTGCTGAGACCAGGTATCTCCAAAAGTTGTTCTAAATGAACACATATACGTATATGTCTGATGAACATATGTATTTACTGCATTAGAATATTTTCTTTGATGAGTACATTGCCTTATAGTTCTTTTGAATTATGCATTATTATAAACTACATTGATACCTTCTTAAAAATGCAAACACATCAGTAAATGTGGGAACTTTGGTTAATTGTTAGAAACTCGCTAGGTAGTATTTATGCTGATTGTCTAATTACCACACTTATGAAGCAAAGTTCTATCTAATATGAGGAATGAATAACCACAGTAGAGCAAATAACTTAATACATTAAAATAACTCATAACAAACTGTGAGAAAGGTTTAAAATAAATTAATTTCTATTTAGATAGCTTAAATTTTACCATACTAGGATTTACAACATAGAGACTTAAGGATAAGTTTTTATAAAACAATAAATCTTTCCAAATAAAATCCTAGTGTTAGTTTATATTCATTGGGTTGTCTTGTTAAGATCCTACCTCTTCTATTTTTACTTTTGCCTCACATATATGTGTTTATGCAATCATATATACATTCACATATCATATTTGTCCTATCAGCTCTCTGTGAAAAGCAATGCATTCCAATTATAAACAAGCCATGTCTTCTAGAAAAGATGAAGGGTATTTTTATTCCTTGCATTCAAGCATTACACATTTCATTCTAGTAAATTAATTAGGTCAAAAACAGGAAAGAAAGCCCCTTAACAAAGTTAAGTACTAGCTGCACCATCAACTTAACTGAGTCAGCAAATATCTTCTACCTCTCTCAAGTCAGGAAACACTCAGTGTCAGACTAACTGATTAAAAAGCCTTTTGGATCATCTCTAGGGTGAATAATCTGATTGCTGAGACTAATTATCTCAATGTAATATGTGAAAAGAAAAGGGTATCTAAGAAATTATTGGAAGTTGGACAAAGAGAGAAAGAAAAAAATCTTCCTTTTGTATACATGCTGCTATGTTCATGTGATTCCTTTTGCATGTATTCAGAAAAATCTGTTTTTTCTGTATGCCTACTGAGTCATAAAAGTGAAATGTACTGTTGCTAAAGTCCTAATAGTTTTGGGAAACATATTTGCTTAGCAACTCAAAGTGGATACATCTATGATAGAAAATTTAATTGGGTAACTGCTGATTATGTGTGAGTTTTATTTCTTTCTTTATCTTGTTGCTTAGTAATATATCCTAGTTTAGTTGAAAAGAATGAAGAATTATTGACTGATTGTCTTGCATCTTGTTTTATTATCAACATTTATTGTGTTTGTACCCTCCTTCTAACAATATCTTTTAGGAGGCTTTGTCCCTCAAGTCTAATGGACATAAAAATAAGGGAAGTTGTGTTTTTAGTATGCGTGATGTTTTCTGAATATAGATACTTAGGAAATCATTGGCAGGTGTGGTTTCATCTCTCAAAGTATATAGATTTGTCTATCCCCTGATCAACTGTAGCCAAATTTATTTAACATTTTGTCGGATTTGAATGAAATTTTCAGAAAGTTAAAAATGTATTATTTTATTTATTTTCAATTAATTTAGGTTTTTAAAACTAACAAGTGAATATTTCACAGAGATGAATAATTATCTTTAGCAATAGCAATAGAATTATAATCACATATTTAAAAGTAAAATATTCATGTTTGATATTACAGAGTCTCTGTAAGTGGATAGATTGATCTGCTAAAAGAGACAGATTCATCATGTGTTATTGTAAATTTTTAAATATAGCTTACCTTCACACTCCATAGCAGGAGTGAAAATGTTCTAGGTGGGAAACTAAATCTATTGAAAGCAAAGCAAACAAATGTACTCATTGTAGGAAGAAATAATATGTGCCCTTAGCACCTTTATTAAGTCCTATTATCTTCTTAGAAAGAAATATCTTTACCATTATGATTTTTTTATTTCTGTTTTTAAAATGTGCCTCACTATCTAACTAAGACTTGCCTTGGAGCTCATGATCTCCCACCTGTTCTGCCAAAGTGCTAAGATCATTGGCATGCACAAATAATGCACAGCCTATTACTGTTTACTTTAAAGATATAATGACACCATTTATTACTTTTTTTGTGTGTGTGTATGTGTGTTATAAGAGAAATCAAATTATACTAAATTTTAGTATATTCCTAAAGTTTTATTTATAATGGCTACATTATATGCAATGAACTTATTTATTGAAATATTTAAGATGAGTTATTGCAAGTAAATTCTTACCAAATGCCATTATTTTCTTTTTAAAAGTTAACAGTCAAATAAAATTTTATTTTAACCTATGAAGTGTTATAATGTCTCATCTCTGAGTCTGTAAAAAATGGGCATGCATATATTCATACCAAATGCCCTTTCAGACTTCAACCTATGATCATTTATAAGGAGTAATTGTCTAATAAAAACAGTCCTCAGCTATGCCTTTGAATTCTTGAAATGATGATTTAAAGTTTTGACAAAATATGTAGATAAAATAATAATGACTCATTCAAAATTGCTCCCTCTTCTTTGAATCTGGATCTTATATCAAATAAAGAAGGAGTTTGTAGATGGAATGGCTGTCAGAAAGATAGAAAATAAATCCTAAATAACATCTATTATTAATACCTGTTATTCATATCACAGCATTATAACTGAACTTTCTATAGAAATGATGGTTAGGAAAATTAAAAAAATAATAATATAGGTAAAGTTGAGAGACGTTGAATATCTAAAAAGCACATAAGAATATTATGCACAGATTAGGCCTCAAAGGAAATTACAATAAACAGATAACAATAATGTAACTTTTAAAATATAAGAATATATAAGGAATGCACTTAAATGATTACAAACATTAACAAACTATTTTAAGAGACAATTAAAGTAATCTACTCAACATGTTGACCCAGAAACAGTGATTCATTGATAATCAGGTTGATATCCATTAATGTGGAGACATAGCATAAAATAACAAATTCTAATAAAGGAAAAGTTATTTAAAACATTTGAATATTTTGAAGGGAAGATTAAATATTTCCATAAAATTATTTATTTGACTATTGTGGATACATCCAAAATAGAGTAATATCATTTCAAAGAAAAAGTGAAATCTTAAACATATGAATACCATATATTTACATATTCACTAGAGTTGCTTCACAAAGCACGCCATTGTAGTCCTGGACACTATCAGTAACAACTAAAACTTTGAGAGGTTTTCTCTTCAGTTATTTTGATTACATCATTTTAAGTTCCTTAAAATTGTCCATAATTAGCTGACTTCCATAAAAAAGCTTCTTACATAAATAAAAGATCAATTATTAACGTTGTATTTTGAGCTGATTCTATTTTTCATATATATGTTCATATTTTTATATATTTAACAGTCTATTATATCTACATGTGTGTGTGTGTAAATGTGTGTGTATGTGAATCACTATTGAGAGAATTTTTGTGTGTGTAAAGAATTAATTTCTAGTGAAAAGAAAGAAAGAAAATAAAATTTCTATAAAATTACTGAGGATTAATGCTTTCCATGGGTCAACGACAAGCTTTACCTCCTACTTGTGAGTGTTAAGTAGAAATGATTATTTCATTAGAATTCTTTGGTTGTAGAGCGGGAGGAAAGAGGTGGTTGAAGGCAAAGTTAATTACACACTGCTTTGTTTTAAATACACTATAAATAGCCTTGCTTAGCTCAGCTTAGTAATAATGTTTAATGATTGTGTTTTAGTTAGAGGATATAATGTAGGTAAGAAAAGGTAATGAATTTGCTCTTGTGAGTATAATATCACATTGGGAGCAATTAAGACTCTATTTAAACCACCCAAATACAAGCACTTTTTATTTTGATAATGTTGTATGCCCAGGAGGGGTTATTTCTAGTATTACCCATAAGACAAGGTCATAAAAATCTAATGCAATATTATATTAAAGCCTTTCATTTACATAGCTGCTATCTTTTTTACATATTCCATCAATTTCAATTTGAATTGTATAGGAAATAGATACATAAATATAGACAGATAAAAGACAAGCAGTGGTGGCGCATGCCTTTAATCGCAGCACTTGGGAGGCAGAGGCAGGTGGATTTCTGAGTTTGAGGCCAGCCTGGTCTACAGAGTGAGTTCCAGGACAGCCAGGACTACACAGAGAAACTCTATCTAGAAAAACCAATATATATATATATATATATACACACACACACAGACATATGGATATAGATGATATAGAGATAGAGATATTGATGTAGTGAGAGAGAGTGATAGAGATTATATATTTATAAACAGACACAAATACAGATATAGATTATATAGATTACATTAGCTTGACTATAGTCTGTCTTTAGGTAATGGTGCTTCTCATTGCTTTAATTATTTTTCTGGGTTACCTACAAACTCAAGTCAGTGTGAATTTCCACATAGATATTGCAAATCTGACACAGTTCTAATTAGTTTTTTTCAATATTTTCATACTGCCCCGTGAATTGTTGCTGTATCTAATGTGTATCTGCTTGTCTAAGTGTGCAGGGAAAAATACGTTGGTACTTTATGTTTTAAATTTGTATATTACTTTAAGCCTTCCTCACATTAGCTCAGAAATAAATATTTTCTAGATGTTAAACCAATGTAAATGCTTCACTTACTCAGCTACTGATAAGTGAGAGGGATTTACTATATTTTACCTGGGCTCTCATATTTCATCAGTGACTGCTGATTACAAGTACTGTTAGTGAAAAAGAAATCAGCATAGAACACTCGAGTTACTTTACAAATAAAGTTCTTGTTTCAGCATTTAGTTTCCCAAACGGCTTTTAATCAAGGTTATGGGAAAGACCATAAAGTTTCTTCTGAATATTTAACAAGCACCAGGTCACTGCAAACATGTCTTATCAAGGGCAAGTCAAATGAGATTGCAATTAGGAAAATAAAAAAACATGCTAAGCAAAGTTTTCTCTCCTAGATAAAATTAAACAAAAAAAATCAAAGTGACTCATATTATCCAGTTCCCTTTCTGAGATGTAATCATCCTACTTTGAACAATCACTTTCAAAAATCATAAATAGAAGTAATTCATTTGACTTGATTTAAGAACCTATCTTTATGATGATGATGAACATTAATTTTGCACAATGACGATACTGACAGAATTCAGCTGTGAAAGCTTTAACATTCAGTTGATATTAAGAACACTCTTTTGATAAAAATAATTTTATCTAATTTTTTAAATTTAGTTATTTATTTTTATGTGAGTACTCTGTTGCTCTCTTCAGACTCACCAGAAGAGGGCATTGGATCCCATGACAGATGGTAATGAGCCACCACATGGCTACTGGGAAATGAACTAAGAATCTCTGGAAGAGCAGTCAGTTCTCTTAACCACTGAGCCATCTCTCAAGCTCCAATTTTATCAAATTTTAAAATGATTTGTGGCAGTTATACATTTTATAACTTTTACCATTACTCAAAAAAGTCTCTAATAAAACCATGATTATCAGAAAACAGGAGTTGATTTAACAAAGATATTTTTAAATTTCTAGATAATAATTTTTTTCTTCAGCATGAAGCTTTCCAACCATTGTCTACTAAGACTGATAAGATGTGATTAAAAATAGTAATGCTCTTAACCTCTGAGCCAATATGGGGACAAAGTGTAGGGCAGAGACTGGAAGAAAGGCCATCCAGAGACTGTCCCACCTGGGTATCCATCCCATATACAGTCACCAAACCCAAACACCATTGTGGATGCCAAGAATTGCTTGCTGACAGGAGCCTGATATAGCTGTCTCCTGAGAGGCTCTGCCTGAACCTGACAAATACAGAGGCAGATGCTCGCAACCAACCATTGGAATGAACATGGAGACCACAATGATAGAGTTAGGGGAAGGACTGAAGGAACTGAAGGGGTTTGCAACTCCATAGGAAGAACAACAATATCAAACAACCAGACCCCCCAGAGTTCCCAAGGACTAAACACCAACCAAGGAGTACACATTGAGGGACCCATGGCTCTGGCTGCATAGGAAGCAGAGGATGGCCTTGTCAGACATCAATGGGAGGAGAGGCCCTTGGTCCTGCGAAAGCTCAATGCCCCAGTGTAGGGGAATTCAAGGGCGGTAAGGCAAGAGTGGGTGGGTGGTTGAGGTAAGAACCTCATAGAAGCAGGGGGAATGGGCATGGGATAGGTGGTTTCTGGGAGGGGTGTGGGGAACTGAGAAAGGGGATAACATTTGAAATATAAATAAAGAAAATATCCAATAAAAAATAGTAATGTATACTTTGAAAGTTGATAGATACATAGAGATATTTTGGAGGCAGACCATGACTATATATCACATGCCTGATGTAAGGCAAGATTTTCTAAGAGAAAATAAGTCATAAAATTGAAATTTTCACTTGTAATCAAATAAGAAAATATAAATCTTGTTTTGAATCACACAGTCATGTAGAATGACAATTTCATAATTATACTTATTTTGTTAATTCTCAGAGAGTTTCATACAATGTATCTTCATCACATGTATATCCATGCCTCTTGACTGCTCTCTTCCTTTCCACTCTTTCTTTTATTGTCTTTTTAGAAGAGTCTATCTCACAGTAGTTATACTAGTCCTATGGATCTTAGAATCTTTCACCTCCTCTGTTATACTAGTACCTGAGCATTATGTGTAGGGGTTATGTTATAAATTTATTAAATTTATGCAGTACACTACAGTCAGTTGATCACTGCCTTTTAGTTATTTCAATTGTAATTTACAAATTAAGAAAAATCTATTTAAGATATTAAGTCTCACTGTCCAGTCAAGGTTTAGAGTTTAGTAAAAATGTGCTTCTGCTTATTTCTTAGGTTTTATTATCTGTATGAAAATAGAAGCTTGTTCTTTTCTAAAAGTAAATTAAAGAAAGCATGTAATATGAACTCAATACATTATAGTTTATTATCGATTTCAGAAATCTTCAATAGGCATGGATTGGCTACCATAGGAAAAAGATCTGATGGCACAATAGAAGAAGATTTTTAATAATACAAAGTGTGGTATAATATAGGATTACAGACAGATATTTGACCTGGATAGAAGAAAGAAATAGTAACCATGTATCCAGTGGCAGAAAGAAGTGATTTATAATCTAAGTTGGGAAGATTTGCTGATTATATTAGCTACTTTTCTCTTTTCTGTGACTAAAAAAAATTAATAAAATAATTTAAGGAAGGAAGGGGTTATTTTGCCCTTTAATTAGAGGGAAAATCCATCATAGGAAACATAAAGATAACATGGTTGCAAAAGTATGAAACTATGTATCACACTGACTCTGCAGTCAGGAAGCAGAGAGCAATTGATGTTTAATTATGTTCACTTTCTTTCAATGCAGTCACGAATTATAGCTGATCAAATGCTACACTCAGGAAGGTTTTATTCCCCGATTAATTTAATCTAGGTACTTCTTCATATACATATACACAGAGTTTTCTCTAATACAATACTAGAGACTGTCAAGTTGACTATGAATAATAACAATCACAACAATGTTTCTGGGGTTTAATTCTTTAAGTGTCAAGCAAGCTGAGGAGGATGGTGACCCCATAAGATGACCAGTAAGCTCAACTAATCTGGACCCCTGAGATCTCTCAGACACTGAGCCACCAACCAGGAAACATATACTAGCTGAGATGAGCCCCCAACACATATATAGCAGAGGACTGGTTCTCCTGGCCTCAGTGAGAAAAGAGGCACATTTCCCTTGAGAGACTTGAGGCCCCAAGGAGGGGGAGGTATGGTGGGGTGGCCCCATCCTCTTGGAAATGAGGGGAGGGAGAGGAGGAATGGTGAGGGCAGACCAGGAGGAGTATAACTACTGGACTTTAAAAATAAGATGGAGGAATTAGGGGAAGGACTGGAGGACTGAAGAGGTTTGAAACCCCATAGGAAGAGCAACAATATCAAGCATCCAGATCCCCCAGAGGTCCCAGGGACTAAACCACAAACCAAGAGTACACATGGAGTGACTCATGTCTCAAGCTGATTATGTAGCAGAGGATTTGCTTATCTGGTATCAGTGGGAGGGGAGGCCCTTGGTTCCATGAAGACTCAATGCCCCAATGCAGGGGAATGCTAGAGCTGTGAGGTGGCACTGAGTAGGTGGGTGGGGGAGCTCCCAAATAGAGGCAATGGGAGGCAGATGGGATAGGGAGTATGTGGAGGAGAAACATGGAATCAGTTTAACAGTAGAAATGTGAATAAATAAAATAACCCATATAAAGAAAGTTTATACAAATGATAAATAGGCTGAGAAAGAAATTAAGGAAATAACTCCTTTCACACTAGCCACAAATAATATAAAATATCTTGGGGTAATTCTAATGAAACAAGTGAAAGTCCTGTATGACAATAACTTCAAGTCTCTCAAGAAAGAAATCAAAAAGATCTCAGAAAATGGAAAGATCTCCCATATTCGTGGATTGGCAGAATTAATATAGTAAAAATGGCCATCATACCAAAGGTAATCTACAAGTTCAATGCAATTCCCATCAAAATCCCAATACAATTCTTCAAAGACATGGAAAGAGCAATTCTCAAATTCATCTGGAAAGGCAAAAAACCCAGAATACCAAAAACAGTCCTTAACAATAAAAGAATGGCTTGGGGAATTACCATCCCTGACCTCAAGCTTTACTACAGAGCAATAGTGATAAAAACTGTGTTGTATTGGTACAGAGACAGACAGGTTGGTCAATGAAATAGAATTGAAGACTCAGAAATAAAACCACATACTTACGGACCCTAGATCTTAGACAAAGACGCCAAAACTATACAATGGAAAAAAGAAAGCATCTTCAAAAAGTAGTTCTGGTCTAACTGACTGTTTGTATGTAGAAAAATGAAAATAGACCCATATTTGTCACCTTGCACAAACCTCAAGTCCAAGTGGCTCAAGGACCTCAACAAAAAAACAGATACACTGAATCTAGTAGAAGAGAAAGTGGGAAAGAAGCTTGAACTCTGGCACAGGGGGAAAATGTACTAAACAGAACTCCAATGGCTCAGGCTCTAAGATCAAGAGTTGGTAACTGGGAACTCATGAAACTGTAAAGCTTTTATAAGGCAAAGGACATAGTCAATAAGACAAATAGGCAACTAGAGATTGGGAAAAATCTTCACTAAACCCATATCCAATAGAGGACTAATATCCAAAATATATAAAGAACTCAAGAAGCTAATCACCAAAAACCAAACAATCCAATCAAAAATGGTGTATAGAAATAAACCTAGAATTCGCAATAGAAGAATCTTGAAAGGCTGAGAAACACCTAAAGAAATGTTCAAAGTCCCTAGTGATTAGAAAAATGAAAATCAAAACAACCCTGACATTCAACCTTATACCAATCAGAATGGTGAAGATCAAAACCTCAGGTGACAACACATGCTGGCGAGGATGTGAAGAAAGAGGAACACTCCTCCATTGCTGGTGGGTTTGCAAACTGGTACAACCCCTCTGGAAATCTGTCTCAAGACAGAAGAATGCATACAGAAATGTGGTTCATTTACACAATGGAATTCTACTCAGTTATTGAGAACGAGAACATCCTGAGCTTTGCAGACAAATGGATAAAACTAGAAAATATCATCCTGAGTGAGGTAACTCAGTCCCAAAAGGACATGCATGGGATGTACTCGCTAGTAAGTGGATATTAGCAAAAAAACAAAATAAAAAACCAAATAAACAAACAAACAAAAAAGTACAGAGTACTCAATATACAGTCCACAAAACTCAAAAAGATCAACAAGCTGAAGAGCCCAAGTGAGGATACTTCAGTCCCACTTGGGAGGGAGAAAAAAACAATCAGGGATTGTGAGGAGGGATGAAGGGAACCTGGGAGGAAAAGTAGACAGCTTGGAGGGAGGAGGGGAGAAAGTGGAAACTGATCTGGTATTAGGTGAAGGAAAATGACTAAAGCCTTGAGGGCCAGTAGAAAGAATGGAAACAGGCAACCTTGGGAGGTAGGAGGTTTTGGGGCCTCTCCAGAATGCACCAGAAACATGGGGGGTGAGAGACTCTCAGTACTCAAAGGGATGGACCTCAGATGAAATGCCTGACAGTAGGGCTAGGGAACTTGTATAACCCACCTCCAGCAGGAAGACAGGGCATCACATGAGGGAGGGATTGACATCTCACAATCAAAACTCTGACCAATAATTGTTCCTGTCTGAAAGTACTGTAGGGTCCAGGGACAGGACCAAAGTGGGATCCATCTGAAGGGGAGGCCCCAAGGTCTGACACTATTACTGAGTCTGTGGAGTGCTCACAAAAAGGGACCTATCATGACTGCACTCCAGAACACCCAACAAGTATCTGAAAGAGTCAGGTGCAGATATTTTCACCCAACCAATGAATAGAAACTGATGACCCCTGTAGTTGAATTAGGGAAAGGCTGAAAGAAGCTGAGGAGGAGGGTGACCCTGCAAGGGGACCAGAAGTCTCAATTAATCTGAACCCCCGAGATCTCTCAGACACTGGACCACCAAACAGGTAGCATGCATCAGCTGATATGAGGCCCCCAACACATATATAACAGAGGCCTGCTAGGTCTGTGTTCAAACAGAGATGATGCGCCTAATGCTCAAGAGACTGGAAGATCCAGGTAGTTTAGAGGTTAGGGGTGGGAGGATGTGGGAGTGGGGACATCCTTGTGGAGACAGGGGGTGAGAAAGAGGTATGGAATGTGGAACAATTGGAAGGTGGATGGGGGGTGAATAAAATCTGGAGTGTAAATAAATAAATAAAAGGAAAAGAAAACAGAAAGAAAAAAGAAAAAACTATTAAATAATAATAATAATAATAATAATTTAAAATGTTCATATTCATAAATGTGACATGAAACAGACCACTGAATGTTTTAATGAGACTTTTTATCTTTTGGGTTTACAATACTTGTTGTCTCCTTGGCACAAAGATGGTAGTTATAACCAAGATGACTGTAGTCATGTACAACTGGCTATCTTTCCTGCTTTTCTATATATATGCTTTTAGAACTCTGGTAGGAGAATGTTTATAGACCTGTTTCCATGAATGATGTCCTATTCATTATCTCTATTTAAAATGTGTATATAAATTCTGCCTCCTTTGATGTAAAATGAACAAACATTTAAGATGCCACAATTTCCATGAATTTGCATTTTATGCCATTATTGATATTTTCAAGTATTATTGATGTCTAAATCTGATTTTTCATATTTATGAGTAAGACAGAAGATCTTAGTATGCCCAATATATTCAACTTTGTGTGATTTCTTTTATCAACACAGTTTTGTAAAAGTTAAGACTTCCATGTTACAACAGGAACTTCCGGCAGCGGCCGTGAACCTCAGCTTGAGACACAGGGCTCCATAGCAAATTAGCGCCCGGACAAAGATACCCTCCCAGCAGCTTGGAAAAGCCGGGAGTGGGCCCAAGACAAGCTCCACAGCTCACCAGGAACTGCTCCAAACCTGGGAGACACAGGGACTGAGATAGGTGGGCATAGAAAACCCCTGGATCCCAACAGCTGGCGGCTGAGGCAGGAGACATCTGCCTGGGCCTCCAGGAGTCCATAGCCAACGAGATCTGGAAAAAGCTACCCTCCCAGGAGCTCAGGAAAACAGTGAGTGGGGTTAAGGGAAGCAACACCTCTCACCCACACCCGCCCGGATCCACCAGGACCCAGCACCTGAGAAGCAGGGGACACAAAATCTCTGAACCTTCAGGTTTCCACCTGTGGGCGGAGACCTCTGCCTGGGCCACCAGGAGTCCATAGCCAATGAGCACCAGAAAAAGCTACCCTCCCAGGAGCTTGGAAAAACTGTGAGTGGGATAAAGAGGAGCAAAACCTCACACCCAGACCTGCCCTGATCCGCCGGGACCCAGCGCCTGAGAAGCCAGGGAACACAAAATCTCTGAACCTTCAGGTTCCCACCTGTGGGTGGAGACCTCTGCCTGGGCCACCAGGGGCCTGTGCCTGGGGACCCCAGCCCGGGCCACAAGGCTCCAGGAGAGAGTGAGTATCCCAGGAGTGCTGACACACCTTTGAGCACAGGCAAAACCACCACTTCTGCTCAAACCCATTGGACCAAGAGGGACCCTGGCAGAGACATCAGGGCATAGAAACCAAGGGACAGCTGGAGACAAGATCTTTCCGATTTCCTTCTGCACCCCAGAGCAGACCCGGTGCCACAGCTCTCCAAACCCAAACACCTCTCAGAGAGAGCTGTTCTTCAAGGAGTACTGACACAGAGGCCTGCAGGAGGGGCAAGCCACAACCAGACAGAGTAAGATCAGCTAACATCAGAGTCAACAAGATGGCAAAAGGCAAGGGTAAGAACATAAAGAACAGAAACCAACAGTACTCGGCACCATCAGAACCCAGCTCTCCCACCACAGCAAGCCCTGGATACCCCAACACACCAGAAAAGAAAGACTCAGATT
>CM052722.1:62928190-62945323 GCA_028551405.1 Uromys caudimaculatus
TGTGTTGGGGTATCCAGTGCTTGCTGTGGTGGGAGAGCTGGGTTCTGATGGTGCAGAGTACTCTTGGTTTCTGTTCTTTATGTTCTTACCCTTGCCTTTTGCCATCTTCTTGACTCTGTTGTTAGCTGATCCTACTCTGTCTGGTTGTGGCTTGCCCCTCCTGCAGGTCTCTGTGTCAGTACTCCTTGAAGACCAGCTCTCTCTGAGAGGTGTTTGGGTTTGGAGAGCTGTGGCACCGGGTCTGATCTCGGTCCCTGTGCCTCGCGGGTTCCGGGCAGTTCCTGGTGAGCTGTGGGGCGTGTCTTTGGCCCTGTCCCGGCTTTTCCGAGCTCCTGAGAGAGATCTTTGTCCCGGCGCTAATTTGCTATGGAGCCCTGTGGCCCAAGCTGAGGTTCCCGGCCGCCTCCGGAAGTTGCTGTCCCTTAGTCTCTGTAGCCCACGGAAACCGGGTGCTGGGGCTGGTTTTGCCCCCGCTCGGGGCTTTTCTGCGTTCCTGGGAGAGAAAATTTTCTCCCCGAGCTGCTTGACTATGGAATCCTAGTGTCCCAGGCAAAAGTTTCCTGCCTCTGCCGCCTGCTGTTGGGATCCAGGGGGGTTTCTAAGCCCACCTACCTCGGTCCCTGTGTTTCGCGGGTTCGGGGCAGTTCCTAGTGAGCTGTGGGGCGTGTCTTTGGCCCTCTCCCAGCTTTTCCGAGCTCCTGAGAGGGATCTTTGTCCCAGCACTAATTTTCTATGGAGCCCTGTGGCCCAAGCTGAGGTTTCCGGCTGCCGCCGGAAGTTGCTGTTCCTCTGTCTCTGAGGCTCGTGGAAACTGGGAGGAATCAGTGAGCTCTGGGGCTCGTTTTGCCCCCGCTCAGGGCTTTTCCGCGTTCCTGGGAGAGAAAATTTTCTCCCGGAGCTGCTTTACTATGGAATCCTAGTGTCCCAGGCAAAAGTTTCCTGCCTCAGCCGCCTGCTGTTGGGATCCAGGGGGGTTTCTAAGCCCACCTACCTCTGTCCCTGTGTCTCGCGGGTTCGGGGCAGTTCCTAGTGAGCTGCGGGGCGTGTCTTTGGCCTTCTCCCGGCTTTTTTGAGCTCCTGAGAGGGATCTTTGTCCCGGCACTAATTTTCTATGGAGCCCTGTGGCCCAAGCTGAGGTTCCCCTCTTTCTTTCTTTCTTTCCTTCCATCCTTCTTTTAATATGTTTAAGGGTAATCATGTCCTTTGGGTATCAAGATTCTGCATTTAGAATCCCCTAAGTCTACCCGATAAAAAAAATTGGTCATTTAATTTCTCTCATAGTTGCAATTTCAGTAGATATGCCAAAAATAATGGCTTAAGGAAGAGGGAAGATATGTCATTCTTATAGCAAGTCACCCAGAGAAATCATTGAGGTGAGACAGTATACACCCAACTTCAATGTCCATATATATGCAATTGTCATTCTTTACCTCAAATAGAAAGGTATGGTCTCTAGCTTCCCTTTCTAACAACCATCTTAAGTTCTACTACTGGCAGCTTCATTATAAATATGTCTTTCATGAAGATCAATGCTTAAGATAACATTTCACATTGATGTGTATATCTTCATATAACATCCTGTTTCCACTGCAGGTTTTTTTCATTAAATTCTAGCAATTACTACTTACAATTATATATTATTATACTAAAATTAAAGCAACATAGTACTTATACTCATAATCTGAGTCAGTGGAGTCAAATTGTCAGTTTGGACATAAAATAATGTTATTGAACAATTTATTTTACAAAGTTGAATGTGGGTTAGAATCTATATTCACAGACTAGGCAGTTGCATCTGCTCATTTGCAACAGGTATATAGATGAGCTTATGTATGAAATAATTCCCATGAAGAGTCAGGCGTCAGCTCCTTGGAATAAGAATTGTGATAAGAAATTTCAAATCACTGTCTTGAGAGCCATCTTTTATTGGACATAATGAAAGCAGTGTTGAGAGGAAAATATATAGCACTAAGTGCCTTCATAAAGAAATTGTCAAGATCCTATACTAGCACCTTAACAACACACCTGAAAGCTCTAGGACAAAAAGAAGCAAACACACCTAAGAGGAGTAAACTGCAGGAAATAATCAAAGTTAGTGTGAACAATGTAAAGAATCAACAAAACTAAGAGCAGGTTAATTGAGAAAATCAACAGTATAGATAAGCCCTTAAGCCAAACTAACTAAAGGACACAGAGACAGAATCCAAATGAACAAAATCAGCAATGAAAAGGGAGACATAACAACAAAACTTGAGGAAATTCAAAAAATTGTCAAATCCTACTACAAAAAGCTATACTTAACAAAACTGGAAAATCTAGATGAAGTGGTTGATTTTCCAGACAGATATCACATATCAAAGTTAAGTCAAGATCAGGTAACCTATTGAAACAGTCACATAATCCCTAAGGAAATAGAAGCAGTCATTAAAAACCCAAGGGCTACATGGTTTTAGTGCAGAATTCTACCAGACTTTCAAAGAGGAACTAATTCCACTACTCCTCAAACTATTCTACAAAATAGAAACAGAAGAAACATTGCCAAACTCATTCCATGACGCCACCGTCACCCTGATACCTAAGTCACACAAAGACTCAACAAAGAAAGAGAATTTCAGATCAGTTCTGTTTATGAACATCAACACAAAAATACTCAAGAAAATTCTCACAAACCAAATCTAAGAACAGATCAAAAACATTATTCATCACAATCAAGTAGAAAACTTATTTTATGCATGGTACTCCTCGTAGGTACTTGAAAAACATGAGTGAAGAACTTAAATATGATCCATGCCAGCATGGAGTTGAGATGGTACCAAGAAGACTGTTACCAATTTATTTTATAAACAAATTTCTTCACTAATACTTAGGACACTACAATCCTGCCCCCAGTGTAAACTCTCCATTCCTTACAACTTATAAATCTTCCTTCACTTTAGATAGAAAGTCCTACTGCCAAGTCATGCTAATCGAGATGATGGTTATAAGATACAGCTATAATGAAAAATGACAAAACCAAAGAATTACTGATAGGAATTGAGATTAATTGGGTGGTAATATAATCACAGCATTATAAAGTGTCCATTGAAGGAAAAAAAGTTCTTGTCAGTAGTGTGTACACAAAATTAACTTGCAAATATTAGAAATTCTTAGAAAAAATTTTCTCATTAGCATTATCCTATATTTCCATACAAACAAAAACATTTTCATACCTATACCTTAATTTACTCTATTATTTTAAATATATGCTTATATATATAAATGTTTTCAGAAATTAAAATTGGCAGTATACTTTTCCACTGAAATCTTATTCTTGACACAATATCTAGCATATATTAAATACTTAGAATTGCTAACTGAACTATTATTGACTGTCATATACATATTCAAATTGAAGAATTGAACACCATTTATAATTCATTATTCTAGAATATGAAATTTATGGGCAATTTTTATACACAGAAATAATTTTGTCTGTTAAAGAGTAGAATATTTAGTAATCTCTAATTCAAAATTAGGAAGCTACATTACTATCTTATTTTAACTCTAATGAAAGATAAGTTATTCATTGCATAAGTGACTTTTTTTAAAAAAAGGCAAATTTGTTTTCAAGTAGCCATTTAGCAATGGCTGGATACATTTATGACCGTCATAACTTGAACATGTGGTATAGTTACTGTTGATATAAACTGAAAGACACTGAAGATAATAATGTCAGTTTTATTAAATTGTGTAGCAAAGTTCCCCACAGCATAGAAGTATCCAAACCACAGTATGACTAGCAACAAGGATGAGAAAAACTGCCTGGGTAACTTAGGATAAATTTTTAGAAAATCAAATGGTGGTAACATTGGAAGTCATTGAAACCCAAATTACAATGATAACTAAATACTTATTCGTAGTAAAAAATCTAATAAGAAATAGTAAAATTGAAAAGATATAGTATTTGTTTTATTTATACTAGCTAATTTAAATGTTAATTATTAAAACTCAACAACAGTTTTACTGTTCAACTTGTGAAATTAACATTTAACAACACATACACACACACAGATACACACACACATACACACATTACATTTTGGTTTTGGTTGAATGTTTTCATAATGGAATTTTAATACAATGAAAAGTCAGGTCTCCAATGAAAACTGTTGAGGAGTTCTCCTTTATTTAAAATTAACATTTATTTTCACTGTCCAAACCATATTTTACAAAACTGTGCAAAGCCTCTATTGATATATCATTTTTGTGAGAGCATTATCAATAAAAATAGTGTTATATTTGCTATGCCAATAAGTACCAAAAAAGTCTGGTAGCACTACTTTAATAGAGTAGTTTTAATGTTTTTTGTTTGTTTGTTTTTGTTTTATTAGCACTGATGGGGAAAAATGAGTTTCAAAAGTACAAGATTAGCCGGGCAGTGGTGGCGCGTGCCTTTAATCCCAGCACTTGGGAGGCAGAGGCAGGTGGATTTCTGAGTTCGAGGCCAGCCTGGTCTACAGAGTGAGTTCCAGGACAGCCAGGGCTACACAGAGAAACCCTGTCTCGAAAAACTAAAAAAAAAAAAACAAAAAAACAAAAAAACAAACAAACAAAAAAAACGTACAAGATTTTCTGCTCTAATAATAAAGTTGTTTTTAAGTTTAATATAATTGGCCATTTCATCAAACTTTTTGCTATTATATATGCATATACCTTTGGGGTAAATATTATTAAATTTATATCAGTAGTAATTGAAACATTATTCATTACTAAGAATAATAAATTAAGTCAGGAAGATAACATGTCCTTTTATGGTTTAAAAATAGATTTTAATTGTGATGACTAATTATGTTATCCTGTTACATTATTAGGAGATCTAATATTTATAATCATAAAATTACTTTCTTTATAAAAATGTTTCTTATATGTATCAAAAATATGAGCATTTTTATATGAAAGAGGAACTTTTCCTTAAGTGATAATGATTTATTATACCTTATATGGTTATTCACTGTTTGATCAGAAGTTTACATTTTCTTGTGGAAACAATATGATATTAGAGAAAGGGTAGAGAAGGGGAAAGAGACAGGCAGAGAATATCTTAATATCTTACACATCAATAAGAAAGATGTGAAATGCAAAATATTTCCTAAAAGTTTAGTTCTATCCCTTTAAAAAGTAATCAATTGTAAGGAATAGATTATAAGAGAATAAAACTTGCTCCTGATAGTAGGTGTAACTGATGTTTAAATGTTCGGAAAGCTAAGATACTGCAATGAGCAATATGAAAGGCAATTTCCTGGTACTTAGTTTTACTTTTGCTCTATACTGGCATCAGATAAAACTAACTAGAATGATTCAAAACAATGCTGACTATTATTTGAAAAATATAAAAATCAACTTCACTTACCGATTTGATACTTGAATAGTGGAAGGGTTAAACAGATAATGACTAATAATATAACACTGTGTTTGAGAAGACATGCCATTAAGGATTGATCATCTATATAGACAGTAAACTTTTAGAAACAAGTATTTTCCATTAATAAATGATCAACCCGGGTTAATCGAGACTGCTGGTCTTCCTATAGTGTCGACCTCCTCCTCAACTTCTTCCTGCTTTCCCTAATTTAGCCACAGGGTTCACCAGTTTCTGCCCATTTGTTGGGTGAAAATATCTGCACCTGACTATTTCAGATGCTCGTTGGGCTGTTGGGGGGGCAGTCATGCAGACACTGAGCCACCAACCAGGCAGCATACACCAGCTGATATGAAGCTTCCAACACATATACAGCAGAAGAATGTCAGGTCTTCACTCAGTGATGCACCTAACCCTCAAGTGACTTGAGTCCCAGGGAGTGAGAAGGTCTGGTGGAGTGTGGATAAGGAGTGTGAACATCTTCTTGGAGACAGGGGGAGGAAGGAGAGGTATGGGATGTGGAACAGTCAGAGGGTGGACCAGGAGGAGGATAAAGACTGGACTATAAAAAATATTAAAAAATAAAAAGAAAGAAATGATCAGCCTTGAAAAATGTATATCCATGTATCATTGTAAGAATTAGAATACACATGGAGGGACCTATGGCTCAGGTCACATATGTGGCAGAGGAGGGCCTAGTTGGCCATCAGTGGGAGGAGAGACCCTTGGGCCAGAAGGTGTTAGATGCCCCAGTATAGGGGAATGCCAGGAAGGGAAGATGGGAGTCGGTGGATGGGTGGAGGAATACTCTCATAGAGGCAGGGGTGGGGGGATTGGATAGGGGGCCCTGAAGGGGAGACCTGGAAAGGGAAAAACATTTGAAATGTAAATAAAGTATCAAAAAACGGAGAAAAATATTAAAAAAACAAACAAAAAAAACAAGCCAACCAAACAAACAAAAAGAATTGAATGGGATAATTTGTGCAAGAATAAGGTATGAGATTGAAAAAGAGTAGGAAGGATTATATGGGAGAGTTTGGGGAGTAGAATGGAAAGAATGGAGGAAATACAGTTAATTTATATTCTAAATTTTTTAAAATGATTATTTGTGAGATTTTACTGTACCCATGCTTGTATTGCAACTGGTGTTGTCATTATCCAGATCTTGTTTAAGTAATTGTGCTAATATAACTCTCTGCAAAATACTAAAGATACTCTCTCCCATAGGACATCTTACTCATAAGGTTTCATCTTTAGATGAAGAGCTACAGAAGATCAATATCTGCTGAGAGAGGAAGAAAATTATTTTCCAAGGATGAGACCAGTTGGTAAGTTATCTAATACCAGTGATCAGCTCTGAGCACATTCACATAAATGCAACCATAAATGAGCTCTTCTGTGTATATATCTCACAATAATAATTAAAGAAGTCATGAATTTGAGAGAGATACTAGAATAGACACAGGAAATGCTGAAGTTGGAAGAGAATGTGGTAGAAGTGGTATAAATACAACACTCATGTATAAAATTCTCAAAAAATATAAAAATAATTACATAAAATGAAAAAAAGAGGATAGTCACTTATTTGGATTGCTCATATGATCTTGGCAATTTCTCATAATACACATACTATGATGAATGCAAATTCCACAAAAATGCAGAAATTTTTACATTTTTCTTAGCAATACATTAAATTACCATTAAAATGGAAGGAAATCCCTTATACTAAAAACTATGTTTTCTAACTCAAAATTGCAGGAAATACCTTCAGTAATATACCTTAAAATATGATTCTATGTTAAATCGTAGTCAATAAAATGTGAGTATAAATATATCAAGATATTGTGTTAAAGTGAATATTAAATGTGTAAATGTCAATATAAATTCTTTTTTAAAATATGGTTTTATAGATCCAACTAACATATATTTGTAAAAATTTTAGATCTTCCTTTAAATGATCTGTAGTTGTGGCTCTCAAATTCACAATCCCATTTATTTTTAAATCACTAAATTTCCTGGTATGAATATTAATTAAAAATAAGAAAACAATTTCCCAATAACCTTGATGATAATGAATGCACAGATACTCAAAAAAATATTAGAAAGCCTGGCCAAATATCACATTAAAATATTATTTAATGTAATAACTTTGGATTTCAACCTGGCACTCAATAATAGCTCAATATATGTAAAACAATTTTTAGTTTTAGTGTCAAAAATAATCGGGAAATGATCACCTTTATTGGCCAAAAATCACTTGACAAAGTTAAAATCCCTTTATTTTGAAATAAATTGAACAAATTAGGTATGCAATAATATTATTCCACTCAGTAAATGTAATTTGTTTTTATTTCCACCATTCAACATGAAATTGGAAGAGCTATTACAAATAAGGGAAAATTGGAAATGAATGAAATTTTCACTGTCCACAAGATGACATAATTGATTTAGATGTAGAAAAATTCTCAAATCCATGAAAATCTATTTGTACTAATATTGAAGTTAAGAAATTACTAACCATGAAATAGCACAAAAAAATAGTATAGTTACATGGCATTATTGAATTTTTCTGAAACAGAAATCAAGATAGTAATTTAATTTATAATTGCAATTAAAATAAAAGATTAAAATGCATAGGGATAAACTTACATAAAAGATATATTTTGAAACGCAATGAAAGGAATCGAAGAAAGCATTAAATGAAAAGACAGCCTGTATTCACATATTGGAAGAATCACTATTGTTAATGCACCAAGAAAAATCATCTGTTCAGAGTTATATGACTTAAAATAAAAATGATATTCTGTATTTAACCAGAAAAAAATGTGCTTTTGAAATTATATGGAAAAGTAAGATAGACCCAAATAGCCAGAGCTATTGTAGATGCCAAGAAATGGTTGATGAAAGGAGCCTGATATGGCTGTCTCCTCAGAGCCTGACAAATACAGAGGTGGATGCTCCCAGGCAACCATTGGATTGAACATGGGGTCCCCAATGGAGAAGTTAGAGAAAAGACTGAAGGAGCTGAAGGGGTTGCAACCCCATAGGACCTCTCCCCCCCCCAGAGCTCCCAGGGACTAAGCCAACAACCAAGGAGTACACATGGAGGGCCCTATGGCTCTATCCACATATGTAGCAGAGGATGGACTTGTCAGTCATCAGTGGGAGGAGAGTCCCTTGGTCCTGTGAAGGTTTGATAGATGTCCTAGTGTAGGTAAATTCAAGGGTGAGGTGATGGGAGTTAGTGGGTGGGTGGGGGAACGCCCTCATAGAAACCGGGGGAGAGGAGATGGGATAGGGGGTTTCCGGGAGGGGGGAAAGTAGGAAAGGGGATAACATTTGAAAATATCCAAATTTTTAAAAAAAGGTAAGCGAACAAACTGGGGGAATTATACTACAAGACATTAAAACATAATATTTTTAGGCAGAAGATTAACTCATAGAAAAACTGACAAATATCCACATCCCTCAAGAAAGGACAAAAAGAATATTAGATGAGCCTGCTTGATTTCCTGAGATAAAATAGATAGATGCGAGTGCTTGTTAACTGATAACCAGAATATATACATTTTTAATGATTAATCTGTCTTAGATTAGCTCAGATCCTCCCAAATGGGATGGATAGAATACCAGGTAGTAGTGATCAACTTCTTGGTTTACCACTAAAAAAAAAAAGTTTTAGGATCTTTACCAAGGAGTGTGTACACACGCAAGTGATCATTTTCTGTTATTTTATTTTTTATCTCAGGATTACTTATGTGTCTATATAATATGTATTTATCTTGCACAATTTATATCAGATTAAATTCCTGGGAAACTGAGCTTCTAAGAAAAGCATGCCACATTCCTGGAATTCACCATTCTTGAGAGACACAGGGAAGAGAATAATGTAGTAAGAAGTGATGTGATCCCCACACCAATCATAATCACAGGCTTTGCTGCTAAACTAATCTGTGTTTTTTTATGTTTCACAATATTGCATATATATATTTCCTTTCTTGCCTATTTAAACTTTTGAATGGTTTTCAAATGTGAACACATGGCTGGCAGTGTTTTAGAGGGAAGTTTGACAGCAAACCAAATAGTCTATTGGGATGATACATGTGATATTTTGCATAAAGAATCTGTGATTTCTGGTCATCTGGCACTAAAGACACCTCTGTGCTTAAGAAGTAAGCAGTATCACTGAAGAGAAAACTCTGCTTTACTAGAACAATCAATGCTTATTACTGAGAGCTAAAGAAAAAAATTATTCTTATTAACAAGAGAACCACATATTGTGATTAAAGCTGGGAACCATTTCTCAATCTGAGTGTAATGAAGCAATCTAGTAAGTTCTAAGACAATAACTCAAGCCTATAGCCAACCTTGGTGTTATCTACTTGTTTTGTCAGCATAGGAGTCATAGGACTGAAGGATTCATAAAAAGAAGGTAAAAGTTGTCACCACTGGCCAGAGAGTTCCTGAAAAAGCCAGGAGACTACTGGTGAGCTATCAGGCTCTGTTGTAAATACCCCAATGCATTGGAAATTCCAGTTTGTGGTACCTGCAAAGATAGTGTCAGATAGTGGAGGTGGACTATTCCTAGAACAGTTGTATAATGCTATGAATGGGAAAGCCAGAGAAGTTATGTGTTCAATGTTCTTTGCAGCCCAAGTGTTCTTCGAGTTCAGATAACTGAACTTCTCACACTGTTACGTTTTGGATTTGCTTATTGAAACCTTGCTTAGTTCTTCCCTCTTAAAATAAGAAGTATTTAACTTGTTGGTGAGTCCACAGGAACCCACACTAAAGAAACTTTGGAGTTTTAAAATATCTTGGACTTTTAAATCACTAGAATAATTTAAAGATTTTAGGACATATAAAGTTGTTTTTGCTCAGTGCTTTACACACATCCAGAAATATGTGGACATCACAAATTGGAGTTAATGGGCTATTAAATTAAAAACAAAAGGCGAGGCCATAACATTGGGAGGAGGTGAAATTCGGGGTTAGTTTAGTAAGAATTAAGGAAATGAGTCTGGAGAAACAGACAAAAAGCATTGTGAGAAATTTCCAAAAATTAAAATAGTTTAATGAAAAATAACCGATAGCTCTACATAGACATTTATTTTAAAGAGATATACAAATTACCAAGAGGTATATGAAAAATGGTCATGACTATTATTCAGAGGGTTGCAGATCAAAAACACAAGATGTTGTCTTACCTCAGTATATATGGCTAAGAAAAGACTCAATATTTTGAACAGTTATGAGTCTCTCCATTCCTTCTACATGCTACACAATAAGAAGTTTCTCTGGTCAAAATATAGAGAAACACAAATCTATGGATGTGAACATAAGTATTTAGAGGCAACTTGGCAACATGGTCACATAGAGAAACTATACTAGGTAAAATCCTATGGTCTATGGATTCTCTAGTCAGGTGTTTGTATTTCCATGTTTCACAGTAGTACTAGGCATAAGCAACACTGAGCGCTTTGCTATTGATGGGACATCTACGTCAACCTGTTGTACTCACAAAGTTCAATGAACACTGTAGAAGATGTAAAAAGAGTTTAAGAGCCAGAGGATGGTTAGGGAATAAGAAAGAAAACTGAAATGCTGTCTGCTAAACATGACCTAGCTGATAAACAGATGGAGTCACAGATACTTTAGTTATAAGAACAGGACCTGCACTGATACAGTTAAAATTTCAAGCATGAATAGGGGAGGGACTCCCAAGATACCACTCCTAACTGAGAAGCCATTGGCAGTTGATGGTTTCTGGAGGAGGAAGAGTCAAATTTTTTTTTCACTTTATGATATCATACCCATGTTCATATGAACAACATTAATTGAGCTCACTAAGTAAGAAACAAGTAAACAAGCAAACAAACAATAAATAAATGAATAAGAAGTTAGGAGAGATATATATTCAGCATTCTGGGAAAAGAAAGAGGATAGTGGAAGTTAGATATATTATATATCTTATAATATTTTCCAAGAATGAATAAAGGGACCAATCACTGGGCAAGTAGGTGAGACTTCCAGGTTGGACAGAGGTAGAGAAGGATCAGGAAACAGGGGCTTTTGAACAAGGATAGCAAAAGGGCAAGATGTAGCTGCTAATGTTTCCTGGTATTATGGCAGATCCACCAGGATTTGCCATCAGAAAATTGGATTTAATATGGCTTACAAGATTAGGATTCTAGTTGTTGCACCCAGAGATTGAGTTACCATTGTTTCTTAACTAAGTTTGTGTTGTGTTTTCCTTTACATGGCAATTCAACTGGGTTCCAGAGAGAAAGGTACTGCAGCAAAGTGTGTGTTTGCCTGATGTGCAACACAAAGGCTGTGGGGTTTTTGAAGCATTGGGGCTGGCATGGAAGCAACCTGTCAGTGGGAACTTAGCAAGCTGGGTGGAGAGATTTTGGAGCTTAGAGTAGCAGGGTATAGCATGGGAACTTGCTGTACTCATTTTTAGTATTTCCCACAACAAGCTTCGATGGTTTTACTTGTCTACTAAAAGAAAATAACAAAAATAAAATGAAATATATAAAATAACATAGACAGAAATAAAAAAACGACACCTAAGTAAAATTTCAATGTTCGGGATAACTTCTGGTGATAATACAGAACTACTAATTACATTTCATGAGGAGCTTTCCCAGCATTGTTTTTCTTTCATAGAATTTTGTTGAAGTTTCTAAAAGAAACTTGTAGCATCCTTCAAAATGCTGAAAGAGCTGTGAAGCTAATTTAAGTTCAGAAAGTATTTCAACGTCACACCCACCGGTGCTATAGATTTATAGTGGCATATTCTTCTACCACACTCTTCTAACTCTGACTCACAATTGCCATAGATAGTTGGCATATGAATTTAGAATAGACCACAAATTAGTAACAGTAAAAATAACACAGTGTGTTTTTACTGAAGCTATAAGAAATGATAGAATGTGAGTTCAAGCATATTTGAGAAGTAGATTTGTTTAATTATGTATAAAAATAGTGATTATTTTATGATATAAAATTTAAGCATATCTTAATTTTAAAATGAATAAAATTATATGAAATTAGATAAAAGTTGATTTTAGAAAATTTCATTGTATATTATAAGATTTCTAGTCTATTCTGCATTTATTATCTATTTTGGAAATGGTATAATAGAGTGGAACATGAGATGTGATGAAGTAGGTCAGGTTTGAGCAATGAGACTACTATTTAAATAGTAAAGGCATTGAAATATTATATGACTTGATTACAAGCTAAAGCAATCAGTAATCTTATTAAATATCTTAAGTAATGATTTTTTAGTTTGTCTAACATATAGCTGATAATATTTTATTCTTTCTTAGTGTTTATGACCTATTTCAACATATTTCTAAAACAACTGTATTTATGTTTTGAGAACAAGGAATCAGGAAAAATGTATACTAAAGTACCTGACAGACAAAAGATTATAAATAAATATTAAGTAAGGTAATAAATCTGGTTGTTTTCTTTCTTATTCTATTTTATTCTGGCTTGTTTGTTGGCCTGTTTAGTTTCTAAAGAAAGGCATAAAGGAGATATGGAGTTAACTGTTTGAGGAGGTGGGGAGAATATGGGAGGAGACAAGAAAAAGGAAACTGTGAACAGAATATAGAGTATGAAAATATTGTCAATTAAAAATAATGTAATATAGAATGTCAGAATATATAAATTTTAAAATTTATTAAATTCTTTTATTTTGTGTGGATTCTAGCTTGAGTATGCACATGTATGTGAATGTTCATGTGCCCATGTTGAAACTATGTAGAGCAGAAGACATTTTGTAGGTGTCAGTTTTCACTTTGAAAAAAAGTTTCTAATAGATTCAGATAATCATGATTGGTAGTAAGCATATTTGTTGGCTAACACATTTCTTCTGGCACTTTCCCTAATTTTTGCCATGAATCAAAACAAGCTCATAATTGGAAATTATGACCGTTCTAAAGATCCATATTCTTTCTTTATTTCTGTTTGATGATATATTGACTGATTAGAAAATATAACAGTTTTAATGAGTTGTACATTAAAGCCAGGCAAAGTATTCAACAGCTGCTTCCTCCAAGTTAAAAAACAGTAAATATATTTCATGTATATAACTTAGATCTCAATATCAAATAATCTTCTGCATATTTATTTCAACAGTGATATAATTAGATTTGGTTTTGCAAATAAAGCATTTTTATTTTAATTGAATATTGTTCTTTTAAATGAGCATTTTATTTCTTTATGCTATAAGGTATGATATATTTCTTGCTTCTAAATTAGGAAATTTTGTAATATGAATAAATGATTTTCAAATGGTGAAAATATACTTTAAGTTATATGAGACATTTTATTACATTCTTTTAATATGTACATATGCACTACATAATTTCTTGGGAACTATTTAACAGATTCATCTTTTTTACATGTCCGTAGAAAAGCACATTCTTAATATAAGACCAGTGTTATGGTTAATTGCATCAATAATATTCTAAATTTGTTTTATATTACCTAATGAAAAGAAATGTTATGATCTTCTGAATCCTTCCTTAACAGTGATACAAACAGAGCACAAATAGAATAGGAGTCCACGTTGTAAGTATGGAGGTCAGAGGACATCTTGCAATAGTTAGTTTCTCTGTTTCTTCAATATAGGTCCCAGGAATTTAACTCAGCAACTCAGCCTTGATAGCAAGTGGTATGTATTTATTTATTTTTGAATTGGTGAGACATCTCTTTAACCATTGTTTTTGAAAGATAGACAGACAGACAGATGAACACACACACACACACACACACACACACACACACACACACGAGAGAGAGAGAGAGAGAGAGAGAGAGAGAGAGAGAGAGAGAGAGAAGGAGAGAGAGAGAAAGTTTTCCCAAACATTTCATTTCATTTTATTTGAATTATGACTGCCTAAGAAGGTAATTTTCTGTAAAGAACAAGTGTACATTCAAGAGTTCTAATGTTGATTTTTGTTGCTTGTTCATTTATTACTCTTAGAATAACATCAAAACCCTGTGCACAGAGGCCAATCTCAAAGGTCACCAAATTAATGACCATTAGCTATAAGTAGCTATTCTAACACTTAAAACATGATTGGTTGGAATTGAGTTTTCTATTCATAAACCACATACTTGTTTGCAATATATATTGTGAGAATTAAAACATTTATAAATTTTAATTAGCTATATTTTATGATTGTAAAATCTAAGATATGCTTTATTAACTCTTTTACTAAAATTAATTTTGACTATTTCTTTTTAAGTTTTAATAATACAAATACTGGAAACTTAAAATTGCTTTCATATTTCCATATGACTATGTTGATAAAAATAGAGAACACTATATAATCTGAAACTCAATATTCTGTGACTATAGTTTTATATTAGCAATTTAGAGAAAGCAAAGTTCTTTATTCATTAATAATTTCTGTAGCATAAAATAATGGCATATAATAATATTTAAACTTTTGTAGGCAGATTTGAAAATTTCACAAGGTTTATGGCTCATTTAAATTGTGATAATAAGCAGATGTCACTTAATAATGCTTTTTATTTCATCTATATTCATATTTTTAAAATTATAACACAAATTCAAATTATGAAGTTTAGGTAGATCATTTTGCTTTTATAGGTTATATTCTGATTCAATGTTTCACCAAAAGTTTTATCAGACTGACAATAATAAAGTATTACAGTCATTTTTAGAATTTAATAAGTGTACTCTCTTCAAAATGAAATTAGTTTTCTTCTCTAGTTTATTTCTGAATGATGAATAGTTTAAAAATTGCTTTCATTTTCCTTTGTTACAAAAAACCATTTACAAGCAACACAATTATATTAGGAGACACATTTTGTCCAATTATCTGTAATGTACAATATGTAATGAATATAGAAGGATTATCTAGTCAAATATTATTTGAAGAAAACTATTTTAAATATTAAAATACTGAAATCCTAATGCTTTATAAGACTTAATTCTTTCTGAAAATATTTTTCAATATTTCAAGTTTACCTATTAGTAACTTAAGATAAAACTAACAGAACCTCAGTTAATTTGGTCATGTAGCATGATAAAACAGGGAGATATTAAATTAGTAAGAAGAGATTAATTGCATGGTCCATGCTATAAGTTTATAACTTAAAGCCTATGCATATACATTTTAATTAATGCCTTCATATGAAAACAGTGATACTCTTTTTTTTCTGATTTCTTTTTTTTTAATTAATTAATTTATTTATTTTTGGTACTTTATTTACATTTCCAATGTTTCCCTTTTCTGGGTCTCCTCTTTGGAAACCCCCTATCCCCTTCCCCTCCCCGCCTCTGTGAGGGAATTCCTCCTCCCACCTACCCACCCACCCATCCCCATATTCCCACCTTGACATTCCCCTTTACTGGGGCCTCTAGCACCCTCAGGCCCAAGGCCCTCTCCTTTGTACCTGATGGCCATCGAGGTCATCCTCTGCCACGTATGTAGTCCGAAAAATGGGTCAATAGATGTGCATTCTTTGGTAGGGGGTCCTAACTCAGGGACGACTGGGGGGGGGGGGTCAGGCCCATTGACGCTCTTGCTCCTGCCACGGGGCTGTAAATTCCCTCAGCTCCTTCAGACCTTCCTCCAACTCCTCCATCTGGGACCTCACTCTCAGTCCAGTGGTTACTGTTAAGTGAAACTTGGACATTCTGAACTTTTGGGCTAATATCCGCTTATCAGTGAGTACATACCATGTTCATTTTTTTGTGACGGAGTTACCTCGCTCAGGATGATATTTTCAAGTTGCATCCATTTGCCTGCAAATTTCATTAAGTCACTGTTTCTAATAGCTGAGTAGTACTCCGTCGTGTAGATGTACCACATTTTCTGTATCCATTCTTCTGATGAGGGACATCTGGGTTGTTTCCAGCTTCTGGCTATTATAAATATGGCTGCTATGAACATAGTGGAGCATGAGTCTTTGCTACATGTTGGGGCATCTTCTGGGTATATGCCCAGGAGAGGGATAGCTGGGTCCTCAGGTAGTATTATGTCCATTTTTCTGAGGGTGCGCCACACTGATTTCCAGAGTGGTTGTACCAGCTTGCAGTCCCACCAACAGTGGAGGAGTGTTCCTCTTTCTCCACATCCTCGCCAGCATCTGCTGTCACCTGAGTTTTTGATCTTGGCCATTCTGAGTGGTGTGAGGTGAAATCTCAGACTTGTTTTGATTTGCATTTCCCTGATGACTAGGGATATTGAGCATTTCTTTAGGTGCTTCTCAGCCCTGCCGTTTTGTCCTATTGACAGTGTCGTTTGCCTTATAGAAGCTTTGCAATTTCATGAGGTCCCACTTGTCTATTCTTGATCTTAGCGCATAAGTCACTGGTGTTCTGTTCAGGAACTTTTCCCCCGTACCCAGGTGTTCAAGAGTTTTCCCCACTTTCTCTTCTATTAGATTCAGTGTAACTGGTTTAATGTGGAGGTCCTTGATCCACTTGGATTTGAGCTTTGTACAAGGAGATAGGAGTGGATCAATTTGCATTCTTCTGCATGTAGACCGCCACTTGACCCAGCACCATTTGTTGAAAATGCTGTCTTTTTTCCACTGAGTGGTTTTAGCTCCTTTGTCGAAGATCAAGTGACCATATGTGTGTGGGTTCATTTCTGGGTCCTCAATTCTATTCCATTGATCTACCTGCCTGTCACTGTACCAATACCATGCAGTTTTTATCACTACTGCTCTGTAGTACA
>CM052722.1:62945823-62981654 GCA_028551405.1 Uromys caudimaculatus
AATAAAATTCTCGCAAACCGAATCCAAGAACACATCAAAACGATCATTCATCATGATCAAGTAGGCTTCTTCCCAGGGATGCAGGAATGGTTCAATACCCAGAAATCCATCAATGTAATTCACTACATAAACAAACTCAAAGAAAAAAACCACATGGTCATTTCCTTAGATGCTGAAAAAGCATTTGACAAAACTCAACATCCCTTCATGATAAAAGTCTTGGAAAGATCAGGAATTTAAGGCCCATACCTAAACATAGTAAAAGCAATATACAGCAAACCAGTAGCCAACATCAAACTAAATGGAGAGAAACACGAAGCAATCCCACTAAAATCAGGGACTAGACAGGGTTGCCCTCTCTCTCCATATCTATTCAATATAGTAATTGAAGTTCTAACTAGAGCAATTAGACAACAAAAGGAGGTCAAATGGATACAAATTAGAAAGGAAGAAATCAAAATACCACTCTTTGCAGATGATATGAGCATATACTTAAGTGACCCGAAGAAAACCTCCACCAGAGAACTGCTGTAGCTGATAAACAACTTCAGTAAAGTGGCCGGATATAAAATTAACTCAAACAAATCAGTAGTCTTCCTATACTTAAAGGATAAACAGCACGAGAAAGAAATTAGGGAAATGACACACTTCATAATGGTCACAAACAATATAAAGTATCTTGGTGTGACTCTAACCAAACAAGTGAAAATCTGTAAGACAAGAACCTCAAGTCTCTGAAGAAAGAAATCAAAGACCTCAGAAGATGGAAAGCTCTCCCCTGCTAATGGATTGACAAGATTAATATAGTAAAAATCACCATCCTACCAAAAGCAATCTACAGATTCGGTGCAATCCCCATCAAAATTCCAACTCAATTCTCAATAGACTTAGAAAGAGCAATTCTCAAATTCATTTGGAAGAACAAAGAACCCAGTATAGGAAAAGCTATTCTCAACAACAAAAGAACTTCTGGGGGAATCAGCATTCCTGACCTCAAGCTGTACTACAGAGCAGTAGTGATAAAAGCTGCATGGTATTGGTACAGTGACAGGCAGGTAAATCAATAGAATAGAATTGAAGACCCAGAAATGAACCCACACACCTATGGCCACTTGATTTTCGACAAAGGAGCTAAAACCACCCAGTGGAAAAAAGACAGCATTTTCAAAAAATGGTTCTCGTTTAACTGGCGGTCTACATGCAGAAGAATGCGAACTGATCCATTCCTATCTGCCTGTACAAAGTTCAAGTCCAGGTGGATTACGGACCTCCACATAAAACCAGATACACTGAATCTAATAGAAGAGAAAGTGGGGAAAAGCCTCGAACACAGGGGTAGAGGGGAAAAGTTCCTGAACAGAACACCAATGGTTTATGCTCTAAGATCAAGAATTGTCAAATGGAACCTCATGAAACTGTAAAGTTTCTATAAGGCAAAGAACACTGTCAATAGGATAAAACGGCAACCAACAGATTGGGAAAAGATCTTTACCAATCCTAAGTCCGATAGAGGGCTAATATCCAACATATACAAAGAACTCAAGAAGTTAGACTCCAGAAAACCAAATAACCCTATCAAAAAATGGGGAACAGAGTTAAACAGAGAATTCTCAACTGAGGAAACTTGAAGGGCTGAGAAGCACCTAAAGAAATGTTCAACATCCTTAGTCATCAGGGAAATGCAAATCAAAACAACCCTGAGATTCTACCTCACACCAGTCAGAATGGCTAAGATCAAAAACTCAGGTGATAGCAGATGCTGGCTAGGATGTGGAGAAAGAGGAACACTCCACCATTGTTGGTGGGATTGCAAGCTGCTACAACCACTCTGGAAATCAGTTTGGTGGACCCTCATAAAAATGGACATAATACTACTTGAGGACCCAGCTATACCACTCCTGGGCATATAAGCAGAAGATGCTCCAACATGTAATAAAGACACATGCTCCACTGTGTTCATAGCAGCCATATTTACAATAGCCAGAAGCTGGAAACAACTCAGATGTCCCTCACCAGAGGAATGGATACAGAAAATGTGGTATATTTACACAATGGAGTACTACTCAACTATTAAAAACAATGACTTAATGAAATTTGCAGGCAAATGGATGGAACTTGAAAATATCATCCTGAGCAAGGTAAGTCAGTCACAAAAGAAAAGAACGAACATGGTATGTACTCACTGATAAGTGGATAGTAGCCCAAACGTTTGGAATACCCAAGTTTCACCTCATAGTAACCACTGGACTGAGAGAGAGGCCCCAGATGGAGGAGTTGGAGAAGGAACTGAAGGAGCTGAAGGAGTCTGCAGCCCCATGGAGGGATCAACAGTGTCAACTGACCTGACCCACCCCTTTGGTCCTCCTGGAGGCTGGACCACCATCCAAAGAATACAGATTGAGGAACCCATGATTTGGACCACATATGTGGCAAAGGAGGGCCTTGTTGGCCATCAGGGGGAGGAGAGGCCCCAGTAAAGGGGAAGATCAAGGTGGGAATAAGGGAGTGGGTTGCCGGGTGGTAGGAGGTGGAATACCCTCATAGAGGTGGGGGAGGGGGAGGGGGTAGGTGCTTTCCAAAGAGGACACCTAGAAAGGGGGAAACGTTGGAAATGTAAATAAAGTATCAAAAACATTAACTAACTAACTAACGAACTAACTAACTAACTAAATAACTAAATAACTAACTAACTAACTAAATAAATAAAATTGAATCAATAGCCCAGGCACTGGTGGTGCATGCCTTTAATCACAGCACTTGGGAGGCAGAGACAGGTGGATTTCTGAGTTTGAGGCCAGCCTAGTCTACAGAGTGAGTTCCAGGACTTCCAGGGCTACACAGAGAAACCCTGTCTCAAAAAAACCAAAAAAAAAAAAAAAAAAAACCAAAAAAAAAAAAAAAAAAAAAAGGATTGAAACAATAGAAACTGAAAATCTTCTGTAAGATAAAAGACTTTAATAGGACAAATAGGGAACTTAAAGATTGGGATAAATTCTTTACTAACCCTTCATCTAATGGAGGACTAATATCCAAAATGTCTAAAAAACACAAGAAGTTAACCTAAAAACCAAATAAACCAATTAAAAAATGGAGTACATAGCTAAACAGAATTCTCAATAGAAGAATTTTGAATGGCTGAGAAGCAATTAAAGAAACGTTCAGCATCCTTAATCATCAGGGAAATGCAAAGCAAAACAAGTCTGAGATTCCACCTCACACCAGTCAGAATGGCTAAGACCAAAATCTCCAGGGACAGCATATGCTGGCGAGGATGTGGAGAAAGAGGAACACTCCTCCACTGTTGGTGCAATTGCAAAGTTGTACAACTACTCTGGAAATTAATTTGGTAGTTCCTCAGCAAATTGAAGATATTTCTACCTGAAGATCCAATGATACCATTTTTGGTCATATCCACAAAAGATGTTCCACTATACTACAAGGACACGTGCTCCACTATGTTCATAGCAGCCTTATTTATAATAGCCCAAAACTGGAAACAACCAAGATGTACCTCAACTGAAGAATGAATAAATAAAATGTGGTACATTTACACAATGGAATACTACTCAGTTATTAAAAACTAGGACATTATGAATTTTTTCAGGCAAATGGATGGAAATAGAAATTATCACCTGAGTGAGGTAACACAGACCCAAAAAAGAACATGCATGGTATGTACTCAATGATAAGTTGATATTAGCCAAAAAGTACAGAATACCCATGATACAACCTAGAGATAGTAAAAAGTTTAAAGAGAAGGCCCAAATGAGGATGCTTCAATCCCACTTAAAAAAGGGGTTTAAAAAGTAAAGATGGGAGGCAGAGGAAGGATGGGATCTGGTTGGGAGAGGGAAGGGGGAAGGGAAAGTGGAACAAGATCAGGGCTGTGGGATGGGGGACAGGAGAGAAGCCCAGAAGACCAGGTTGGTGTGGGAGGTGGGGGTGACCCTCTAAAAATTCCCAAAAACATGGTATAGGAGAGATTCCTATGATTGAAATGGGATAACATTAGCCAAAATGTCTAACAGTGGAGAGATGGAATTCAAAGAGTCCACCTCCAGTAGATAGAAAGGACCCAAGTGGAAGGATGGGATTTGATATGTTTATAAAAAGATAAAGAGTGAATAGATATGTTCTATGGGGGTGTGGTGAGGTATGGGGGAAATGGGTGTCTCAGCCGGCCTATGCCAAGTGATTCCTTTCCCCTGAGGGGCCAGCCACAGGACAGTATAGTATAGAGTTTATTCAGAGTATTGGGAAGAGAGGTAAGAGAGTAGCAGAGGTAGAGAAAGGCAGAGAGTGAGAGAGAGTAGAGAAGTACAGGCCGGTCATGAACACATGAAGATAGGAGGAAGGGAAGAGAATGGGAAAGGGAGGGTAGAAGGGAAGAGACCAAGAGGGCAAGAGAGAGAGGAGGGGGAAGCAGCCCCTTTTATAGTGGGTCTGGCCTACCTGGCTATTGCCAGGTAACTGTAGGTAGGAGCATACCTGGCTGTTGCTAGGTATCTGTCGGGGTGGAGTTTAGACAGAACTCTAACAGGATTATCAACCCACAGTCACAATTTCTGACCCCAAATTGTTCCTGTCTAAAAGAACTGCAGGGACAAAAATGTGGAAGAGACTGAAGGAAAGGCAGTCCAATGACCAGATCAACTTGGGATCCATCTCATGGGGAAGGGAAACAATCACCAAGGCCTGATACTATTACTGATGCTATAATGTGCTTACAGAAAGAAGCCTAGCATGACTGTCCTCTGAGAGGCCCTACCAACAGCTGACTGAGATAGATGCATATACTTAAAACCAACCAATGGACTGAAGGTGGAGAATTAGGCAAAGGGTTGAAGGAGCTGAAGAAGTCAATCCCACAGGAAGACCTGCAGTCTCAACTATCCCAGATGCCTGAATGCCTACAAGCTCCCAGAGACTGAGTCACCAACCAGGCAGCATACACAGACTGGTCTGAGACCCTGGCACTTATAGAACAAAGGACTGCCTGACTGGTCTTGGTGGGATAAGATATGCCTAATCTTGTAGAGACTTGAGGCCCTAGGGAAGGAGAATGTGAGGGGTGGAGGGTGGGGTAGGGATCATCCTCTCAGAGGCAAGGGGAATGGGGAATGGTATGAGAAACTTTGGGGGGTGGGACCTGGAACAGGAGAAATGACTGGAATGTCTTTAAATAAAATTTAAAGAACTGAAATAATAATAGAACCTGCATATGAATGTGTGGCATGAAAGTCAAATGTCTACTGAAGACAGTATATATTTTTAATTACATATATAAATACTAAGTAGTGCCAAGTTTTATGGTTTTAACTATATTATTATATACAAGGAACACATAATTACTTTTTAAAATTACATAAATGAGTCTATAGAATGAGCTCAGTTGGGCAAGTGTTTGTCCAGTATGTGTTGTATAAACCAGATTTTGTATCTGTAATATCAGTACACTCAGAAGTTCAAATTCATATTCAGGTATACATTCTATTTATGGGTTACCCTGATCTTTGAGAGAAATATGGGAGGAGTGAGAAAGGAAAAAGAAAGAGAACAGAAGAAATGAAAAAAAAAAGATAGAAAGAAAATAAAACAAAAACTTCATATCTTTGAATACTTAATTGACTTCACTGAGTATTTTCATCTAGTCAGGTATAATGGTTTTATGAGAATCCATGTGATCCTGACTAATATTCAAATTTTTTATTCCACAATACCTCTATGAAGAGTTTATCAAGACACATTGCTGAGTAAAATAAATCGGACACAGTAATACAATTATCACATGTTTTCTTTAATATGCAGAAAAATGCATTATTGTAGGACAGAAATTATGGACCAGAGTAAGCATTTCTGCATATGAGGTTGCTCATAAAGTAAATAAATTGATAAATAAATGATGTATTTATTGGTGGAATTTATTAGAATTTGTCAACTAATTTGAAATGAAGAAAAAGTATTTGACTTGAATCATAAACACAAAGAAGTTCTTATGACTATTCCATATCTACAGCTCATGAATTTGCAGGGAAATATCTACAAACCAAAAGAAGATTATAGTTAAAATTTTATATGTGATATTTTTATATTAAATTTATTATGTATCAAAATGTTCAATATATAAGACGTTGAAGGACATTAGGAGTAAGATATTATCATTAAAATTTTAAAACTTTAAGGATTGCTGAAATTTATTAGAATATGAAGGTTGAGAAAATAAGATGTCCAAAGACGTAATTAAACTAAACATAAAAAGCTCCAAGATCTGAAAACAATCAAAGTAGCAAAAATAATCATATTTGAAATACTTGTATCAGACTTGAAATATAAAGAGATCTATGTGTAACATATTGGATTTATTACCGACTTCAGAAAGAGCTATACTTTAGTAATTATTTTAGATTGCTTGAAGTAACAATGGTTTATTGATTGTAGTTCTAAAACTTACAAAGCAAAATCATAGTTTTTGTATAATAGAACAATAGAAATATCATTTTGAAATATGAAGTTAAAATGAGCATAAATATAAATGAGGCATTCACAATATCTAATAACACCTTAAAATTTTATGAACAAAAGATAAAATTAAATACATTTTAACTGGTTGCTTAAATTTCATGTTTAAAAATGTTGGTTGCTTCTAAGCCTTATCTTAGTAGAGATTCACAAATAATCAATACCACAAATATTGGTAAAGAGTATACCTTACATACCATTACAAGAATGGAAGTGAGACTATTTCCTTTAGCATGTATACAGTATGAAAATTTATAGATCAAATCCAAAAATAGTGAAGATAATATTATATCTTTTGTATTCCCTCAGACAAATTTTGAAAATATTCCCCTGGTCAGAGGAATAGTATAATCAAAATCATATTTGATTTGAAAGCAGCTACTTTAAGTAAAAAAATGACTACATGATTATATTAATTTTGTTACATTAAATTGGTGTAAAGAAATAGGAAAAAATAATTCAAGTAGTGAGGATAACCATATTAAGGAATATTCTCTTAGATATCAGTTCATTTTTTTTAAATCTGAAGCAAGCAGTTAAAATTTGTAATGCCTTATGAGAGGTGAAAAAAACAAAAGTTTCCCAAACAAACACAAATAATTTACTTTGACGTGAAACATGCATTTTAGTGATGCTTTGTGTTTGTTTCTACTGTACCTTTCTTTAGTCCAGGAATGAAAGCTAAAAAGAGATTTGCAGAAAGTTAAACAATATATATTTACTCTTCCTCCAAATATACTATTTGTTACATAGTAAATTATATTAAGTGCATTGTATTCTCAACCCCATTTCACAGAGTATGTGAACATAAACAAGATTGAACTTACTTAAGTTTGTCTTCTGTAATTTGTGAGAATGTGATTTAACCAAGCCTATGTAATATGTTGCACTTTCAGCAAGTAGTGGTTGCTCCTTTAGATAAAGCCTATGTGCCTTTAGCTAATTATCTATCTCTTAGGAGCTCAGTTTTATGCAAAAAATCAGTATATGTCTAGCTTTATTGACTGTGAAAAGAAAATATAGTAAACAAATAAAATGCCACTAGCATTCATATACCCTCCTACTGAAAACATAGAATGCAAGAAGGCAGTACATTTTACCTAGAGTGCTGTTGTCTCCAAATTCTGGTGATAAAAATAAAGATGACTGCCAAATCAGTAGACATGAACCTGACAATGTATTTCAATGAAGTTATTTGTGTTATTGTTTTAAGAATAGTTTCCTATAATCTCATAACTAAACATACATATTATTTCTCACTATTAAAAGAGGGAAATGCATATACATTATAATAATCATATTCTAGAAAAACACAGGGATTATTTTTTAATTAAATTTCATTCAAAGACTTTATGACATCATGATCAAGAATAAGAAGTGAAGACTATTTAAACTGAATCATTTATACTAACGAAATATTAAGTTTGTATCAATATGTATGGTTGACTATTCAATGTATTTGTTGATGACTTCTGTGCTTTAGTAAATATTTTACAGTGTTTATGTTTGGATAAAAGCTTAAAAGACAAGCAAATTGAAATTGCATAAAACCTACTTCAATTAAATTTGAGGTAATTTAAAATGACACATGACATACCAAGAGATGCAACTGCAAATGTGACAGATTGAAAGAAATATTCTTATAAAATTACACAAATTAATCAAAGAAAATTGTTTGCTATTTTTCAGTGTCATTGATATGCTACAGCACATTCCTTTTCCATCACAAGGTGTTGTATTGAGAAGTAAAGAAATGTAATGGTAACACACTGAAGAAAAAAAAGAAAATTAACAGTTCTTTCAAAAGATACATGGAATAAGATTTATTTTTCAAATAGTATTCTCAAACTACACCTTTGATGTTTCCAATTTTAGGAAAGATTCACATGCAAATGCACACACACACACACACACACACACACACACATATACATACACACATACTTCTCATTCATTATTGCAATAAACAGTTAAGACCTGTGCTTTTTTCATGTATTTTATAATGAGAAAGAAATATTACAATAAACTACTAGCTTTTCACATGTAAGATGAAGTTACAGGTTAGCATAGTCCTTAGTGATCTAATTTGGTAATTGAAAAGATCAAAACAAAAGGGATTGGGTCTGGACATGCTTCTAAGGCTATGAATGTTTTCTAAATGAAAGAAGTTGAATAGGTAGCAAAACAACAACTAAACAGAAACCAAGTCCATTTTAAAAATGTAGCCGTGATCATTGTTTCACTAACATAAAAAGTAAAATTTGATTTATAAATGAGTAATGTCAAACCTATCAATTTTCTTTAAAATTTGAAGGAATAAACATATTCAATATAAAGTTTTTACTCTGAAGAAACATTAGAAGCCTGTTCCAAAGTGGAAATATTTTCAGCACATACAACAATATATTTAAGACTGCAATAACACAATAGTGCATTTATAATGTAAATGTATTTGTTGGTGACTTTTGCATGCTGAGGGAAGGAGGAAGGGAATCTTGACCTAGTTAACAAGATCACCCAAGTCATTGTAAAGATCTATATTGTTTTATATGATTCAATCTGATTTTTTCCACATTCCTTTCAATAAAAGAAAAATGTATAGTGATTAACAGAGATCACTACAGAGTTAACAAGTAGAATGGAAATACTTGTCAGTGTATCGATTTATACTTTCCAATTATGTCAAAAGTAATCACATGTGGGGCTGGTCTCAAATATAAAAGTTTTAGCCCTGAACCAAAAAAGTATTAAGGAAGTAAAATTTAAAATAAATATCATCGCATTTATTAGGAAATAACTTACAAATTTAAACTATATTTAAAATAAATAATTGGCCTTGTTTGAAAATACAGTCAATAGGAGTATAATATTTTAAACAAATATTTATTATTATGTATAATATATGCAATGAATATATTGAATACATATTGAATGCACTGAAATTCTAGAAAAATGTCTAATACAGAGAAAAACTGAAAAATCAGTATACAAGTGAGGTTAAACGTAAGGTATACATTCAAGTTTTATGAGTTAACTATTAATAACTAGTTATTCATTTATTTTCTTATGCTAAGCCTCTCAAAGTTTAATACAGAAGGTCATGAAATGCTGCAGGAGAAAACTGAAAAAATATTCTAGACTTGAATTAATAAACTAATGTCTACCTTTCTAACATGTCAATTTTAAAACATTGTAAACATTTCCCAAAAGACTTAATTCTTCCTGATGTATAGCACAAATCACCACTGTATCATTCTTATTGATTTCATGACTAATAAGTTGTATAGTTACTGTTATCTTCTTGAGTGTATGGATTTTAAAATAAGAAACAATGGGGCTCAAGTCAAATTTTCTTTCCAAATTTTGTGAAAGGTTAAGACTACAAAAACAAATTATGTAAGAAGACCATTCATATAATGAGCATCTAACCTATAGTGAAAATTAAGGTTGAAAATATGAGTTTAATTATTGTATAAATTATAAAATCTTGAGTATTTTCTTCAGCCATACATGTTAGAACAGTACCTTCTAAAAGAAGCCATAATTAGACTACTGCAAAAAGATAAAGTCAGTATAATTCCTTGATTATGAAAATACCAAAAACTTTAAATTTGTTCAAGAAATATATAACCACCATTATCTATGTCAACAAAATTATGGCTGACCATACTCAAGCTATAACATACTATCCCATTCTCCTCTTCCTTATAGACTATCAGTTAGGCCAGCACCATTTATTGAAGATGCTGTCTTTTTCCACTGTATGCTTTTGGCTTCTTTGTCAAAGATCATGTATCTAGAGGTATATGGGTTTATTTCTGTGTTTTCATTTCTATATCATTGACCAACGTGTCTGTCTCTACCAATACCACACAGTTGTTATCACTATTGCTTTGTAGTACAGCTTAATGTTAGGGATGATGATTTCCCCAGAAATTCTTTCATTGTTGAGAATTCTTTTTTTGTTTTTCCACATTAAATTGAGAATTGCTCTTTACATGTCTGTGAAGAATTGTGTTGAATTTTTTTTGGGATTACACTGAATCTGTATATTGCTTTTGGTAAGATGGCCATTTTCACTATGTTAATCCTACCAATCTATGAGCTTGGGAGACCTTTCCATCTTCTGAGGTCTTCTTCAATTTCTTTTTCAGGGATTTGAAGTTCTTGTCCTACACATCTTTCACTTCCTTGGTAAAAATTACACCAGAATATTTTATACTATTTGTGGCCTATGTGAAAGGTGTTGTTTCCATAATTTCTTTCTCAGCCTATTTATCATCTTTGTAAAGTAAGGCTGTTGATTTGTTTGTGTTAAACTTTACTCTGCCACTTTTGGAAAATAGATCCATATTTATCTGCCTGCACAAAGCTGAAGTCCAAATGGATCAAGAATCTTAGCATAAAATAAGATACACTGAATGTAATAGAAGAAAAAGTGGGAAAGAGCCTCAAACTCATTGGCAAAGTGGGAAATTTCCGGAACAGAACATCATTGGCTCAGGCTCTAATATCAAATGTAAATAAATGGAACCTCATGAAACTGAAAAAGTTTTGTAAAGCAAAGGATATAGGCAATAGGAAAAATCATCAAAATGAGAAAAAAAATCTTCATTAACCCTACATCCAACAAAGGGCTAATATCAAAAATGTATAAAGATCTCAAGAAGTTAACCCCCTAAAAGACAAATAACTCAATTAAAATATGGGGTACAGAGCTAATCAGAAAATTCATAGCAGACGATTCTCAAATGGCCAAGAAACACTTAAAGATATGGTCAAAGACTTTAGTCATCAAAGAAATGCAAATCCAAAGGACCCTAAGATTCTACCTAACACCAATCCGAATGGATAAGATCAAATATTCAAGGGACAGTACATGCTGGCAAGTATGTGGAAAAAGAGGAACATTCCTTAATTGATGGTGGGATTGCAAGCTGGTACAGCCACTCTGGAAATCAATCTGGAGCTTCCTCAGGATACTGGAAATAGCTCTATCTAAAGACCCAGCTATACCACTCTTAGGCATATATCCAAAAGATACCCCACCCTGCCACAAGCACACATACTCTACCATGTTCATAGAAGCCTTATTTGTAATAGCAAGAAGCTAGAAGAATGGATACATAAAATGTAGTTCATGTATGCAATCAAATAGTATTCACCTATTGAAAAGGAGGATATAATGAAGTTTTCAGGAAAATGAGTGGAACTAGAAAATATCATTCTGAGTGAGGTAACCCAAAATGACATATATGGTATGTAATCGCTGATTAGTGGATATTAGCCAAAGAGTACAGAATACCTAGGATAAAACCCACAGACTATAAGTATAACAAGTAGAAAGGCCCAAGTGAGGATGTTTCAATTCCTTTTAGAAAGGGGAAGGAAATAATCAGGGGAGGCAGACCTGGTTGGGAGAGACCTGGTTGGGAGAAACCATATTTAGAAATAGCCTGTAAATGTTTTAAGTATTTTACGTTAAATAACTTTCACTAATATAAATGGCAAAAAGTTTCTTCAAAGCAATGTTCTATTAATTTATTGTTTTCCTACAGAATAAGAAATATATTAAGGTTGACTTATTGAAAAAGTTTTACTGTATTAAAATGCATTTGGGTAATAATAAAATGATGGGCCAAATCTAAAATATGATCTGTTTTATATTAGTGTTTTTCTTTACCAATTTAAGATAATATAGTGCTTTTCTCCAAAGCAGTATAAGAACATTTTTATAATGAGAATTATATATATTCAAATCTTCATTTGCTTCAATACACCAGTTGTGTGTGCAATTTTAGTTTGATATTAATTACTTTAAAATTTATTATTAATGGCAGTTTCTGTAAATAATTGATGTCCACAGAATTCTTTTACTTTATATTTTAAATATCAGTAGATAAGCCTAACATATGGGAAACTGGCTATAGATTTTAGAAATAACAAGAAGAGTCATTTTCCATGTGGTGAGACATATTGGGTATATACTGCAGGGGACTGATCTTCTTAGATGATATGTTGATAAATATTTTATGTCAGCAAAGAACAAAGCATAAAAGATAGTGCCACACATATGAAGAGGAAATGAAAAGTAGAAACTAGCTATTTCAAACTGAATTAAATAAAAGTTTATATGAGCAGGAAGAAGATGGTCAAAGAAAGACTTATTTTATCAGCCTGACAGATTAACTGAGTGCACAAGACATGTTAAAAGGTTTCGTGAATAAACCAAATGCTTTTTGCCAAAGAAATCATCTACACTTCATGATTAAAAGACAGAGATTCAAGGTAATGGCTCTTTGGATGCTCAAAATATAAATATTATATTTTTGGTACTTATAAAAGGAAAGCATGGCACTTAGACATAAAATATTGCCTGAGATCTACTTTTTCTGTAACTAGGAAGAATATATAAATCTTGCATAAACTATAAATTCATATCTGCATTTGTTTGCATCCCTAAGTATTAATCTCTAACTTTCTTGTCTTCCTCAGACAAAAAATGTTAACATTACTTCTAGCCAAAATGGTATATTTTTGTAGAAATGGATTTATATCTGCAGCATAATATTGCTAAAACTTACCAGAAAGTTATATAATAAATATAGTCATAAAGAACTGGTACATTTATTTAAAACATATGACAGTCCTATTCTGTCCTCTATTACCTGCTGCTTGCAGACAAAACGTGACACCATGTGTTTCCTATCCCTGAGCAGCATTCTTACCTTAATCTGTTTGAATCCATCCTCTGCATCATGAAAACATACTAATGTCCCTTTATCTTTTAAGGTTATATCTTATTGAAAGAAAGAAAAATTATGCTAAGCAAATGTACTTTAGCTTTAGTTGAATTAACTTAAAGTTCTACATGGAGTTCTGTCTCCAAAAATAAAAGCAAAATTACATAATTAAATTAAATACTAAAGAAACTTGATGGGAGTTGGTTAAAACATAACGAATTATTCAATCTTTATCCTGTAATCTGAATTTTAATCAGGATATTCAAGCATTAATAGTTATTACAAATACTCAGATTCTAAATAATGATTCTAATGGCTGAAATAAACTCTATCAAAAAATGTCCTCATAGAAATGTATATTCCTCAATAAATTGAATGTTATCACCATACATGAACTTAGTAGTTTGTCCTGCAATTATAAATTAAATACACATCAATTTTCTCATTGTCTTACTCTATTTTCATTAAATATTTGTGGTTTATTACAGTCAATTGACTAATATCTAAAACAAACAAAAAGTGTATCATTTCACTAAATATAATATTCATACAAATGATAAAGAAATCTAAGATTTTACAGCAAATGTGTTCATTTATAAAAATGATAAAAATGAACTCCTTCAGTCATGGACATGTAAAATTACCAGACTCTAATTTGTTCAGAAAATACATGTAATTTTGATGAATACATCAGGAAAAAATGTAATTTATGAGTATTCATATAATCTAAATTAAGAATTTAATATAAAAATATATAAAACACAGAACTAATTTAAAAACTAGGGGATGCAGAAATTGCTCAGTGGATAAGAACAATTGTTGCTGTTTCACAGGATCCGGATTTCCTTCCCAGAACCCACATGGTGCTCTTACAAGTGCTCTTAACTCCAGTTCCAGGACATTGAAAACACTCTTTTTATCTCTATGGGTACTACATTTGTACTCAGTGTTCTTATATACATGCAGGAAAAACAGTCATGCACAAAAAATAAAAATTAATTGTTATAAATTAACTCAATATTATTAATTTTAAAAACTCTAAATTTGTGAGACTTTCTAACAACAAATTCCTGTAAGAATAAACCTTATACAGGAAAAATAGATTTCAGTCTATGTATTAGAATGTAATAGCTCTATATACAATTTCAGATGACAAAATTTATTTTATGACTTGCAAAAGTCATAGAAAATAAATCATCCCAGTAAAAGCAATTATTCAAAAATAATTCATGGCATAGCTAAGACAAGTTAACAATATTGCTTTTTGTAATACCATAAAAAGTAAAAAGTCGTTTTTAATTTTGACTATATATTGTGTAGAAGTTTTGTCCAAGATAAACCTCCACATTGAAGGAAAGATAAGACACAAGATATTCCAAAATGTGAAATATTCTATCCTTGAAGGAATTTCTTTCACTCAGGACATTCAAAAGAAAGGTGAATCATTCTATCATGAAACAAATCTCTTTAAGTTCTAGATGTAAAGGAAAGCTTCAGAAAGTTCTGCAGCTGTACAGATCCACCCTCAAGTGAATATAATCAGGAAGAAATAATCAGACAAGCCTAACTTCTAAAAAGACACAAAATGCAGCTGAACAGACAAAAACAAACAAACAAAAACCACAGACCAGCTGCTTAACTAGGAAAACCCATAAACCAACAGGTGCCTAGAAAGGAAAGAGTCCAACTTGTAGATTTTGGTGGTATCTTTTTAGGTCCCATAAGTAAACCCTGACCTAAATCCTTATAATCAATCCCAATATAACCCCTTGGTTCAATGAGTTGGAATTTGGTGGTATCTTTACTTTTATCTGTTGTTTGTTAGATGTTTGCTAACATCTCCTCCATAATGGTGTCATACAACAATAAATAACTGGGTTAAATTCAACTGACTTGAATTTTAAGTTTTACTAGTAATTATAAAAGACAGAGTTTTCAAAATATGCCATCAGTTTACTTAGACTATGGCCTCCTCTGTACTAATATAGTCTTTGAGGTCTAGAATGATTATACTTTGAATATTTAACATGGAAAATATTCATATTATCTCTTCAAAAAATAAGATCAATTAGTATCAAATTCCATATAGAGACTCATGGGAATAATTTTCACTATTTTTCTGTAACACATGTCCTTAATGAAGTCTTTGTCAGTTTATCAACAATACAAGGTACTTTAATAGACAACATCAGGCTGCCTTTTAAAAAGTCAATTGACTTACATTATTAATATATAATTCCAAATTAATATTTAATACTGCAAATTTAGAGCATTACCGGTTACATTATAAGTTAGATTTAGGACAGGAATCTTGTGTACCTCAAGTACTGTTTGAAGTATTGACATATCCATAAAATGACAACTTAATTATGGCTCCATATAGACTATTTACTAAACATGTCAATGAACTTGTAGGAGACAGATGAAAAGAAACATAGGGAAGTAAAAGAAAATAACATTAATATTCCAAATGTTATATTCTATATCTTGTTATATAATGTCTATACAATATATAATGCTTATGTTTGACTTGCTTTGGTATACATTCAATAGAACACTATGTTATAAACAGTTATATTATTATATTATTATATTATTTCACTGTTTATAGCATCAAGGGAAGTACAGCTATTATTTCACAATCAAAATGTTTTTCATTCTCTTTCAGTAAGTTTTGGACCAAATGGGGATGACATTAGCTGAAATACACAAGAAAGGGGAGAGAGAATCTGTAAAGACCATATGGAGAGGTTAGGCAAAGCCCCAGGTTGAGGGATGAAGCCACACACACTTCTCAAAAATTTCAACCCAGAATTGCTCCTGTCTGAAGGAAATACAGAGACAAAGAGTGGAGCAGAGACTGAAGGAAAGGCCATCCACAAACTGCCCCATCTGCAGATTCATCCCATATGGAGCCACCAAACCCAGTCACTATTGCTGATGGCAAGAAGTGCTTGCTGACAGGAGCCTGATATAGTTGTCCCCTGAGAAGCTCTGCCAGAGTCTTATCAATACAGATGCAGATACCTGTAGCCAACCATCAGACTGTGCACAGCAACCCAATGGAGGAGTTAGGGGAAGGACTGAAGGAGCTGAAGAGGTTTGCAAACCTGTAGGGAGGTGGTCTGTGACAGGCAGCCTGGTCGAGCACAGGCTTAACCACTGGCGACCCAGTGGGGCTTGCCCTGCAATGGACTAGAAAGCGTTTTGCCAATGCTCCCGGGAGGCCCTTGGCTCCTGTCAAGTAGCTACAGCCCCCACAGCCCCCTGTAAAGGGCTCTGTCATGCCTGTCACATAGGAACAGCACACCAAGCCCTCCCACGTGCAGATAAGGTATCCTTAAACTCTCAGACCAAGCCAATGGGAAGTACCTGTTGTCAGATCCCGGACCCACCCCAAGACCCTCCTCAGGTAGAGGTGTGGTCACACCCCCAAGCCATCCCTAGGTTAATGAGACACCTAGAGACTTAGCCACGCCTCTTCCTAGTTACTATTTCTACCTCATCCTTCCCAAAGGTCACAGGATATGATCTCATCCACATCATCCTCCACATGTCAATAAACATCTTAGAACTATGGACTTTCTCCTTTCATCTTCATCTGCCATGGGAAACAATGGAACCAGCCTTTGCCAAATGAGCTACACATCTACCCTCCTGTCAAAGCCATCTAGCCAAAGCAGCTAGCTGGCACCCAAGCCTCCCAACCAGGTTCCTGCAGGGACCCCAGCTGCACTCCTTCTAGCTTTTCTGTGACACCCAGCAATGCCTGCGGTACCCAGGGCTAGAAAACCCATGGAGACTGCTGCTGCATGTCCCCCAGGAAAGGCTGTCCCTCCCCCACCCACCGGCTGGGCCTCCGCAAAGGCTTCCCACAGCCTGACTAGCCCAAAGGACTGTGGACAGAGGCATGCGGCTACTTCCTGCGTGTCCTACACCTCACTCAGGAGCCTCCAGCGCTCAGGGTGGACATGCAGGACTTCACTACCCCTCCATTTGTTTCCACACAAACCCATAGGATGAACCACAATATCAACAAACTAGATCCCACAGAGCTCCCAGTGACTAAACCACCAACCAAAGAATACACCCGGTGGGACTCATGGCTCCAGCTGCATTTGTAGCAGAGGATGGCTTTATCTGGCATCAATAGGAGGAGAGGCCCTTGGTCCTGTGAAGGCTTGATCCTGCAGCATAGGGGAATGCTAGGGCTGTGAGGTGGGAGTGGGTGGGTTGGGGAGCACCCTCATAGAAGCAGAGGGAAGGAGTAGAATGGGGGTTTGCAGAGGGGAAACTGAGAAAATGAATAATATTTGAAATGTACATAAATAAAATAACCAATAAAAAATTTAAAAAACCCAGAAAACTCAGAAAATGAGTAATTTGTCATTGTCATATGTACAAATGTATTAGTATCTAGGTTCAAATAATTTGAATTGGACTAGCATAATATTATATTTATTGTATTTTATTTATAAATTTACTAAGATAGGGTCTGGCTATATCCCCTAGAGTAGCCTAGAATATACTATCTACTACAGGCTAACCTAAAACAGTTGATCTTCTGCATCATTATCTCAAGTGCTGCGATTACAGATATGCATAATCATACTCAACTGTAATATTCTTTCCTTTGATTTTTTTCTGCCTTTGAGTCTATACATGGATAGATAAGATCAGAAAAATTAATCCTAGATACAATTCGAAACTAATATCTATATTTCTATCATTTATTCATGTATTTATAGATGTATCTTTCTCTTTATCATCTATATATCTATAATCTATCTACAAGTATCTACTAACCTTGCAATATATAGTGTTAATATGAAGAATTTAATCATATGTACAAAGAGTTCTAATAATTTTGTTTTCTTATTAATTTTATCAATTATATCAGATTAAATACATTATATAATTAAAATTTATCAGTTACTTGAATAATTACTAATCATCCACTCTACATTTGGAGCATTTAAAATCAGTGCATTTGGCATTAGAATACTTTGATATCTAAACTAGTGTTTTATCTTCATCTTTCTTATTGAGGTAAGAAGAATTCTCAGAATAGTCGTAATTTACATTTCTTTGAAAGCAAAGTAAGTTGAATATTTTTAAATGTTTCTCATCCATTTATATTTCAACATTTCAGAGCTCTGTTTTCAATCCCATGCCACATTTGCTAGGTAAAATTGTTTACTTATTGTTATGTTCTTTTGAGCTCTTTGCATATTCTAGATATTATCTGGTTTTAGTTGGTAATTATTTTTCTCATTATGTAGGTTCAAACAATGATCTAGTTTTCTGTACCAAAGGTCTTTTTAGATTCATTGGGGGTGTTTTGTAGTCCATATGGCCTGTGATTTCTTTCTTAGGCAGAAATTTAAACCCAAATGTAGCCCTGAGCATAGAAAGCTACAGATAGTGTAGAAAACTGAAGGCATAAGATAAGACCTAAGAGGATTGATCCAGAAGACCACAAAATTGGAGAAAGAGAAGAAGGAAGAACTCAGATAAGGGGGTCCACAGACTATTTGCTCAAGTTCTGTTGATATTGCTATTTTTAGTAAATAGCCAAAGGCTATAGAGCTAACTATAGAAAATTAAATATTGTTCATTCCTGAAGTGAGCACAGAGTTTTGTGTCTATGTCTATTATTCCTCTCCTTTTCAGATCCACATGTTGCTCAGAGCTACTCTAGCCATAGCAAGGCGACATTTGTTAATTGTTAGTCATAATGTTAGGATCTTTTTAAGGAAGTTCTTTACTGCAGTCATAAGTTCAATCATATCCTCTACTTTCTCCTCTACCATGTTCAGACATTCAGATTTAATGTTAATTTTGAATTGAATTTTGTGTACTGTAACATATAAGGAACGAAGTTTATTTTCTACTTGTATGCATCCAGTTACCAGTAAAATTTTTTGAAGATGTAGGTAATGCATATCGTCCTCTTCTTAGTCAAAATCAGGTATCTGTAGGAAGATATTCCATTGATCAATGGGTTTCCTTTATTGCAGAACCTTGTTGTTTTATGATGATAAATGATGGCATGAATGTGGAGAATAATAACATTTATTTACTGCTGTTGGGAAAGCAACATTGACCAGCCACTATGAAAATCAGAATGAAGCTTGCTTGAAAAGCTAGAAATAAATCTAAAATTTAATCCACCTGCACACTCTTGGACATATACCCTTAGAACTCTGTATCATTCTATACAAATAGCTTTTAATTTATGTTAATTAATTCTCTATTCATAATATCCAGGAAATAAAGACAGTCTAGATTTCTACCAACTGATGAAAATAGATAATAAAACTTTGATTCATTTAAATATTAAAGAATTATTAGGAGTTTTTTTTATTAAATAACAGGAAGCAAGATTTTTTCAGTATAGAATTATAAATAATTCATAACATCAATTGCATTGTGTATTTCGTATACTTTTTATTTCATAAAATCTTTCATTTATTAAAAGATATTTTTGAGAAATCCCCTTACAGCATCATATTTTGATGTTGGGATTTTTGAAAATTTGAGAAAAAAATGTAATCAAATGCAAAGATTTTTCCTTTCTGAGGTAGAGTCTTACCATGTATCTATAAATTATAGAATATTATGGGCAGAAATATATCAAAACATTAAAAATGAACTAATGAAACTCATAGGAAATAGATGGAGCTGGAAACAGTCACTCTGAGTGAGGAAACCCTGATCCAGAAAGACAAATTTTTGCAGAAAGAAAAATTATCTACTTTGTGGATATTAGATTTTGAATCTTCAGATTTGTGTGTTCCATTCCAAATTAAAAAATAATAAAAAGTAGAGACCAGGAAATTAATAAGGTGTTATGTGAGGGAATTTCAAGAGATAAGAGATAAAATGCTTTGGTATAATGTTTCAAGAGTAATAATATAACAGGGAGGATGAAATAAGGTTAGGGATTGGAAGAGCCCAGATGGGAGAGACTAGGAGCAGGGATAACTAACACTAAAAGGATTTTGAATTAGTCACAAGTAAATCAATTACTGTAGCAGAGTTTATACATACAGTGAAACCACCATAGCGGGTTTAATGCCCATACTAAACAATAGCAGCTAATAAATAAAAAGCGAAGTGCCAGAAATTGGTCTCATTTGGGATTGAATTTCCTCTGTGGGATAAGATTCATTTTTATACTACCCAGATAAAAATCATGCAAGCTACAATAATGAATGGCTTTTAAAAACATTCCCATTGCTTCAATAGAAGACAGAACAACATGTATCCAAACATATTCGGATTGGATTTAAGATACACTCCAAAGAATGACATTCATATTTGGGCCACTGTTAGTCTAAGAATCTGTGATGAGATAGATCATAGACTGTAGTAGAGAATCTGCTACTATAATTCTGCTAAATGCCCATAGTATTAAACTATGGGTATAGTTAATACTCATAGTATGACTATAAATGAATTACCTTTATACTCACAGATTAATGTATTACTCAGTCATTACCAGAGAATCTTCTATTGTAGCAGATAGCGATTAACATACAGACCTATAAATGGCCAATGATAAGGGAAAAGGAGACTAGATTTCTCATACCTAGATGGGGCACCTATAAAATATCCCTCTTTCCAAGGATCATGGATTGTTATAAATTAGGGATAGAAATATTGTACCAGCCAGAGTTAGTGGGAGTATATAAGGATATTTGTAAGTGTCATTGGACTTGATGTTTTACTATAACAAAAAGATCAAATGCCAGTATGAATAGAGAGGGAAGGTACACATTAAGTCCCATCTCTAGCCATGGAACTATAAGTAATTGATAGCACTTCATGGAAGAAAGTTAGGTGTTTTTTTTTTTTGTTTTGTTTTGTTTTTTTGTTTTTGTTTTTGTTTTTGTTTTTAGGAGTATAGGACTTGTTAAGTTGGCCAGGCTCCAATGGAAGTCTAAACGTCCAAGAAAGATAAATATATATAATCACTATATATATATATAGTGTGTGTCACACACACACACACACACACACACATACACACACACACACACACCATAGATATACACACACATACATATAGTGATGATATATATATATATATATATATATACACTATTTACTGCTTTTATTGATTGTTAATAAAACATTATGCACTTCTGCTTGTATGCCTGTTAAACAAACACTTAGGATTAAAGAGGGCCATCTACTTATAAATGAAATATATATGTTCTGAACCCTTACAACTAAACATTCAATAGACTAATGAAATAAATATAATGTAAATTTCTGGTAACTACAAATATTCTTTTTGATTTCTTGTTGAATGTCTGGCTTTCCTCACTTGACAACTTTGTTTTCAGTTCTTAGCCAATTTTTCCTTGTTATTTTTCTTAACTTTGGATTTTAGTTTAGTTCTCTGTATAATCTAGATATTCATTCTCAGTCAAATGTATATAGCTGGCAAGTCTTTCCTTCCATTACAAAGAGCTGTTGTATCATCGTTTATTTCAAGGGAACCCTAAAGGGTTTTGGCATTATGAATTATTAAGGTTATTTCCATAAAGTGGTGTTTCAGACATGAGCAAGAAAACAATTACGGTAACAAAAACATAATAACTTGAGAAAATTTAAATTAGTAGGGAGAATGAAAGGCTCAAATACAATTTTGAAACTTTTCAGTGTTGGAGATATTTAATAAACAAAGTATTTGAAGATCAATTGTTCCTTATTTTTATTAAACAGAAGAGAGAATGTTGAAGCCTGATTAAAGGCAATGCTAGCTAAAGAGAAAATGTGCAATGGAAAATAGAAAATTTGCATGTGAAATAAAAAATTCATCTCTTTTGAAAATAATTAAGACTAAAACTTGAACCGCTGTCACACATGGTTAAAATTTAGTCTCACAGTGTGGAGATTAGATTATAATTATGCTTTTCTTCCCACCCTTTGACCCCATAACAATACTAAAATAGGAAAACCTACTCCCGATTCATTGACATTCTGAATTTAACCACATGTTAATATATTTTCATGGCAGCACGCTTTGTTAAAGTTAGGCAAGTTTTTAATTCTTGTTACTTAATAGCACTTATGTTTTAATATTTTATATTTCTAAGTATGTTTACTTTTAGAAAGATATCTTTCTAGGCAACAAAAATGAGAATTAATGAAAGAACACTAAAAAATAAGTTTTTCTCCTTATTGTTACCCTGTAATTTTGTTAAATTAATTGAACACATTAAAGGCATTAATTTTCATGCTTGTATAAAATAAATGTATATAAAAGATTACGACACGTAAGAAATTTAAAAATATCCCTCATTTCAAATAATCATCATTTTTGTGGTTAGAATCTATAAAATCATTTATCTTAGGAAATTTCAAACACAATATAGCGATATTGTAATTTAACAAAAGCCATTCAGATGGCTCTGGATAAATTGTTGCTTTGTTCCTACATAGTTTACAAATAATAAGTTCCTTTTAAGTTTTAAACATTCAAGCTTTATTTTTTAGTTCATATTTCTAATTATAGCATTTGGATTGCTAAGCAAGGATGGGGCTGAGGTGTAGTCCAGGGCATACTGGGCTACTTTATCAGACTTTGTCTCAAAAAGCAAGAAAAGCAAAAATCCCAAACTAAACCAAGACAGACCTAAACCACTTCAAGAGAAATGCATACAAATTATAATACTATGTAATATTTCCTCAAACATCATTAACAATGTACTCATTTATGTTATTTTTACCCAAATTGGTTCATACATTATTATTTTGTGCTTATTTTGAGACTGTAATTTAATTATAACAATCCCTCCCTTCCTTTTACTCCCTCCCAGCTCTCCCACACATACTCCCTTGTCTCTTTCAAATTCATGTCCTCTTCTTTCATTGTTATTGCATGCATATATATATTCCTAAATATAACCTGTTAAGTTTATATAACATTGTTCATGCAAGATACTTTATCAATATTCCTTCTTCTCTCGCATTTTCTCCCAGATCCTCCTATCACCCTACCCAGCCAATTTCATGTCTTTCTCATTATCTCAAAAATAGCACAACACAAAACAAAACAAAAAACCCAAAACAAAGCAATATAAGATCAAAGTTTTATTACTGAGTTGTTTATTTTTATTTTTTTTGTCAAAAAACTAGTCCTGAGCATGGGGGCTGCCCTAGAGTATGGTTGGTGATATATCCAGTGGCATTCCATGGGTGAAAACTAAATTTCCATTTCCATGTTTCTGTCAGTTGCAAAAGGCTTTCTGGTTAAAAGTAGGTCAATCACTTCGGGCTCTCTCTAAAGTGTGGGCTCTAGCTTTGGAAATTTTTATTTAAGTTTTTGTTGGAATAGAGTTCAAGAAGCAAGGAAGGAGACAAAGCGTGTGGAGGAGGCACCAGAATGAAAGCTGCTAAAAGATACTGGACATGAAAGGAGTGAAGATGAGAATGTTAGGCATGAAAAGGTTTAACTAGCTAATAGACCAGAAGGGTGAGAGAAGGTAGAGAGGTAAGGGTAATTAAGATAAACTAATGATGAATGGAAAAATCCATGCAAAATAGACTACTTTAGAGTCTAGTTAAATATATATATAATATTTTATATATATATATAATATTTATATATTTATATTCACACACACACACACACACACACACACACACACATACACACACACACACCTTGATCAACTCTCTACAGTGCTAGAGAACATCGAGCAGATAAATATATAAAACATTCAGTTTAACTGAAAAGGAAGTTGTTTAAAGTTGCAGACAAGATAACAAGGCAGGTTTTGAGAAAGCATGTTTTCAAAGGAGAAAACAAATACAGTGCTATAGAGACATGCTCTTCCTCTCTCCTCCCAATAGTTGGAGAAAATAATCATTGAAACCATGATAAGCATTACAATTCCTTTATAAGAGAAAAGAATGATCATATTTCTTAAGTGTGTTCCAGTGATATTTGATATATAGGACAGATCACCCTATCCTTCATCCATTAGGATCATGATACAGAGTGGTTCATGAGGGCAGATATACACTGAGCAGCTCCAAATGCTGTAGTCACCCAAGAGGGGAGATGGGGTATTCTAAACAGACAAGTTAGCTTGGCTCTCAGACAATTACATTGAATGCCAAAGAATTATAATTTTCCCAGGAACATCATGGAGAAAGTGAAACAGATGAAGCCTTGGTTCCACCCAGAGGAAAAACTTATCTCTCAGGAAGATATTTTATATAGTCCTGAGAATTTAATGACCCACTGTGACAGATTCTTCAATGTGTCAGTCAGTGTTGGGCAGGACCATGTCATGACTAGGACTGATTGTGCATATCTCTTGCTTTCAATATTTAGGTCTAAACTTCATTTTAGTATACCAAAAATGGATGAATTGATTTATCACTGATCCCCTTATGTGTTCTCTTCAAAATAAAGCCAGTAACATTAAAAATAAAATAGAGAAAGCATGTATTATTGTTAAAGATATTAGCACCATAAAGAGAGGTATTGCGTTTATACTGGGATAATAGGACACACACACTGAGGGCAAGACTCGCTCCATGGAAACAATCACATTTTGAAAAAAGTAAACTCATTCCAAAACAGGATGGCTCAACTGAGAATTTTTCTGAAAGGGTTCTTTGCTTAAAAACATCGAACAGTGGTTTCTCCAGAGTGTCAGCAAAGAGAGACTAATGCAGCTCTGGTCTGTCCAAAGCAGCTGAGAACCAAATGGAATGGCAGAAGAATATGGTAGCATCATTCTCATGATTCTAGTTATGCAAGCATGAGAACTACATGAGTGCTTGTAGCAAGTTTCCATAGAAGCAGTGAAGCTATGCAATGTGAAGCAGTGACAGATTCCTTGTATGAATAAAATTTCCTGAAAAGAAATTGCATCTGTCTGTAAACAACAACAACAACAACAACAACAAAAACAAACCATGGAAGGAATATATATCTACAAATTGGACTCGTTGGCATTTCAGTACCATGGACAGACTGGAATTTTGTCTGTTTGTAGACTAATTACTTTATTTGGGGCCAGTCTTAGCATTCTAGAATAGCTATTCCTTACTCCGTTCTGTATGTAAACTAACACCTCAGGGTAATAAATAAAAGCCTCTTAGAAGCTAATAACATAGAAGTAACATCTTGTGATAATAAATGAAAACATCCTAGAAGCTGTTAACTTCGAAGAGTATTAACTTCCAGGAAGCCAAGAGCTTGTATATTCTTTTTTTTATGATAAATGTGATTCATAGTGTATAATTTTAGATACAGAATGGGTATAAACCATGGAGGAAGTAAAGGCATTTGTTATTTATATACATGGAGGTAACCATCATCTTCAGAGAGGAGGAATTTTATCATTCTGGATACAGAGTAGATATCTATATAATGATTATCTTAAGACCTGGCAGGAAAGACGATCACAAACTTCATCCTAGCTTTTATGCCCTACTTCAGGAGAAAAATAGAAGGGAGGTGACAGTGACCTTTTACTCTCTTTCCTTTCTCAAAGTGCAATATCTTGAAGTAAAATTTCTTACTTTACATAAATTCCAATAAATGTTTAAGATATAATTACCTTTTGATATTAAATATGGCACAGTCATTAATTCATTAACAATAACTGCATTGTTAAAAACTAGAGCACTCAGGTCACTTATATTTTGTTGTTTTATGGTGGCTCTAAAGTACTTCTGTCATGAGTACACTATGGCAGAAACAGGCAGATGCATTTTATCTTTCCACAATTTGAGAATATATTATATAACAATAAATATACATGAAGTGTATTCTGGTTAGATTTATTTTTACCTTGACAGAAGCTAGAGTTATCTGATAAAAGGGAAACTCAATTGAGAAAATGTCCCTAACAGATTGGTCTGCAGGTATTTTCTTGATTGAAGATTGATGTGGAAGGACACAGCACACTGTGGGTGGTGCCAATCTTGTCTAAAATATGCTAGAAAGCAGCCTAAGAGTGCCATGAGAAGCAAGTCAGTAAACAGCAATGCCTCCAAGGGCTGTGTCAGTTTCTGCCTCTAGGTTACTTTCTGACTTAAGTTCTTGCCTTCACTTCTCTCAGTGATATAGTATGAGCTGAGGGCTGTTAGAAGACATAAGTCCTTTCTTCAACAAATTGCCTTTGGTCATGTTGCTTATCACGGTTATAGAAACCTAAGACACTTTGTTAATATTATTGGCTGCAGTTTGCCAAACAGTTCTCCTTTCCATTCATTGTTTGTTAGTGGTAAGAACAAGTTTTTTTTTTGTTTGTATGTTTTTGTTTTTTTGTTTTTCTTTTAAATACTTACATACATACATATATAAATACATTACTTGTTTATTGGTATAGGTTTTGAGAACTGCTACAAAAATATTAAAGAATACTCACAATTCAATGATACCTTATAAGGCCAAAGGAGGGAGCTGATACAAATATAAGGTAGGTCAGGAACCCAGCTAAAGAATTTTAAGAATTACAAAGCAAGCACAATCATGTTGATAGGTCTAGATAGGTACTCACATGGCCAAGATGAGCTGTATACGATGTTGTAATGTCTAGTCCAGTTCTAATGAATGGAGTGACAGATGAGACATGAAGATGAGGTATAATGAGAGAGATGAGATATGAGACATGATGATAAAGCAGTTTTATTGGGCTTCACCAATATAGAAAGAGCAACAAAAGATGAAGCTGAAGAAACATTTGGAATTTCTTTACCTATTAGTCTCAGGACAACTACAAAGGGGGTGCTTCTGACATCACTATAATTTTTGATCTGTTCTTTATAGAGTCCAGGTAAGAAACCTTGACATTCATTGGTCTGATATAATCTACACATTGTTAAATCTAATTTTTCTGTTATGGTTTTAATCCACCGATGTGATCATATGTTTTCCATCTCATTTAATAAGTTTATAGATGGTACCATTGTACATACAATATTAAGATCCTTACTAGTCTGTGCTTCATGCTTAATGCTGGACACAGAGATGGGTGTATGTGCACAAATGAGACTCAGAAATTCTTTTTATGCATTTGTACACAAAATCAAGCCAAATTCGACCATTTTAAGTGTAGTCATCCAAGGCAATTAGGCAGTATTAAATAATTTAGAGTAAGGTAAGCCTGATCCCTACAATGCGTTTATATACTGTATGAGAAACACTTGAGGCAATTAACAGTATTTTTCAAATTGTATTTTACATACTTTGTCACTAAATTAGGTTTTGGAATGGAAAATATATCAACTATGTTGCTTAACCGAGAATGAAGGGAAAACATATGACCTTTAAATGATCATACCACACTAGACATTGATAGGTTTTAAAATATTGCCTTTTTGTTGTTTTTATTGCATGTAAGATTAAGCATAAATCATATTTCTGGCAATTCATGGCTATTCCAGTGAACATATAGTGATTTTTATTCTGAGTTATTTTTCATTTTATAGGAGTGTTTTGTTTTGCTACTGCTAACAAGCTACTTAAATCATACTGCCACTTATAGATGCTTCTACTTAGAACTAATATTTTCTAAGCTTTCTTATTTTTTTCTGTAAATTATAGTGTTTTTAATTGTTGATTCTTATTGCATCAAGGTATGCACTCTTGTAGTCTTAGTTAACCTGAAAACATTGTAACTCACCTGCTAAAGCCCACTAAGTTCTTAGGTTACAGTTATGAGTCACCATGCCTGATTACAGCATATCTTTTAACAAAGGTCCTTTCTGATCCTCGTGTTATTTTCAGAATAACTTGAATTTATAATTTCTCTCTTATTACAATATCTTAAGAAAGAAATATTGTGCACAGAATGCAAGTGAAAATTGATTGTGTTGCGGGACTTGTATTGTCATTTAAATCTATGGGCCATTTCTTGTGAGAAATCTTCTCTTTGGCTTCTTTAAATGCCTCAAATGCAATAGAAGCATAGTTCCAGAAAATATGATACAATTACTAGAAGCCAGTGAAATTAATTAATGAGCAGATGCTAAGTTTAAAGAGAGAAAGGAGGCAACACATGGGCCATTAACAAATTAATTATAGTCATATTTATACCTTCATTATTAAGGTCAGCTATGTATTTATATAAAGGTGAATTATCCTTCATTATCATAATCTGACTTTCCCAACTCACATTTACCCTTCAAATTTTTACCATTCCTAATAGAAAACCACTAAACCTCAGACTTCCCTTGAAATTACTGACACTGGGCATACATTGGGTATTTCATTGTGATCACTATGTGATAATTCCTAATTATAATTATGAGCAGTAGAATGTTTTTTGATGATTTTCTAGCAATATGTGATATAAATATATACATGCTGTGAGGGTATCTTTTTGTATTTCTGTCTATTCTTCCTTATAAACATATTCTAGCATGTCATATTTTCAGCACACATAGTAAATTTATTGGTGATGATAATAAAGTGATTACTTTTATACATTAGTATTTTTAGTAAATCATTATTTTCCATGTCATAAACACATATCTATGAATGTTAAAATACAATTATACTTCTTACATGATAATGTAATAATGAGAATGAATCATATGCTACCAGTTGACAATCACTCTCTATGAAAAAACTTTCAACATCATATTCAAAAAAATTACTTTAAGATTCAAAACAAAAGTTATAAAATGCCAAATCCCAGGCATTTTAGCCAGATTAAATTATATTTTATTATATGTACTAAATATATGGTTTATGCTTCTATCAAAGGCTAAAAGTTTACTATATTCAGTTTTCTTGATCTAAAATACCACCAAATAACCAGTTTAAAATTTTAAACCAGCAACAATATATACAATGATATAGGCTTTTGTCATGTGAGGATGTACTTCTATGAAATTCCCCAGTGGAACCATAAATGTATCTATGTTAACATTATTAATGCTGGTTTCTAAATTAGTGAACAGTGGTGCATATACATTTTTCAATTTTTTTATATGTGTGTCAGTGTGCACCCCATGAATGCAATAGGACTTAAAGAAAAGAAGGAAATTTTGTATCTCCTATGACAAGTAGAAATGGACATGCAATTAAGTAGGTGCTAGGAACCATACACATGTTCCCTGCAAGAGTAACAGTAACTGTTAACTTCTGAGCAATTCCTTCAGCCATGATGCTTTTAATAATTGTAAAACAGAATGAAAGATGAGATTTTATGCTTTCATTTTCCTAAGTATTACTATCATGGATCAAAGAAAAGAAAGTACTGATTGGAAGACTGAATAATGAAGGCATTGCTTGATATTTGTTTAGAAATATTGAAGATACATATATATTCCAATTTTCTTCTTTTTTTGGTTTTTTGATACAGAGTTTCTCTGTATAGCCTTGGCTGTCCTGGAACTCACTTTGTAGACCAGGCTAGCCTCAAACTCAGAAATCCACCTGCTTCTGTCTCCCAAGTGCTGGGATTAAAGGCATGAGCCACCACTACCTGACTATACTCCAATTTTCTAAAAAATGTATTTTCCATAACTCTTTTTAAAAGTTACACTATATTATCATTTTGTAATAATTGTATTTTCCACTATCATGCTGGTATGTCATGTACATATCCTTTATATTTTTAATTTTATTTTCCTCATCTTTTGAGATTTCTTTTCTTTCTTCTGTCATACATTCTTTCCACACAGGATTTGGAGACATTAGAATACGAGTGTCTTAGCTTCATTCTTTTAAATTAATGAAAAATTAACAAATTTCTTTCTTTGTTAAAAAAGTAGGTATTTTCTTTAGCCATTAAAGATCTTTTAGCATTGGCTCTAAGTTATCATTAATAATAATCATTGGATTTCATTTGAGGTATCTGATGATAGCCTTTTCTTATTTGGCATTAAGCAGAAGTCAGAAAATATTGTGTTGGATTGGATTTTACACCTATATATACTCATCTTTTAATATGAATATATGTGTTGTTTAAAGTCAGTCTTTTTTCACATTTCAATTCACTGAGTAAAGATGCTTATCACACTGTGCCAAGACTGATACTTATGTTTGTCATTTTATTTCACTAAAGCTATGCCAATGTGAAGAAAAGTGTCATCTAATTAGGAAAATGTTGTGATACAAAAAATGTTTTTGGCAGTTATGAAATATGATTCATTTGTGTGTGTTCTTTTCCTTTCAGCTTTCTGTTAAATTAAATATTAAGAAACATGTGAGTGAATGACAAAAGGCAATTGGTATAACATGTTATTAATATATAGATAATTCTATTAAAGAAAAGAAGACCCTTCTCAGTAGTCTGATACATATTCAGACATTTTCATTATTTTGCTATTACTCACATTACTGTTGTAATAATATCATGAAAAAGTATTTATATATCATATATCATGCTGTACCTATATTTATAAGTCTTTGATACATCAGAATAATGAAGAAAACAAAATTATTACCATTAACATCCAGCTAGTTTGCTTCAAATGCTATATAAGGGGCTTCATATATATTATGCCATTAACCTGTACTTTTTAAATTAAAATCAATATTCATTTCCATGAAAACTAACAAAATGCATACTTTTTTTTTGCTTACTGTAACCTGAAAGTAATTTTTTTCCTTTTTTTTTGAAACAGGTTTTCTCTATATAGCCCTGGCTGTCCTGGAACTCACTCTGCACACTAGGCTGGCAGCAAACTCAGAAATCCGCCAGCCTCTGCCTCCCAAGTGCTGGGATTAAAGGTGTGTGCCACCACTGCCCGGCTCTGAAGGTAATTTTTAATCAATTAAAATTTTTCATGTCATTGGCTAAATGGTATTTGATTCGTAACAGAGGTTCTCAGAGCACATATATATATGTGTGTGTGTGTGTGTGTGTGTGTGTGTGTGTGTGTGTGTGTGTGTGTATAATCGTCCTTCGCCATCAGGAAAATGCAAATTAAAAATACTTTGAGATTACATTTTATAACTGTCAGAATGGCTAAGGACTGAACACAAGTGACAGCTCATGGTGGTGAGGATGTGGAGCAAGCCAACACTCATCTATTACTGGTAGGAGTACAAACTTGTACAGCCACTACAGAACTCAATATGGCTGTTCTTCAGAAATGTGGGAGTCAACATACCTCAGAACTTACTTATGCCACTCAGGAATATACCCAAAGTATACTCCATTCTCCAAAAAGGACACATGGTTAACTATGTTCAAAGCAGATTTATTTATGATCTCCAGAATCTGGAAACAACCTAGATGTCCCTCCACCAAAGAAGTTATAAAGAAACATGGTACATTTACACAATGGAGTCCAACTGTTAAAAAATGACATCCTGAAATTTAAAGACAAATGTGTTAGGGTAATCTTTTTGTATATTGTGTGAAGGTGTCTCAGTCATTTCTCAATAAAGAGTCAAAGGCATATAGCTTGGTCAAAGAGAAAAGGCAAGACATAGCAAAGAAAGGAAGAGATAGAAAGAAAAACATGGTGTGTTCTCACAAGAAGAGTAAGCTCTTAAGTAAATGATATTCATGCTTTATTCTACAGACTCAGTGAGGCTAAGTAAGAAGGAGCACTCTATAAGTTTCTCCTGGTTCTCCCTGGGAAGGGGAAATAGATTAGATTTTGTGGGTTGAATGGGGTCAGATTAGGATGGGGGATGGGAGATAAAAGGAGGTATTTGTGGAAGTGAAGACTAGAATTGGACAGCATTTTTGGGCTATGTGAAAATTAATGCATTGGAAAATCTCTTGAATCTATGAGGGGATCCTAGAGAGGATATCTAGTAATGGTGGATATGGAGCCTAAACTGGATATATTCTGTAAACAGGAAATTCTTCCAGTGGTGGGACTGAGACATCAACCACACAACAAAAACGTTGACCTACAATGTCTCCTGCCTGCCAAATGTTCAATGATGGAAAAGATTTTGTGAGAGTGATAAGAGAATGACTGTTCAAATTTGAGGCCAATCCAGTAGAGGAAGCCCATGCTTCACACTGCCTGGTGGGCTGAGAACTGGAGGTTGGATAGCCCAGAGACCTAGGGTAGAACCAAACATGACTTTCCAAAGTAAAACCAAAACCAAAAATGAAAAAGAAAACAAAAACAAATGAATTCTAAAGATATTCTGCTGAACTCATAGATAGCCTAGTTCAGTTGTCATAATGCAAAGGGGATGTGAGAAGTTGCAGAGACTTGTGGGGCAGTGATCTGTGACAGGCAATCTGACACCCAGTTGAGCATAGGTGTAAAATCTGGGCGACCCAGCGGAACAATCAGCAAGGGACTGGAAAATGTTATGTCAACACTCCCGGGAAGCTTTTGGCTCCAGTCACAGTCATGTACCATCCCTCCTCAGGTAGAGGTGTGGCCACACAGCCCCAAGCCATCCCCATGTAAACAAGACACCTAGAGGCTTAGCCATGCCCCTTCCCAGTTACTATATCTGCCTTGCATCTACCAGAGGTCACAGGGTACAATTCTATCCATGCCACTCTTCACAATGAAAATAAACATCTTAGAATTATGGACTGTCTCCTCATCTGACTCACTGTGAGAAGCGAGAGATCCAGCCCTCGATTAAGGAGCTGCATCTAATCTCTTGCCAAGGGCTTCCCAGCACTCCCAGACAGTACCCATTCACTCAAGCCTAAGCAGCTAGCCTGGTGCCCCAAGCCACCAAAACCTGGTCTCAGCAGGAATCCCAGCTGTGCTCCAGCTAGCCCGTCTGCAGCACCATGCAGCGACTGCAGTCCCCTGGGCTAGAGAATCCATGAGATGGCTGATGCGTGTTCCCAGAGAATGGCCATCTCCCACCCACAGGCAGGGCCCACAAACACTTCCCACAGCCCCCACCTGCCTGTCGGACTGTGTGGGAAGATTCACGGCCACTTTCCATGTATCTCCTGTCCCACCCAGAGCCACAGTACCTGGGACAGACATGTGGGGCTTCTTTCCACCATGCCAGGTTTGTTCCCACAGAGACCTACAGCCAGATTGGAGGTCTCTATAGGGTTTGTCGCCTTGGAACTACAGGAACCCTGAGGAAGAGGGGCAAATGAACTGTGGAACCAGAGGTGTTTACAGCAAGGGGAGAGCATGGCAGCAAGACTCACAGAAAGTGAAATGGCAATCACAGCTCCTCTGTTTATGTTATGATTGTTGGCTGAGCGTTTTGGGGGGACTCCTGGCAGTGAGAATGGGGTTGTCTCTGACAGTTTTGTCTACATTTAGGAGACTTTTCATAATATTTCATTGCCTTGCCTAGCTATGATGTGAGGATTCATGCCTGATCTTATAGTATCTTGTGCAGTTTCCATTGATTTCCCTGGGGGGAGCTGCTCATTTCTGAGACAAGATGGGGGGAATAGATCTGGGATAGAGGAGAGGTAGGAGGTTACTCAGTTAAGTGGAGGTAGGATGTGCTGTGTTGCAATGTACTGTATGAGAGAAGAATGAATAAAATAATAAAAAATGGGATTATATTTTAACCTTACTAATAAAAAATGTATTACATAGAGGTCAACATTATGAAGAATATGCTATCATATGCGGCAGATGAAAACAGTGTTGCAAACCTGACTTACTTTTATTTATGTACAAGATACATTACAATCTCTATGGTCAATTCACTGCCTAATGACAATGATCAACATATGACAAACCACAATATGATCATAATTTGTTTCTTTTTCACAAATTTTCTAAGATAGATTTGAAACACTCTTCTGCAACAGAACAGTTACCATCCTTCAATTGTGTTTTAGACATATTTTCTAATCAGCATTAGCTGGAGACTGTACAACTAATTTCAATGGAATCGGCAAATTATTTTCAAGGAAGAGGTCAGAGCTCAGTCACAAAATCGAGATATTTACATCATAAAAGACAGACAAACTACTTTAAATCAAGCTGTTTTGTCAGCACAGCATTTATCCTTGAACATAATTAGTGAAGAAATACATTATCACAGAAAATGAAGATACTCAGAGAGAATGAAGAAACTGATTAGTTGACATTCAAAATGTAACTTTTAGTCAAATAATTCTGCCCAACTACTGAATAAACATGTAATCAATAGCTTTGGGAGATTGTGTCATATTAATTCATAGCTGTTATTTTTCATTTTTGGTGCTTTTCTGCTGAATTCTATTTAGCATTGTCTTCACCATACAGATAAAAATAGACTATAAAGTTTCCAAAATGGAATCAGGATGGAAATATTATACATAACAAATTCTGGACATATTTTGTAACCAGGAAAGTCTTCCAGTGGTGGGACTGGGAAATCAACCACACAACAAAAATGTTGACCTACAATGTGTCCTGAGTTTGTCCAGAGTTCTCTCATAGAATTCCAGGGTTAAATTTAACATTTGGAAAGATACCACAAAGAGAATAGTTTTACAATCAACATAATCTTAAAGGTGAATATAGAACAATAGACTGAAATCTATTAATTTTGACAGTGGAAAGGAGTCATTGATAATGGTTCTTCAAAGGCAGCAGATGATAAGTCTCATATTCTGATATGAAGCAAACTTGGTTTTTCTATAAAAACTAGAACACCCAAATTGGAATGAAATGTGTTATCTGTTTTCTATCAATATACCAGAAGTTTTAAGAAAAGTTATTTTCTTGGAATAAATTCATCTTTTCATCCACATCACCAAATTTGAGCATGTCAAATATGTTTATAGAGCTTACTAGATAATGATTCTCAATGAGGTTATGCACTACAACATGGCTCATTGGAGAGTATAGGTTGTAAGAAAATGTATAACTTGAAAAAGCCAATCATTTTTCTGAATATATGACTCTCCATAGGAAAGAGACTCCTGTTGTCTCACTCTAGTTGAAACTCACAGAACTCCCTCCTATAGGATAGAAAACTATGCATAAAGACTTGTGCATAAAAGTACTGGTGTCACTACCTATCCTAACTTTTCATTGTTCAAGTCAGACTATTTCAAGATACTGATTTATGAAAATTAAATGGAATAAGATATGAATCTATAAACACTAATATTAATTGAAAGAAACTACCAAAGGAAAAGTCACACTTTAATGCATATATATTAAACTGAAGCTCTTTTTGTTTCATTTGTTATGCTGTGCTTTTAGGAAATTTGCTATTAGACAAGTGTTTCTTAATAACTTTAATTGACTACTTTTTATGTGTAAGAAAATGAACTTGAATTATAACTTTCATTGTGAGAACTTGAGCTCTTTGTTTTGCTACCTGGGTCTTTGGGAGGCACTGTCAATGTTGATATATAGTTTGCCATCTAGGCAAGGATAGTACCAGAGTAAAGGGGGAATGTATATTCTTAACTGTACTCAGATAGTCTGCAAAAAAATTATGTCAGGCATGCTGGGAGTGGAGTCATACTAAGATCCACAGCTTGGAAGACAGAATTGACTCACACCCACTTTGTGACCAGGGCTACAGTCCATCATAGATTTTTAGTACTTTTCAAGCTTAAGATCCCACTGAATCCTTCATTTCTGGTTCCTATACAGATACATAAAATCATGGACAAGAATATGACAAGAAAGCAGAAGAGAGACTGTCTAGGGAAACAAACTGGG
>CM052722.1:62982154-63016035 GCA_028551405.1 Uromys caudimaculatus
TCCCATAAACCATAAGGAAGACTGCAAGACTTCAATGCATTTAGCCACAGTATTTTCATACTGGCAGTCAACACAAATCAGCAGCTGATAACTCACTAAACTGAATTCACAGGTATAGTAACCATTGTTGTGACTTTATTTTCACTTTAGAATAGATAGGTACAAAGTACATAGTTCTCTTTCTACATTTTTCATTTCATATCATCATTGTATTTTGTCCTTTCATGGTTTCTCAAAAAATAAAAAAAAAAGCACACACACACACACAATGAAAAACAAAACAAAACAAAACAACAACAACAACAACAAAACTTACTTTGGTGAAATCTGTCTTTGCTGTGAGGTTTTTAACCTGAATCCAAGCTATTATTCTTTCATTGATTAGCAATTCTGGTGGCAAAGTATTTTCCCATCTGGACAGATAATTGGAGGAAGTGTGTTTCAGATCTAATTCTATGCATAAAAATGGAAGGAGAGTACTTTGTTCAGATCATTAGAGCTAACTAATCTAGCACTATTCAGGAGATATCACACGTTCTTTCAAATTTTTCTTACAGAAAACATGACAGAAATGACCTGATTAATCCATCTGTGCTTCACTTCATCCATGAGCTTTGTTCTTGATTAAAATCCATTCTGCAACCTTACTGAAAGTAAACAAAGGTGTTTTAGTGATCTAAAAAAAGAAGACATACATTAAAGTCAATTAATTATTTAACCAAATAACACAGACTAGCAAGATCATTAAAATAGTTTTGTTATGTTTTTCCAAGGGACTTCAATGTTTTATGGTTGAGAATGTAGAGGTTTGGGCTGCAGTTCTTGCTTCTTTAAGCTGTATGTAGTAATTTTTTATTTTATTTTATTTTATATTTTATTTTAATTTTTTGCTATATGGAGAAGATGAATCTCCCCACTGCTTAAGTTGTGAGAATTAATTATTCAATAAACTTGAAAGCATTCATACATTTCTAAGCTGTTGAATTGAAAGAAGAAATAAAAAAGGAAGGACATGACTGTTCCTAGGTATGGTGGAGAAGTTTATTGTAGATAAAAGGGACAGCCAGGCAGTGGTGGTGAATGCCTTTAATTTAATCCCAGCGCTTGGGAGGCAGAGGCAGGCGAATTTCTGAGTTCGAGGCCAACCTGCTCTACAAAGTGAGTTCCAGGACAGCCAGGGCTATACAGAGAAACCCTGTCTTGGAAAAAAAAGTGACAGCATAGCCAGAGTCAGAGATACCTGGGAAAGTCTTGAGTGAACATGATTCTGAGTAGGGCCATCTGAGGAGTGGGGCCAGAGGAGAGGGGGAAGCCAGGAGACCAAGTGGTCAAGAGGGTAAAGAATAGATGAAAGGGTCGGGTTACCAAAATGGCTGGATGATATACAACAGAGCAATTGGGAGAAAAAAAGCCCAGTCTGTGGACTAGAGAAGTTTAAGGTAGGGGCAGGGTTTGACAGCCATACCCTGTAACAGATAGGGACTTAGGTGTGCTAGAAGAACCTGGCATGCAGATCCATTTCGATCAGTTTAATAGGCATCTCACTTACCCATTTGTCCTGGTGTTGGGACCTAACAGTTGTAAAGTTATTCAGCTTTTTTTTTTCCCTAAACTGTTTGGGTTTTCAGAATTACACTCTGGTCCATTACCAAAAGGGTAATATACCTGGTTCATTAACATGACAACAGAGCCCTAGTAGGTACTTGTTTTTTAGAATGTGCTTTATTCTCTAAAAATCATCTGCATACAACCACCTGGAGGCCTTCTGTAAGAATCAGTGTTGTCCCAAAGTTCTTCTCCCTGTCCGGCTTGCTAGTTTAGTGAGCTAGGCAGAATATTTAAATATTTAAATACTAGGTTGTAGGGTCCTTAACCTCACAGATTTTCATAACAGTAACCGCTGGACTGAGAGTGAGGCCCCAGATGGAGTGGTTGGAGAACGGTCTGAAGGAGCTGAGGGAATTTGTAGCCCCATGGAGGGAGCAAGAGCGTCAATGGGCCTGAACCCCCCCCCCCAGTCGTCCTGGAGTTTGGACCACCAACCAAAGAATACACATCTATTGACCCATGGTTCGGACTACATATGTGGCAGAGGATGACCTCGATGGCCATCAGGGAGAAAGGAGAGGCCCTTGGGCCTGAGGGTGCTAGAGGCCCCAGTAAAGGGGAATGTCAAGGTGGAAATATGGGAATGGGTGGGTGGGTGGGAGGTGGAATTCCCTCACAGAGGCGGGGAGGAGGAGGGGATGGGGGTTTCCAAAGAGGAGACCCAGAAAAGGAGAAACATTGGAAATGTAAATAAAGTATCAAAAATAAATAAAAAATAAAAATAAAAAATAAAAAAAAAAGAAAATGATTTTACAAAATGGCATTATATAAGGTACCTAAAATAAAGTTTTGTATATTCTATCACTGTTTATATATGTAAATGTAATTCATACAAATGCATTTATCAATTGCATGTCACTGTTAAAAAGCTTATTTGGAAATGCAAAAAGAAAGCATAGATGTAGGGTGACCAACGGAACTTCTGTGCTACATTCTAGGAAGACTAATATTTCACAGAATGCTGGAAAAAGCATTTCTTAACCTTTGTATTTCCTTTATAATAACCTCTTTCCTTAATTTTCTACAGAATTTCTATGGATATCTTTAGGCTTCTCAACACATTATTGAGTGATAGTTTAAAATTGAGCAAAACCTGTCCTATGTGCTCATATCATCATGGAATATATTGGAGAACTGTTTTAAACTATTGCCTGTGTTTTTTCTGAATGTATGGAGATAGTTGATTTCTGTTTTCTTTTTGAATCATGTGAAACACACATTTTAAAATACCTTAAAAATACTTATTTGGCTATATAGATGTATATTATACACAAAAGTCAAACCTATAGGTGGTGATTTATTACAGTAAGTAGATGTCAGAGAGATAATTTATTATGACTGTTAGGATAATCTATTTCAGTTCAAAAGAAATATAAAAAATTTCTAGAAATCTTTCGTACTATACTGTATATATAGTCAGTACTTTTACTTTCATTTACAACCTTATGATTTGAATTTACAAAACAATGAAGATGATTTATAAAAACTGTTATAAATAACTAATAATCCTGTAATTATAATAAATAAAACAAAACAAACAACTCATTCATTTGTCTGTTTTGCTCCTAGAATCACAAAATGCACTCTACAACAAATAATTTGGAATGCTTTTTGCCAGACTTTGATGGTGTCTAACAGGAAAATAGTGAACTTATCCAAATTCTACATACTGGTCTCTGATTATTAGTACAATTTTATGCCAACATTGATTAAGGTTTCTTTTTATTTCAATTTACAAAGTCAGAATAAAAAATGCAAAAGAAAGTATAAAAAAATTTTCAAACACTCAAACACAGGATTACAAATAATTTTTAGCTTGGGGTTTTACAGGCTGGCAGTTTGAAAAGGGATTGAGAGAGTCATATCCTTTTGGATCTATACACAGTTCAGTCATTCCCTTAAGTAAAATGAGGGTCAAAGTATTGAAATAGTAAAGAGATATAAATTGTTCAGAATGGCTTACTTAAAAAAATCCCAAAGCCCATGCAAATATAGTCATTCCCAAGTGTTTCCATGTCATTTGTGACTCAGCAAATATATTTTGTCTCAGCTTCTCAATAGGATACCAATGCACTTTTGTCTTCTCTGCATGAACTGCCAAGTAGTTTCATAGATCAGAACATCTAGCCCCTGTTAGGAGTATTAAAGGTCACTGTCAGTTTATCCTTTAAAAAATGAAGTATTTGCTTGTGGGGCTGTCAGGCAATATGTATAAACAGTTCACCTTTGACTTTGTTTCAGGAGAGAGAGGTTGACATTACATTTTTTTGAAAAACAAGTCTTGTTTTCTCCAGTGAATATTATAGGCTAGAACCAATGTAATCCATCCTTTCTCACTGACAATACCGACTTTACATAATGCATTCAAGAAATTCATGCATCTACAGCTGTGTCATTTAAGAGTCATGTATCTGTGGCTGTAAGTAGTGTCAGTTTTTTTCATCTTCTAACCAAAAGTACCATTAAATGCAAAATACTTGTGAATAGTTGACCAGCATTATCAGTAGAATTGAATACAACTACTTTGCATTACTAGGTAATATTGTGTTGGTTATATGCAGAGACCTTAAAGTCCTCTTCTATTCTAAATAACTCTATATTAACTCTATAAAAATGCCATTATAAGTGCATAGCAGTCCCCATATCTCAGTAATCTGGCATCTCAATATGTAAGCTGACACTCAAAATGTTACACAGATTGCTTCGAGGTACATAAATATTAAATAGAAATGACATTTAGACATCAATTTATTATACTTTATACCGCTCCATTTTTAATTATAGCATATTACATTGTAACAGGTTCCCTTAATATTTGATGACATCTTTATATATTGATGCAACCCTTCCATTTAGTTGTTCTTATTTTATCAACTAATACAAATTTCTCAGCATAATATTGTCTTATGTATAACCTGTCCCTCTTGAGTCAGTCATTGTTTAGCTATCCCTTAATCACAATGTTTTAAGCACTGCAAATATTTTAAAGTTCATTCATTGATTCCAACAGCTTTCTGGTTCAACTCCAGTGTAGTGTTTGAAAGGCTGCTTTGAAAAGAGTTCTTAACTTTCAATATACTATGAAAGCCAACGCCATTGAATTCCTTTCAATTTGTTGTAGTTTGCTTTCTATTGTTCTGCTAAAGTGCAGGATCAAAACTCTCAAGTCCAAAGGAAACTAAACAAATTGCCATCTGTGGTGCCTATTAGCATACCAAAGCATACGAATTTCTCCTGATTCTTTTGGCATCACAAGTACCATAGCATCCTGGTTTTTCTTATCTCTTCTCATCCCAACTCTTACCTTAAACTTCTAGAATGCATGGGCTTCCCTACGCCCCTCCCCCCCACTCCACCCCAAGGTTCTCATTCCCTTATGACCCTGCTATTTTGACTATTCCTCTCTAGGTCTCTCTTTGCTCACATTCTCTTTTTCTTCCTCTCTCACTGTCCCAGCCTCTCTCTCTTCTCGTAGCCAGGACCAGTCTGCAAGCGATGTTCTGTTGGCTGCTGTCTGCCAAAAGGGCAAAGCAAAGCAGGAATGAGTAGATTCCACATGGCTAGGGTCTAGCTGGGAGTGCAGGAAATGTTATGGTTCTCAAAAGAAAAGCAAAGAGTTTGGTTGGCCTGTGTAGGGCAGATAGTCAAGGTACTGCAACTGTGGCAAGGATAGAGCCAGCAGCAGGGGCAGCAGTGTGAGCCTGGCCAGCCAGTCAGTTCCAAGGTTTAGTGATGAAAGTTTCTGGTGTGAAAACTCTTCCCCAGTGTTGTAGCTCAGTAAAACTCTATAAACATTGTGGAATGGGGTAGGATATGGGGGTAGTTGTTTCCTATTCCTACCTCTGTTTGAGATGCAAGTGATACTGTATTTGCATGGGGAAGGACAATAGGTGTTTTCACTCTGACTAATAGTCATGGCCCTCTCACTGGGGCATCCTGGTTACACATTCCAGAGCAGGTACAGAAATTGTTAGGGAGTAGCTTAACTTCTGTTGATCTCAAGTCTCTGAGATTTCCAGGTGTAAACTCACTCAACCTTACCATTTCTTCTCTCTAGGGGCACAGCCTACTTGCCCCACAATGTTCTGTCTCTGTTCTGGACACTTTGAGAAGCCTCTGGTTGCATGCATAACTACAACAAAAACCTCCCCCTCAATCATATCTTGGAGTGGCCATATCCTCAGATTATGCAAAAAGCAACTCTGAGTACAATGGTTTACTTCACTTTACAGCTTGTAGTGCATAATGAAGGGATCTCAGAACAGTAACTCAACACAGGAAGCTGGAGGCAGCAACTGAAGCAGAGACCAGGGAGAAACCATTTTCTGTCCTGTTTTCCATTGCTTGGGCAACCTGCTTTCTTATACAGCTCACCACTAAAGGATGCCACTGTTTAGAGTGGGCTTTCCACTGTCTTCTAGTTTATTTTTCCTCATCTTTGAATGTTGTGATAGTCTTTTGTAAGAAGACATCCTTCGGTGAACTATTTGGGAGCCTCAATTTTGTGTTCCACAACACTGTGAAATTATATTATGAGGATGAAAACTAGTTCAGTGGGGGGAGGGGGGCTTAATACTGACCTGGGCTCAATTGCAAATATAAGAATACAAGAATTTATTTCCAAGGCATGAGCTACAGAATGAGGTCATATTAAAAATAGTAAAATAATAATAAAGAATATGGGAGATTATTGCTAAACTCACACCACAAACATGAGTCAGAGTTAACCAATGAAAGTTTAAGGAAAGTATACATGTATACTAAGGTATACCTTACTATGTGTTATAAGACAAGGCTTAGAAGAGGTTGACAAAAATTTGGCAAATGAAACAGTGTTTGTTATAATTGCAATATTAAACACAGGGTATTGAAGCAACATGTTAAGATTTTCTTTTTGCATATTCCTAACTAGGCTTGAAAGACAGCTAATTTTGAATTCAATAGCATATTCTTTTCAAATAGTTCACTCTTGGAACATGAAATCAATATTGAGAAACTTACTGTAAAGTATTACATGAATCTACTATATTAATTTTATTAATTTTAAACTAAAAGCATAACTATATCATTTTTCCCATTCCCTCCCACCCTAAACAATTCTATGTTAACATGATGTCTCTATTACACATACATTCATTGCCTCTGGCTTCTTTTTCTTCAATACTTACCTATTCTTAAATATATAAATACATCTTTCTCAATCAATACGCTATTTGGTTACTTGTATGTGTCAGATTTCAGGAATAACCACTCAGTATTGGATTGTCAATCAGGGAGTGGGGGAGTCTTCTATCTCTCCACATTTTCAGCATCCCTTAGACTATGTCTATGGCTTGGACCCTGTACTACTTTTCTCTTCCATATTAGCATATCTATAGGTTTCCTCTTTGTTTTGCTCTTATTTAATCTGCTATGGTGATAAGAGTTTGCAGATATATCTTCCCTGACACTTTAGGAGAACAACTTTCTCTTTTGTTAAAAAAAAAATGCACCTAAGTAGACAGGTATCCATTAGAATTTTATAGCCAAACACAACTTTGGTACTTCTAAGAATGAAATTTAACTAAAATGTCTATCCCTGTTTACTAATTATGAATATAGGAATTACTTCAAATAATTGAATATTGTCTATTGCTACAAATTAACACTATTTTGCTTCAAGTAATTTATACCATAAAGAATGATTACATCTCACTGGAAGTAACTTGACAAATATAAATCAAACTATCTACATTTTACCCAATACATTGTTATGATCTTAGTTAATTTCATACAGAGATCTACATATTGATGGCTTCAGATAATTATGTGATGACAAAAATATTATTAGTTCAAAGTTTACCAGGTGTATTATTGGAGAAGTTTCTATTCATACAGTCATTCCATCCAGTTCATTTAAAAATAGTATTTATATGATGAGAAAGAAATTTAGTTATCCTAGAATGGTCACACATATTTGATACCTCAAACATTGGAAACAAGAGTGTCAGAAAAGTTACAAATTCATGGAGAGCCTAGAGTACATAGTAAAATTTTATTCCAAAATAAAGAAAATTTCAAATAATTTGGTTAGACTGGGAAAAGTAAACTCTGAGTTGTTTAATTTGCATTTATTCAATCCTTTATTTATTGTTCTTTTTGTGGATATAAGTTATTTATTTATTTATTTACTTACTTACTTATTTTTTACAATCTAGCTGTTGCCCCCTCTCCTGGTTCTCCCTGGGGCCTCAAGTCTCTGGAGAAATGCACATCTTCTGCCACTGAGGCCAGACCAGGCAGTCCTCTTCTATACGTGTGTTGGGGGCCTTGAACCAGCTCATGTATGCTGCTTGGATGGTGGCTCAGTGTCTGAGATATCTCAGGGGTCCAGGCTAGTTGAGACTGTTGGTCCTCCTGTGCATCGCTCTCCTCTTCTGCTTCTTCCATCCTTCCACTAATTCAACCATAGGGGTCCCCAACTTCAGTCCATTGGTTGGGGATGGGTATCTGCATCTGTTTCAGTCAGCTGTTGGTTGGGCCTCTCAGAAGACAGCCATGTAGGCTCCTTATGTAAGCACATCATAGCATCAGTAATAGTGTCACCTATTGGTGTCTTCTCATGAGTTGGATCCACAGATGGGCCTGTCACTAGATTGCCCTTCCCTCTTTTCCCTCACTTTCCTCTCTACTTTTGTACCTGCAGTTCTCTTAGAAAGGAACACTTTTTGGTCAGAAATTTTTGATGGTGAGATGGTACCACTATCCCTTCTCTTGAAACCCTGACTATCTGCTGGAGGTAGACTCTTTGAGTTCCTCTCCCCACTGTTAAGCACTTCATCTAAGGTCACTCTCATTGAGTCCTGAGAGTCTCTCACCTCCCAAGACTCTGGTACTTTCTAGAGGGTTCCCCCCCTCCCTGAGGCTGCATATTTCTTTCATTCTGCTGGCCCTCTCGGCTTCTCTCCTGCCCCCTTCAGTGAATACCTGATCCTGTTCCCCTTTACTCCTCCCCCTCCCATTTCCCACCCAAATTCCTCCCTCCCTCTGCCTCCCTTCATTATTTTCTTCTCCCTACTAAATGGGATTGAAGCATCCACTTGGAATTTCTGCTTGTTAAGCTTCTTAAATTCTGTGGATTGTATCCTATGTATTCTTTTTCGTTAATATCAACTTATTAGTGAGTACATACTATGGGTGTCCTTTTGGGTCTGGGTTACCTCAACCATGACGATATTTTCTAGTTCCATATGTTTGCCTGAAAACTCATATTAATTATTCTTAAGAGGTGCATCACTTATCAGTTTAAACTCTAAAATATAATACATATTTGAATAGAATATCTTTGTAATTCTGTAACTAGGTTAATATCTTTGAAAATCAGAATTAAATGTACTCCACAATGCTTGTATGTTTTCTTTTTTTAAGGAGATTTTAAATGGCTATTCTTTTAAAAGATAGTTTAACTTTTCTTAATTGCAGTAAAATTAGTCCATGTATGAAGGAATTAAAGCATCATAGCAAATTGCAATGTTTCTGTAGCAATGATGCTATCCTATTGAAACAGCATGCCTTCACATATGGCATAACAAATTATTCACTCTTTATAGATACCTGTGCTTCAATAACAGAATTGCTGGATTATTGCTAAATATACAGACAGTTGCTAGTTTAAAACAAATCTGCTACATTTTCAAAGAAGTTTTTTTTTATCCTCCCAAATATTTTCTTACCCAGATTGTTAAAACTACAAATGGGAAAAATTACCCAAGAATGAAATATTGAACATACTTATTGCTTTAATCAAATAGTTCATAAAATAATATACTACTAAGTGAATCAAGCAAATTATGATGTTATTTTAAACTGCAAGTATGTTTAACATTCAATAATACATAGCATTTGAAATTCATTAAAATCATTTACATACACAAACAGGAATTCTTTTTAAAACTTATCTTTTTTCTTTTTTACAGTTTATTTGTTATCCTCCTCCTGGTCAGTCCTCCGACAATTCCAATTCTAAAATAAGAAATTAAGTATAATATGAAATAGCGAGTCTAAATTTCTTAGGAGAAGACTTGTTTTCTTAACTTGAACTGTAGACTTTCTTTGCTTTTTTGTTTGTTTGTTTCTTTTCCATATGTGTGAAGAGTTAGCTGTCCCATCCCTCCCAGGGGGCCCTCCTGGATGGGACTGTCATCCAGGATCCGAAGTGTCCTGCCTGCAGGACCTTCAGCTGCTGAGGAGGGAAACTGCCGACCTAGGGGAAGAAGACAGGAGACAAGAAATACTTGAGGGCAAGATGGTGTCCCGATCAAGCCCCCAAAATGGCTTTATTACTAAGTCTATTTAAACACTTCAAGGCACGAAGGGTAGGAGTAGGGAGGTTAGTACAGGTCACTACAGGGTGGGAAGAGATAGAGGGGAAGAAGTTTCTCAGGGTTGCTTAATTGCAGCCAAACATCAGACTGTTGTAAATCAGCAAAACAAGCCTTATTGTGGCTTTAAGATAGTGGGACATCTCAAGGTTTCTCTGGAGCCACAGGCTACTACAAACAAACCATCTATTCACCTGCAAAGGACATCTGCAGAAGGGAGTAATCAAAGGAATGTCTGCTAAAGCCTGGGATACTTTGACTTGCTGACAAAGCCTAAGTTCAATTAAGGCCTTGGTCTCTGACACATATGAGTAGGAGCTTAAACACTAAGTTATACACCCAAACAAAATAAAGTTGTCTGCTTTTCATTTATGTTGTCATTAGCAATATATCATGTAGAATACTAAATTTGAAATAAATGAGATACAGAGAAAAGCTTGAGAGGCTGCACACAACATTTTTTTTTTTTATGTAGATTCTTAAAAACGTTTTGGAAAAAGAAATTAATATACATGTATTTATTTTCTACAATAATATTTCCTAACTCTATTAGTTATTAGATACCATTTGATGCATTAAATTTAGTCATTTTTTTTCTTCTTTTGTTTTTCTTTTCTTATCTTTTCTTTTCTTTTCAATACCAGGCTTTTTGTAGACATGGCTGGTCTTAAACGTGCTATGAGTTGAGAATGATGCTGAACTTCAAAATCCCCTGTCTATAAGTGTGCCTGATTTCCACAGCTTGAATTCAAGGCAACCAAAGTATATCCCAGTCTTTTATATATTAACTGTTTGTATTAAAATCCAAGCCACTTAAGTATACTGAATGAAATATATAGTATTTTAATCATAATAGTTACATTGATTAAACTTTTAAATATTATCTATGGCCATTTATTCAGAGCAAAAATTTATTCAGATGTTGCTTAATTTTGATTTTTCCTTATATTATATAAATTCATATAAATGAATAAACTCTCTTTACTTTATTCATATAAACTTGAAGTGACTTTTGTCTTTGTAAAAGCTATAAAGTTTTTTCTTAAGATGAAAGTATACTAAAGTTCTTAAATTAAGTATACTAAAAATTCTTAAAGTCCAAAAAGTCACAGGATTGTTACTATGGTTTTAATTTATAATGTGCTTTACAAATAACATAAAAAAGACAGAAGAGAGAATTGCAATTTTTCTCATGCCTTCTGTTATGTGACCATTTTCTATGAATTGAAACCTTCAAATGAGGTTAAAAGTAGCAGGCCCAGAGACTCAGCAAGCATAGGAAATTCAAGAAACATATAAAGCCAACAAGTAGGAAGTTCAGAATGTTACACCCCTATCAAAGTGTGTATTGTGGTGATGCAGTTGCCTGAAAACCTATCCCTGTTATGGAAGTAACCTCTCTGTACTCATTGCATAAACAGGTAGACTTTGATGAAATAATAGTTTTTGTTCTTTTATCACTACTCATTCTGAGGTAAATAGATGCTTGTTTATCTGTCCCCAGAAAAAATAACATACTCTTGAAGCAAGCTCTGATTACTGTAACTATGATTAATTTCCTTCAGTTTTGAGTCCTGATTTTCAGTGCATTTTCTTTGTAAGATGTCTCTACTACAGGAAATTTCTTTATTGCTTAACAAAACACCCGTGCAAAGCAGTTTATTTTGGATCACAAAATAAGCAGAATCCTCTCATAGACATACAGAGATCTGTTACCTACCTGATTATAACTTCATTCAAGCTAACATTGTAGATTAGCCATTACATTATAGTTTACAAGTATTCTATAATTGATACGTAACTAAAATATATGTTGGGATAGAAAATGAAAATTATACTATAAGCATCATTAATATTCTAAAATTGAAGTGGTTATATTATTATTTATTATACATTGTCAAACAATTCATCAACGAAGGAATATATTATAAAATGAGGATGTGTTTAGTTTTGGAAAAAATATCACTTTAATCTATAAAACTCAAGTGATTTCTCTTAGTCTATATTATTCTGTCTTCAGTGGTAGGTTTTATGTATCATATGAGATGATACACTACTTAAATACAAAAGTAAATTTATTTCAACTGAGTTCTTTGAGAAAAAGTATTAAAAGATGTGGCTTAATATTAGGGATGATCTAAAGTGGGCTCCCACAACTATAACATATTTTATATACATATAGAATTATAGAATCCTGAATAGTAAAGTGTGTAGCTTTAAGTATCCATGTAAGCATTAGGTGAGATAGAGGGGTATTTTGTTTTTCTGAATGAGAGATTATAATTATCAGTTTCATAGTTGAGACGTCAGATTCAATTAAATCATCTGCATTTCATAAGGATACGAAATATTTGATTCATCCCTAAGGAAAATGCTCCTATATAAATTAGTTTTTAACTAGAATTGTGTTGCAGTGAAGAGGTAATCCTTCAAAAGCCTTTAATAAGGAAACATTTTTTCTGGACTGGTAGTGTTCCAAGAAAATGGATATCTAAAAGAAACAAAACAGGAAGAAAAATTTCAAAATAAGCTAGCACATTAATATTGAACCACGCAATATATGCTTCATCAATACATTTCCCCCTCTCACAATACACAATATTTTCCATTATCTAAATCCCTTGTTTTGAATGAATGTAATAGTAATTAATGGAAAGGTAGCAAAAGTCAAAATGCAATCAATATAGAAATTTATCATTTTAATGTGTGACTGAAAAAAATAATTTTGCACATAAGAATTTGGAATGCAACATATCTTAAAGTGTTTGAATAACGTATTTTTATTACTAAGATGGAATGCATGAATTTAATTCATTTATATGCATAAATATATCATGTAACCTGAAACATAAAGAGTTTAACCAAGATGATACATTCTCTATTTACTCAGATTGATGAGAAAAATAGTATGTGTCTAATGTCCACCATATGATTGTATTAGAGACAAACTAATGTATCTATTGGGGAAAAGTACATTTTATTCAGTTTCATGGAAATTTTCCAGAGCAACAAGACATATCAAAATTAAAGCACCAGAAAGAAAATCGTTTACTAAGTTGAAGCTGAGAAAAGCAAAAGTGACAGCAGTTACAGAAAGAAGCAGTGCTTCTTGAAGTTAAGCTGTCCTGTCATATAACATTAATTGGAACATTATCTGGTGCAGGGGCACTGTAAAAATTGTCAGATTTTCTTCTTAGCCTAAATGATGGGATGGAAATTGTGGAGAGTGTCTGAATTTTGGTTACGACTAGGGAAGAATTAATATATCAGATTTGCCGCTAAGACTTATGGTGATCGACATTTATGAACTCCACATATAATTATTTACAATAAATTATAAATTGAGAGTCTGAATATACTTATTCTTTATGAGCAAAAAAAATCAGGTGAAAATAAAATATTAAACATAGTGACAAAATATTTTCTGTCTTTGGAGACATCTTTATTATGTTAATTCTTCAAAATTGTTACTATTACAAATTCTTATCTTCTTTACATGTTGAGAACACAGTATATTTTTATAATGGGAGTTATCTAGTCACTCATTAAAAGAGTTCATGTGATGTCAGTAATATTTTACTTATTTTTTCTCTCTGCATTTTGACATAAGGCAATATATATAATAAGACAAACCAGAGACTGTGGATAGGCTAACTTGTTTCAAAGTTTATATCTGATAGTATAGGAAATGATTAATAGGTATGTGTTCACATCCTTACCTCTAGGTAAGGAATTATTTGACTTTCCAATGATCACGTTCATAATAAATACAAGCAAGAAAAGAATCTTTGGTAAAAAAAACAAACAAACAAATAATTATTAACCTTTCATATAGACCATTAATTTTCTTGATCTCTGTGTTGATTTAAACTTTACAATCATTCTTGAAATATGTAACACTTTAAAGACAAACAAAGAAACATTCGCATAATGTAGCTCTAACAATTTTCATATTCATCAATGTTACATAGTTTGTTGTTCTTTCAGCCACTTTGATATGTAAGGGTCTTATGTTTTCATGGAGATAAGCATCCAGAAGTGATTTGGAAGGTCAATGAAATTAATCTTTTCCTTGATAAAAATGTTTGATGTAATTAGAATTAACATACTATTTAGGAAAACACTGAAATATTTGACTAATATATGATCCATCACCAGGCTATTAACACCATTTGGAGATGCACTAATTTAATAATATAAGAAGTGATTAATAGCTGTGTGTTTTACTCCTTTTGTAATATGCTATATATGCTAATTCACTTATTCCTGAAAAATCAATTAATAATATATGCATCTAGGTTGTACCAACACTTAAATGATATTTTAGTGGGAAGAGGCACCTTTGCTACCAAGCCTGATGACCTGAGTTCACCTCTTGAGACCATATAGTAGGAGCAAACAAATATTGAAAGTTGTATACACACACACACACACACACACACACACACACACACACACACACGTACATAATAAGGGAAAACAGTCTTGCAAATGGTAATCTTGGATCACTTAAAGACACTGACACCATACATCTGGGGAAACATTTATCTCAATAACCACGCTTTTAATAACTGTCCCAAATTTCTACTAAATGTAAGAAGATACAGCCAAAGGTTATTTAATATATTACTACCACTTTCCAAGGCACTAGACAATCAAGAGGAGACTTTGGGGTAGGTGCTTTGCCATCAGATTAAACTCACTTATATTTTAGGATGGGTTCAAATTTTCAGTGAATCAGATCGTATTCTTCACAATGCTTCCCTGGGTCAACAGACTATAATTTGGAGAGTTGTCCTAAAAAATGGACTTTCTCTTTATAGAATTCTCCTGCTTATACATTCTACTTGATTGTTCCAAGATTCAATTTGTATCACCCTAACACATCTCTTTCCAAATGCATTAGATTCACTGGGCTGTTCAATTACTGTGCATGAAAGGTATTCTTAAATTATGGAAATCCATCCTCAGGCTTTCAATTATCTTAAGTGTTTATCTCAAAGAAGTGCTTGTTTAGCAATAATGTCAAAGCTGCTGAAAGTTCAGACTTTAGACAGAAACACTGAATGCAGTTCATAGTACTGCTGGTCAATTTCTTCAGCTATAATTTAGAAATACATAAAGATGTTTAGAAGTGATTGTCATTTCTCATGGAATATTGCCTGCATGTGTCCCCATTAAATACCTGTTTAAATTCTCTGGACAGTTGAGTTTATCTGACAATTACCTCATCTCTTATACATATCCAAGGGGTTTTTCTATGGCAGCAGTGTGATTTAGGGATACCTACTAAATTACACTGACCTGTGGAAAAGGCAGTTATACTGAGTGTCTTTACAACATTTCACTGACAAAACTCACATAGGAAAGGACAGCCATGACTTAAACCACACAACACTTCGTTTAGGTAATAATACGGTTAATAGGAAATGTTACTTGGTTTGAGAGGGCACATCACTGGAAGACTGAGTCTTAGTTTGAATATTGTATCCATTAGTTGTTGGTCTAATGTGTTACAACCATAAAGTGGATATAAGTCTACTAACTTTAATGAAATAATTTGTATTAAAAAAATAAGGATAGTGCTGGTCACAGCATAGTTTTCAAAGTTTTGCAGTTATTATTATTAATGGTTGTTATTCTGCCATAGACAAAATGAGAATAATAAGTACACTGAACTGGATGAGTTTGAAGAACGATTTTTAATTCACTACATTTGTACATTGACAAGTTTAGTAAAACAGAAAACAGGCAGAAAACTGTTAACAGATTTCTCTGTATTTTATTGCAAATCATTCAGGATTGTAGAAAGAAAGCCTGAAATTTCACATTGCATTCTTGGCTTCTTGATAGTGTGCATAGGGTTATCAAAAGTCACCAAGACACTTCCATACACCTGAAACATTAACAGATGTCCAAAAGTATGATAGCTCTTTTCCTTGATAGAAAGCAGTAGAAGTTTAATACAGCCTTCATCTGTGGCATCAAAAAGCAATATCTATGGCTTATCTGTGCTCGAAGAAATGCTATTCCTTGAAATATGGATCATTATAGAATGATGCTGCAAGGAATCTCTCCTCAAGTAAATGTTTTTACTTGATGTTAAGGAATTTATTACAATTCATAACTTGGAAACCTCCTCATCCATGAAGCTGATTTCACATCCCATCTGTTATGTGAGTGACATACTGACATAATGGTCTGCTTTTCTAAGGCATCAGCACTTTCATGGCCATTTCCCATCCTTTTATCTATGCATCAGAAAGCAAAATAATATCAGCCTGGTTTACTGAATTGAATCAAGGTTTCTCCTATGATGAAAAACTAGATACAACATTGGAAACTGTAGCAGATTTGATAACTGTCACATTCATAGGTTCATAGAGAGTAGCTCACACGATAATTCTAAGAAGTATGTGGGGGCTAGGTGCAATTGTATTAAACTCATCAGAAATCAGAATGTTCTTTTTCATGTTACAACATTTTTAGAGAGCTGACAAAAATGTCTGGAGGAAACTGGCGTTATAAAATAGTGGATTGAGTTTCTGCTGAGAACTAAATTATTTAGGTCGAATGAAATCACTACTAGAGGAATGTTTAAAGGATGATATACGAAAGAAAGAAAAATGTTTAATTAAAGCCATAATTAGTATCTTTGTAACTACAGGCCATAAAATGGAGCCATCATTTCACAGTGAGAAAATTGAGTACCAAAGTACAACAAAAGGGAGGAATTTTACTAAAATGAAATATTTTGGATTATTTTGACATGTAAGCTTGAAATTTTAATAAAACTTAAAAAGTACTATCAAACAGTGGCTTAGACCATGGATCTGCAATCAGAGTAGTGAAATTTTACATATATATATATATATATATATATATATATATATATATATATATATATATATATATATATAAATTTGTAACTGTGTAATCATAGCAAGTTACTTAAGTGTGCGGTTTTTTTTTTCACCTGTAGAATGGAGGTAATATTAGTTACTGATTCATGAGAATGCCTTGGAGATTAAATGAGAGGTGATGAGTTATAATGAGTTTAGGGAAGTGTCTGGCCTTCAGTAAGTGTCATCTGTATTTAGAATGATTAATATTGATGGAGTAAAGCCCTTAGAATAGAGCTTAATATATGTAAGTCAGTTCTTTCTTTATTATAAATCATATAAACATGCTCATCTTTAATCTTGATAAAATACTACTACTTGCAGTGAAAACATAAAAATTAAAAAGCATAATCATGAATGCGTTTGGAACATGCATGCAGATGCACAGCCACTACAGTTCAATAACCTGAGGGATTCTTAATTCTTTCATTTAAAACAAAAGCAGAGAACACCATGATGTGGTGATGGAAGTATTGAGAAATGTCAGGGAGAACGGTGCTATGAAAGTAGAAATAACATGAAAGTAGACATAAGAGAGGGGTCATGGGAAGAAGGAAAGACAGAAACAACAAAGTAAACTTGTTTGAAAAATGTCACAATAAAACCCAGTTCTATGTAAACTAATAAATTGTTAAAATAAAAAATATACTGCTTTAAAAGTGATAGCCCAAAGAGTCAATGTATACTAAGAAAATGACAACATTTAGATTGTAAGAAAGCTAAAGTACTACTAATAAATAATGATGGAAGGGACTTTGTAGGTAAAAGTAAACCTATGAGTTGCTAAAAATATTTCATAAAGAAAAGTTCTTAATGTTTTACATCATAAAGAGGAAGAATACCAAAGTCATGTTAATACATAATAAAAACTCTCATAAGGTTTTTGAGCTGTGCAATTATCTACTAGATGTTATTTATATCTCCAGTGATCTTAAATCTCAAACATACTTCTGCAGGGTCTTGATGACTGAACTGTTATTTCAATCTTTATATTTTAAAAATTAATTAAACTTTAACTTATACAACCAAAATAGTCTACTGTTTTAAGTTTCCAGTGATCTTAACAAATTTTGGGTATCTACCTAACTTCTTTCCAATGTAGCTGAACATTTGTATTCTCAAATCTTATTATGACTAACAAGGATAGTGCAAGCTGTTAAAGCTTAGTTGCTCAAATTGATTGTGATTATTTAAGATCATCTATCTGAACTAACAGGTTGATGTATTTAAAATAATATATATGTCAGCCTTACCTTCAAAATTGCTTTTGAACTCTTGCCAAGGTCATAGAAAGTTCTTTTTTTTAAGTGATATATGAACATTCCAATGATACTAAAATCTTGGTATTATTTATTAATGAAAATTTAGAGATTATTTCATAGAGGTGCATGAAGTACATTGTTAGATTTATGTTCTTATAAACAAAGTCTGTCCAAATATTCTCTTTTCTTTCTTTTTTGAGACAGGGTTTCTCTGTGTAGCCCTGGCTGTCCTGGAACTCACTCTGTAGACCAGGCTGACCTTGAACTCAGAAATCCACGTGCCTCTGCTTCCCAAGTGCTGGGACTAAAGGTGTGCGCCACCACTGCCCAACCAAATATTCTTGATGATATTTTCACGGCTTAGTGTGAAAAGTTTTAATAATAATTTAAAGAAAGCATAGACTAATTGAAATTTCTTTATCAGAAAAAGCTGTCACTATATTGAAGGTAGTAATGATTCTTCATATATCATAGGAGTAATAATAATCAATTTCAAGTAAGTATTATAGTGCTAACATATGTATGCTTAGCATTTTCCATTTGTAAATATATGTAGGCAAAGCAACAGACCAAATATAAAAGAAAGCTTCATGATGCAATAATATGCTGTAATTAAGAAAATGTGCATGGCTCAAATCGCACTTAAGAAGAAGACGAGACTCATAGACCTAGATTTTCTTCTAAGTTTCTGTTTAAACATGATTCTTGAGAACCCCATCAGTTTTAGAATTGGCTCATTCATCTCTTCTCAGGAATGTGATTATGATTCTGACTACTGAATTGAGGTTTATTAATTTTTGATAGTTTTATTTATATCAATTTAATTACTGAGTTCAAAATATTTCTTGTCTCAGAAGGTTGAAAAAGCATGTAAACATGAGAATAAAGAAAGTAAGAAATCAATGGTCTTAAAAGAAAAATTAAGAGGACCAAACAAAATCTTCATGGGACATAGTTTAGAAAATATTCTTGATATATATTGATGAAACTCTGGGAGTTGAAGAAATAAAGTTGGAATCAGGTTTTCCAGTTTGGTAAAATTTTGAGTGATGATAATACATTACATGTTTCTAACAGAAGTGGAATCTGAGAATAGAATTTTCTTTCTAAGGGATATGAAAGTATTTTGGAGAAAAATGCCTCCCATTTAATAAAATTGAACCAAAGGGGGGAAAAGAAAAGATTTGCCAAAAAGAAGAGTGAAGAATAAAGAAAAATCATTACTGAGTCATATTATTACACTGTATTTCACATATAGGTTCATTACCAATAGTTTAAAATTTGACTTGTACTAGTGTTTCTCCTTTTAGTTTTTGCTTTTGTATTCTACTTATAAGGACAACAAATCTCTGACTTAGGAGAAGTTATACTTCTCTATTTTCTTAAGACTCTCCTGGGATATACATCTTCACACATATCAGACAACAATGACAACTGACAACATAAACCCAATTATGTACAAGTGGAGTTTTATTTCAGAGTATAGCCATGCTACAATCATTACTATCTGCCATGTTTAGAAACAATAAAGAGAAAAGTCTCATCTCTCAAGACCAGACAATCTAATTAAGTCATGACTGAGTATTTTCTAACAATGACTCTGATTGGATTGGGAATGGACTTTTCTGAAGAACTGAGAGAACTTATATGAGATATTGTGAGTACTTTATATGACATATTGCTCAGGCTCAATCGAACTTGTAGTAACGATTTAATCTCAAACTGGGGGGGGGGTTCTATGCCACCTTTGATCTTTCAGTTTCCAGAAAAAAAGACATCCTACCTTTATATTTATAATAAGCCTTTATAGCATAGGAACTGGGCAAATATCTATTCTGTAAGCTATTAGAATTTACTTCCTCATCAAAGACCCTGTGATATAACTTGCCATGTTCCATCTGGACAGCTCTTAACTCTATTTGGTCACCCTTCATAGCTATGCTTTCATGATTTCCACGCCATGTCATTTTGTCCTTTCTCAATCTTCTCCCTCTTTCTCTTCTCATGCTTCTACCTGAGATCCCAAGCCCAGGACCCCAAAACTGTACCTATTTCTCTGCCCATCTGCATGCTGTAGCAATCTTTATTCACCAAACAGGAATAACTTGGGGGCAAGGTTACATGGTGCCACTTGGGTCTACATACAGATTCTATCATCCCTGAGAGCAACCAGGCTTTAGGGGCCAGTATTTAGCATCATAATATGTAGCAAAAGACCAAGCCTCAACACAAACTAATGTGTTGTAATAATTATGATGACATCAATTGTGTTTCCTGTTTAGGAAAATTTAGAGAAATAAAACCATGATTTGAATGATGCAAAGTTTTCCTATCCTTACTGTATCTAATGAATAACTTGTTAAAAATCTTGTCTTTTTTATAACAGTGCTACATATATTTATTCACAGATTTTTTTTAAGAAAGATTGATTATTTATATGTGTAAGTACATATATTTATGTCAAGTCTCAGAAAATTTACAATACCATTACTTATCCTCCTGCAGATCAACCCAGGATCTTAAGACATTCAACAGTTAATCATGGTATAGTTAATTTGTTATTTGATATTAGTCATGATGAACTATGTATTGTTTTAAATGATGAAAGGTATAAATTTAGTTTCTATTCCAGTGCCACTGTATTTTTTTATCCCAGTTGAAAAATGTTAGAGATAAGTAAACTACTAATGTATGGTCTTATTTCAAAGGAAATATGGTGCTCTGGAACATTAAGAAGAGCTAGCTAGTGTGGGACTGAGGAGTTGGATCAACTGTTAAGATCACTTACTACTCTAGGAAAGGGTTGGAGTTTGGTTCCAAACACTAGTATCTCCCATTCCAGGTTATCTACTACCTTCCTATGTCCTCCATGGAAATCAGACACACACAGGATCTGGACATATATGCATGCAGCCATAAGACTTATACACATTTTTAAAAATGACAATAACACATAAGTTAAAAGAATTCCGAGAAAAGAAAGAACAGCTAGATATATAGAAGTAACTGATCATTTTAAGTACTTACTATGTTTTGTTAATTAAATATTATAAGGCCATCCAGAGACTGCCCCGCCTGGGGATCCATCCCATACAGTCACCAAACCCAGACACTATTGTGGATGCCAGGAAGTGCATGCTGACAGGAGCCTGATATAGCTGTCTCCTGAGAGGCTTTGCTAGAGCCTGACATATACAGAGGCTGATGCTCACAGCCAACCAATGGACTGATCACAGGGTCCCCAGTGGAGTAGTTAGAGAAAGGACTGAAGGAGCTGAAGGGGTTTGCAACCTCATACGAAGAACAACAATATCAACCAACCAGAGTTCCCAGGAACTAAACCAAGCAGTGTACACATAGAGGGACCCATGGCTCTAGCCACATATGTAGCAGAGGATGGACTTGTCAGCCATCAATGGGAGAAGAGGCCCTTGGTCCTGTGAAGGTTTGATAGATGTCCCAGTGTAGGAGAATCCAAAGGTGGGGATGCAGGAGTGAGTGGGTGGTTGGGGGAATACTCTCATAGAAGCTGGGGGAGGTGAGATGGGATAGGGAGTTTCTGGGGGATTCAGGAAAGGGAATAACATTTGAAATGTAAATAAAGAAAATATCCAAAAATAAAGCATCTTCCCATAAAAATTTAAAAATTTTTTTTTTGTTTAATGAAGGTATTATTCTCAGTACGTAGAAAATAATAAAACTACATGTACTTCCTAAGTTAATTACTTTATACAGTCATTTTTCTGAAACATTCATTACTTTTTATTTTCATTTTTCAACACTGCTTTCAAATATGGATCATTGTAGCAATGAAATGTTGTTCAATCTTAGTGTGTTTGAGTAAATTAGGATAGAGTTGGCACATTATTTTCTCAACTGTAAAATGAGAACCATAACCATAGATGCTTCCTATTTATAATAGAACATAAAATAATACATGTCAAATACTTCATGCAATGTAATTATGGATGAAAAATGTGTATAGATAAATTGACTAACAGACAGAAGCTATTAAAAGTTTGCTTATGTATAATTGTATTTATGCTTGTATTTTATATTTCTATTATAATAGGAAATGGTTTTCATCATCATTTCAATCAATACATAATAAAAATACATCCCACCTTTTTATCAAATATAGTCTAGCTTGTGAATTGTCTTTTTCTTTTATATTATGATTATACTAATATTGGTCTCTGTTTTATAAGGTACTCAAAGTATAATCATCATTCTTTTACTACTAGAAATAAAGCATATCATTAATATCTATAGAATTATTTGTTAAAAAGAATACTAATCTATTAGTTGTCATTAGTTTAATTTATACATGTGGGATACAGATCCAGGAATGTCTTGGTGGCATAAAATTCTCCCTCCCTCTCTCTCTCTCTCTCTGTATATATATATATATGTGTGTGTGTGTGTGTGTGTGTGTGTGTGTGTGTGTGTGTGTGTGTTTACATGTGTTTTATTTACAAAAGGAAAATCAATTCAAGTTATACCTATATCACTAGTTTTTAATAATCTCAGTAATTTGAATACTATTTTCATTTATTTATTTATTCACTTTACATCCCAATTGTAGCCTCCCTTCCCTCCTTGCCTTCCAGTCTCACTCACCCTTACAAATTCCTCCTCTTATTACCCCCTCCCATTCTCCTAAGAGAAGTGGAAGCCCCCCCCCTTGGGTACCACCCTGCCCTACAACATTAAGTTACCCAGGTAGTCCAGCTAAGAGAATGGTATTCAAGGAAGATAACAGAGTCCCTTTTGGATTGTTAAGGGACCCACATGAAGACTAAGCTACGTGTCTGCTACAAATGTGTATGGGGCCTAAGTTCAACCCCTTCATGCTCTTTGGTTGGCATTTCAGTCTCTGTTAGCCCTGACAGGTCCAGGTTAGTTGACTCTGTAATTTTATAGTGTCCTTGAACCCTCTGGTGTCCTCAATCCTATCCCTTACTCTCTCACAATACTCCCTTGAGCTTTGCCTGATGTTTGACTGTGGGCTTTCTGCATTTATTTCCATGTTCTGTTAGATGAAACTTCTCAGGAGACAGTATCATTAATAGTGTCATGGATTAGTTCTCTCACATGGTCTGGATCTCAAATTGGGCCAGTCATTGATTGGCTATTCCCTTAATCTCTGCTTCCTCTTTACCACTGAGAATCTTGTAGGCAGGACAAAATTTTGGTTGAAAGTTTTGTGGGAGGGTTGATTTCCACCTTATTCTACTGGAAGTACCAAATGGCAATAGGAGGTACCCACATCAGTCTCCATATCCCCAGCAGCTAGGAATCTCAGCTAGGATCATGCCCATAGACTCTATGGAGTCTCACCTATCACAGGTCTACACCTAGTCACAGGAGTATTCCCCATGGATGGCTGTTCTCACACACAGTCCTCTCCCACACCCTCTCTCCCTACACCTGATCCCCATCCATGTTCCCCTCCTTACCTCCTCTCCCACTTAGTTCCCTCCCTCTATCCACCTCTAATGTCTATTTTATTTCACTTTATTGGTCTTATTCATGCATCCTTCCTTGGGCTTTCCTTATTACCTAGTTCGTTTGAGTCTGTAGATTGTAGCATGGTCATTTGTCACGTTTATGGCTAATATCCACTTATGAGTGCATACAATACGTGTCTTTCTGGGTCAGGGTTACTTTACTCAGGATGATGTTTTATAGTTCAATCCATTTGTCTGCAAAATTCAATGTGTCTTTGTTTTTAGTATCAGAATAGTATGCCATTGTGTAGATGTACCACATTTTCTTTATTCATTCTTCAGTTAATGAACGTCTAGGTTGTTTCCAGTTTCTGCCTATTATGAATAAATCTTCTATAAACATAGTTAACCAAACGTCCTTGTGGTACAGTGGGGTAATTTGGGTATAGGATCAGGAATGATATCGCTGTGTTTTGGATTAGAACTACTCCCGATTTTCAGAGAAACTGTCAAATTGATTTCCAAAGTATTTGTACAAGTTCACACTCCTATTAGCATCCCCCACATCCTCACTAGCATGTGCTATCTCTTGAGTTTTTGATCTTAGTTATTTTGATGGGTGTAAGATGAAACCTCAGAATTGCTTTGATTTACATTTTCCAGATGACTAAAGATGTTGAACATTTCTTTAAGTGTTTCAAGATTCCTTTTGAGAATTCTCTGTTTGAAAAGGCCTCTATCATGTTTTAAAGTTTGGATTATGGTCATTTTCTTGTGCTTAAGTTGTGTTAGGATATCCAAGGCTTGCTGTAGTATTATAGCTGTCCTATGTAGGTGCCATATTGCCCTGGCTATTGCTGATTGTTTTCCTAAGATGGCCTTTAGTCATCTGGTTATTGCTGGATGATCATAGTGCCACAGGGCTCTGGGAAGGCAGAACTAACCTGGATATTTCTGATATAGTAGGCCTCACGTGGGCAACCTTAGGCTGGATAAGGTTACTCATGGGCAATGCAAGTCTCAAGGCAGCTGAGCATGTCCTAGAGGATTTGCTCTAGTTGGCAAGGGATTCTGGTGGGAAAAGATCTAACTTGGCTATTCCTAGTACAGCAGGTCTAGTGAAGGCAGGTGGAGTGGTGGCCAGGAAATGAATAGTAATATTTTGTAGCTCATTTTGTTATAATCTTAATGCTATACATTTATAACAGCCATCTTTTTTTCTATCATTTTATGCCCTTTGAAGAACTTTGAATAGTATACATTAAAGCTGTTATATATGATGGTTTTGAGGGATTGAAACAAGAGACTGTAATAATAGCATTAGGCATACCTCTATAAATTTAAGTTTGTATCATTCTAGTTAAGATGTAATTCTGACAAATAGTGAGCACTTTACTTCATTCTTTGAAGTGAAATAGTTTATTAGCTTTTAGTTTAAAAAGACAGGAGAAAGATTGAGTTATTGTATTGGGGAAATAGAGAAATGTTAGTTTCACAATAGATATGTTTAAGTGATAGGTAAGAAAATTCAATGAACTGACAATAGCATTTATTATTTTATGAAGTAAATTATATTTTATTTACCAAGTCCTACATTAAGTAATCCTTTTACTGGCCATTTTTCTAAACAGTCCTTCTAAGGTATAAGAATAAAAGCCTATTCTAGAACTGTAGGAAAAATGATAAATGATTCTGAGTGAGAAAACCACCATTCGTTCCTCAGGTCAAAAATTATTGAATGAAAAAACTAACCATCCCAGATCTATTTTATATGAATATTGACACTATATCTGGTACTTGCTATCACATGGATGGAATATATTCAAGTATTACAAGCAATTAATATTTTATCCCTCATATACATATATTTCTGAAAAATCATTAATTTATAATTCATTTAGAAAATGAAATAAATGTGTAAGAAAAGAAACATGAGGCCAGACCTTCTGAACCAGTTTAATGCTAACTAAATTTTGTGCTTAAAACAAAATTACTGAAGGTGGAAAAGTAAAATTCTAACATTGTTTCAGAAAACTTGAAACTTAGATGGGGATGACTTGGTCTAGAGTACAGTTTAGTTGCCGTAAGTATTTTCTTAATATGAATATACTTTGAAATACTTTTCCTCAAAGTAATATCAAAACATGTACATCCCATTCTTACTGCTGCCCAATGCAATATCGACTTTTTCCAATGATGTACTGCTTTTTGACCAAAATGATGATGTTTATTGGTTTGGATAAATCTTCTCTTTTGCTTACTACTGTGACCACAGGCTTTTAAAAATTTCTCGTTCTAGAAGTATACAGAAATAAAGTTGGTTTATCTCTAAAATTTCATATGATTACATTGGTTCACAAATGTTTTATCTACCCATTGCATCATTATTTCCCTTAAAATGTTTGAGAGAGCTAGGAGCTATGTTTCATTTCTATGAATATTAACAATGATGCTAAATATCTCTGAAATTTCTTTAAAAAGACATTTTCAATGAAGTTTGCAATTTGAAGCTAACTAGTGTTACTATAGTTATAGCTATTTGAACACAGGACATTATTTATAACATTATATGGTCACTACCACTTTCTCTTCTTTTTTGTTACTCTTTTCTACAGTGTTCAAGGAGTCTGTGAAAGTAGAACAACATATTGTCATGAAAAGTTACTTTCTTCTATGTAACTCTCTGAACAGGGATTTTTTTTCAGCAATGACTCAATGTCCTCTTTTGATACATCATCCACATCAGCATGAGACTTGTTAAAAAATCATTTAAATCCATTTCCTTTCAAATACAGTACTTGCACTTATTTTATTCCTTTAGTTATCTTTCCAAATACAATGTATCATACTAATTTTTCATATCAATTTTAATACTTTTGAAGAGAATTTTGTCCTATGAATTTCCCCTCCCATGATTTGTTCTTTTCCTTAAAAAAAAAAAAAATCTTTTTGCTAGTTCTTTGAGAGTTTCATATAACATGATGTGATTTTATTCAGTTCCTCTCCCACAACTCTTCTCAAACCCATCCTGCTCCCCCACCTATTCAAGAACAATTTGTGCTTTGTAAATATACCTAGGTGTTTGGACTTCTACTGGAATGTGATTAGCTAACCAATAATTATACTCTTACAGTAGTCCATCTTTCCTTCTTTCCTTAACTAAAAATTGATAATAGATCCACAGCTAGAGCTAAGATTTCATGACAAACTCAGTTCTTTATAATGAGATTATTACTGTATTGGGCTTGCAAAGCTTTTGGCTCCTATCTCAAAATGATCTTTTGGAGGAATTAGTATAATACATATGCTCTATTTAATTGTGAGAAGTATACAGTCTCTTATTTCTGCATCCTAGCCTATTATCTATATATTAATCACTATCTACTATAAATAGAAGATTCTCTGATGAGGGTAGAAAAATATGTTAATTTATATCTATGATGATAAATCATTTGGAGTCTGTTTAATACTACATCAATTTAGCATAATAATAGTAATAGATTTCTCCTAAGACATATGACTTGTCTAGTGTCAGGTTCCTGGTCCAACAACGATGTTACCTATGTGTTTAATCTTGAGGAGTGGGATTAAATGGAATCAGAAAATGGTAGGTTCTTTCTGAAGTGTATCTGCCACTATTGCACCAGTGGGGCATGTACTGTCAGACCAGTTGTTATTGGAACTCATAGGATTCTTAGATGAATATGCTTGATAATTATTTTCATCTCTGATAGTATTGATAGTACATTCCAATACTATGAAATCCAGATAATTGTGATAGAGTTTTCAGGTTACTACTGGCTTGATTTCCCCACATACTATGAGTCAAGTATATGATGTAACTGGATCTTACCATGAGTTTGTGGAGGGTAACAAAATTTAATGGCAACAGCCTGTAATGTTTGTGGATATGTGAAATACTACTGGTCAACAGCTCCAAAAGAACTAATTCATTTCTGGTACTGAGATTTTCATGGTATTTAGTCAGGGAAATATTGCCTTGTAAAAGGCTTTTCTGACTTTTCAAACAACAAATCAGTTATTTTGAATATGTTGTACTAGGCAGGCTGAAAAGTATTTGACTAATAATTTATAACAGAAGATGATAATCATTTGCTATTCTAGAATATTTGGAAGGTATCTTCAAATGCAAATAAATATTAAGAAAATCCAATTTCTTTCATTGGATATTATATTGAGTTCAGCATTAAATAGCAGAGCATGGGTATTAGTCAGCTGTGAGTTATGATAAGAAATACCTAAGATAATCAGGTTTACAAAAAAATTGGTTGATGTCAGAACTCTAGATAGCTATGACAGGAACCACATGCTTCCTTGGAGACCCAAAGACAATTCCCTTTTGAGCATGCACTAGTGACCTAAGTACATTCCACTAGAGCATATTTGTCAATGCTTTCACCATCTGTGGATAGTGCCACAAAATTTTAATACATGGATTATTGTGATAAACACTTGTACAAATATAGCATGGTATTTATTGTCCCTAATAACAAACAGACACCTCACAGTGTTAGATGTATTCAGTCCAAGCTCACAAGGTCTTAGTATTTCAACAATTTGAGTACTGTTTCCTGTCACTGTGCAGTCTTTCTGAGACTCATTTTGCTTTGGAGTTCTAAAAAAAGAAATAAGTAAAGTTTGCATTTTTCTATGGTATGATGATAGAATATGAAAAACATAAAAAAAATAGATCTAGAAGGAATAAAGATGAAAATAATGAGAGATTAGCAAAAGAGTAAAATTCAATACAGCTGCATTAACCTATCAATCCATACATCTAAGATGTAGAGCACACTATGGCAGAAATTATGCTCTCAAGAGATTTACTGGTTGAAATCAGCATGTCCTCATACTAGGGCAGATACTGCATGCTGTCATCAACTTTTCTTGGTGAATTTCCTTTAATCTGTTTTTTCTGATCTCCTGAACCTTCATTGAAAGCTCAGTTTTACTTCAAAAACATCTGTGTAAATCTGTTGGGGGCAATTTACAGAAATTCTGACCTTGTCATGCACTATTAAAAACCTTTGTGCTTCTATAATCCTTGTTTTCTGTGTGGCTGCTAAACTGACATCAAGGGAATGATGTCATGGCATCCAGTCAACATTAGCCACACATTGGCTTGCTTGAGCCGTGAACCTTTGAGAATATTTTCAGTTGACTGGGAGAAACTAATACCCAGGTAATTTAGGACTGGCAAAATTATCTACATTCTTTTCTAAACCCCAAATATCTAAATTTTGCAATCATGAAGCTTTTTTATAACAATATTTTAAATTTTCATATTATATTATATCATTTGCCAATTTTCTTTCCACCTTCTATAGCCTCCCATGTACCTTTTCTCTTACTATCTCAAATTCATGGACTCTTTTTATTTTGTTGTTATTATATAGAGATAGATATAAACTCATATATATTTATATATTCTTAAATATATAAACATAACATTCTGAAATTATATTATGTTAATTATATGTATACATTTTCTGAGCGGCTATATGGCAGCCAGTTGTGAAGCTCTTTCCTGAACAAGACTGATTTTCCAGATTCTAACCTTTCTTAGTTTTTGTAGTTCATTGTCCAGCACTGAGGCCTCTTGAGTAAATTTCTCCCCTAACGTGTAAACATGTCTATTTGTATCTACATTGTTTAGATCTTGTTTAGGTAGTAGAGAATTTACAGATATAGCTTCTCAGATATTTTTTTCTAGAAAACACAATCTCACTGTTCTGTGACTCTGGCTCTTACAATCTTTTGCCCCCTCTTCAACAACCAATCAAAATTAAAAGAAATAGAAATCTTTGTGATATCAAGCTCCAGCAGATTGAATTACTGAACAACTCCAGCTTTTGAAAGCATTATGTGTTTTTTGGCCGGATTGTGGACTCCTTTCATACCTTCCAAGCATCTTTCCTATTTTCTCTGCATAACAGTGGATGGGTCTTTCTGGGTGTTGATAACTGCAACATCCCTTGCTAAAACTTCATAATAATCTTCCTTTTCTGGATAAATTCTGATTCTTTTTGTTTTAAATCTGTTTTTTTTTTTAAGTTTTTAAAAAGTGATCTTTCCATACTGTTTTGAGAGTTTGTGCTACATGATTTCCTTAAAATATAGACTCACTAATTCTAAGATAGTAGATCAATATAGAGACTTGAGAAACTACCACTGTTAAAAGTTTACATGGTAGTGCCAAAATTCTAAGGCAAAGCTTATGCTCTTGCCTCACAGAGGGCCTTGGTTTTCTATATTAAAGACCTCCATTTACAAATGAAGTAAGTTTGATATAACCAAATAACATTGTAATAGTCTTTCTTACTCAGTATGAATACTCCACTGAAAAGTTCTTAACTAGAAACCAAGAATATTCATAAACTATTATATGTCTTCAATCAACCCATCAAAGTGAACTTAAACTGAGAGGCTGTATGATGTTACGATTAATATTAGCATATCCTTATAATTCATATTAAATTATCTTTTTATAACTACCTACTTCCTTCCTACATTATGTCTTCACTTGCAACTTGATAAGAAACTTACTGTTTTAGCATTTATAGACACAGGCTTGATGTCAAGAAAAAGATAAAAATAATTCAAGGTATTATAAAAATGGTCCTGCAAGAAATTACAAAGTAGCACTTTTTAAATATAGGTAATTATCAGTTCTTTCTCAACTTGGTACACAAGTGCTTATTAAAATATTAATACATTCTTATCAATCTTGAAAAGTTTTTATGATGATAATAGCATCATTTCTTGAGAACAATGAGTTATGTTTCAGTAGGTAATTATGTAAAAGAAAAAGGTTTCAGTGACAATATAACATGCATGAGAATATAGACTTCATTGTTTGTGTTATTACCAAATTTCCTTTACTGTTTTATTTTTATTTTTTTAAGGAGAATTTTTTTTTTACACAGTGACTTAAGTCTACATTAGAGTGACATGCAGAGTGGCATTAGTCTACAAAGATATGCAATACTTTCAGTACAAATTCCCTGCTACTCTCTATTTCTTAGGTGTCAGAATACAATAAGTTTGTATCTGAACATTGAAGAGAGTATCTGTCTTTGAAAGAAAAGTCATTTTTAATTCATTGCAAGAGGTTTTTGTCTTTGGAGAATGACTTTCTCATTTTCTTCTTCATTTTTCTCAATCACCTTTAATATTTGATATGTAGTCACAGTTCTAGGATCATTAGCAACTTTGAGAGGAGTGTTAAGTCAAGGGTGCCAAAGCAGAAGAGAAGAAATCTCCAATTCTTTCATGAATTTAGATCAATGGAGTTCTTTATAATCGGTGCCACTTAGTATTTTAATAGCTCTGGTTTAAATGGAAAAGTCATTATTATTTTTGTCTATTCTTATTTTATTCTAGTTTATAAAAACATAGTCATTACATAAAATATAAATTATATGTGAAAATTCTGTTATTGCATGGTAAAAGTATTAATTGTGTGGGTTTTATTTAGTCAATGAATTTTTATATTTAGTTAGAATAATAAATATGTTAATGTTTATAGTAAAAAAACCCTGGGCTTCTATATTGCATATGTGCTAGTTTTTACCTATATATCAACTTGTGATAGTATAGAAATAATCATCTGTTGAAAAAAAACAAGCAGTTATGTCGATTTTGATAAGCATAAAGTTTAAAAAGAATTGAATTTGTTACCTGAATTTGAACAATACAAGGTGGAAGTATTTTACTAAATGTCATATAAATAATTTTGACAAATTATATCTATAAGTTACTGATTTAAAACTAACATATAAAAATAAAATGATATTAGTGTCTCAATTTTAAAGTCTTCTGAACAGAACTTCCCATGATATATATTTGAAAGTATTGAATGCATATTTTTCTCATTCAATTATACATGCTATCATATACTTTTAGAATACTTACATTTTAAAATGCTGAGCAGTTACACAAATGAACTTGTATAATTTTATATGAGTTGCAAATTTTGTCTCACATTTAGTTTGCTTTAAAAAAGTGTAGACACTAAATTTTAAAATGTAGTATTTTTTAAAGCAATAGATAAAATTATTCCCCTATTGAGAATCTTTTCACAGGAAGGTATGCAATGTAATAGAATTGTTCTCTGAGAACACTATTCATTCCCTTCTTTCTTAACACACATATACACAAATAAACTGTCTATTTTAAATATTTAAATGAAACATCAGTTATAGAACCAGTTTTTAGCCTCTCAATCACTACCATCAAGCATATCTAAAATCAAATTTTTGACTTGTAGTGAAATAATGAAAATACACACATGAATTAAAATCTATGACTTCCAGAATATCTCTTTGAGTGTGAAAGGTCTTCTGTATTTCCATATGAATAGTTGGCAAGGAAAGGAAAGTTTCAAACTTATCTCCAAAACTCTCCTTACTACTAATCCAAAGGGAGTGAATCAGGGACTACTAGTGTTAGTTGATTGTTTCTTCAGTAATAGGAATTCAATTCCTTAAAAATGGAGAGTTGTAAAATAAAGAACAAGATAAAATGTTTTCCTTTAACAAAATTAGAATTACATATACATGTCATATTAATGCACGTACACTCTACATATGTATTTAGTAAGTCTTAAGTTGTAAAAAGAATTCTAGTCCAAATTATTTCCATATAACACAAAAAAGTGTTTCATATCATTTTTAAGAATCTGAATTATAATGTCAAAATTCCTGAGAAATAAAGAGGTAATTCTTTTACAAAAAAAATTGAGTGTCAAAGAAAGATCAACTCTTTTTTTTTCATAAAACCCAACCCAATAATCTATATTTTAATTCATTTGTATAATGTAAGTATCACCAAATACATTTAGGAAATTAGGTCTGATTTAAATCCAATGTAGTATTTGTTTCATTATTAACGAGTATGGAAGGGATAAAGATCTCACAAAGAGTCACTGTGTGGAATAATCAGATATGCCTACCTTTACAATAAAAGGAACTATGTTGAATTTAGATAACTAGCTAGTATATAGGTAGAACTTTTGAATGTTTCACTTTCTGCTGAATTATATTTCATACAGTGGAAAACTGTCCTTTCTGTGGCTTTAGAGGGAGAAGAGATTTTAAAGAAACCAGAAAAAAAGAACATAGCAGGATTGATGTTTCTGAAATAGATAATGATTAGTGTGCAGTCTGTGTTGATGTAACAAACGAAACACAATTGCTTGTTCCTGCATGGCTTATTCATAATAGATACATTAGTCAGGGTTTTCAGTTTTAATTTACATTTATTCCACCACCATTGCAAATGTTTTTCTAACAGCAGAACAGGGCTGTGATAACTTTCAGAAAAATGCTAATCACAGTCCTCTGTCTCTGTATGTATTATTTAGTGCCATTACCTCTCCCAGAGCTTCTCATGTTTTATTTCCCTGATATTTATTATGTTCATGGGCCTTGGTAATGCATTGTACCATTTACACTGGAATAGTAAAGAGCAACTACAGTCTAGGATCTTTTCCAGAGCACCTCTGAACTCAATGAATAGATAGAAAACTATTTAATTTTAAAGCTGTGAATAATTAGATATAAGTACTCAAGAATACATCACATACCTTATCACAAAGATTCATTGGCTTAAGGAAATTAAAGCAGATTTAGCTTACTTAAAGACCCAAAAAGCAAGAAATTCCTAAAATATTTTGTATGAGACCTTAATTCAAAAAGATAATTTTAAAAGTGTAAATGTCTAAATGTAAATTTACCTGTCTATTATATTAAGGAATTAAAACAGAAAAGTAACATTATAAAGAGCTGTAATCAATAATATAAGTCATGATAAACAATGTACGATTTTAGACCTCTATCAGATGTGGAATAGCTAAAATCTTTGCTCATCCCATAGGCTGTACTACTGAAGGTAAGAACAAACTGTCAAGTATTACATATTAAACTCTGCTCTTGTTCTGTGACACATGCATGTCTGCATTCCCAGAAAGTATATATAAGCATACACACACTTTTTCTTTTTTTTTTAATTTTTTAATTTTTTTTATTTTTGATACTTTATTTACATTTCCGATGATTCCCCTTTTCTTTGGAAACCTTGTGTCCCCTCCCCCTCCCCGCCTCTGTGAGGGAATTCCTCCTCCCACCTACCCGCCCACCCATTCCCATATTCCCACCTTGACATTCCCTTTTACTGGGGCCACTAGCACCCTCAGGCCCAGAGTCCTCTCCTTTCTCCCTGGTGGCCATCGAGGTGATTCTTCTGCCTCATATGTAGTCCAAATCATGGATCAATAGA